>CM055272.1:33293296-33636321 GCA_029237695.1 Conchocele bisecta
TTAGAGAGGTTTCATTGTAAATCAGGCATTTGATCATTCTGAGCCATATCTGTGTGCTATGCGATCACGAACAGATATGCAGCCTATGCTTAATAAATGTAAATCCATCAATTGAAATTTCCATTTTAGTCGTACGAAGTTTAGTGAAACGACCCCAGCACCCTCACGCCCACACTCACCCCCCCCCCATCGTAACAGGTGTGCGGCGGGGGTGGGGGGGGGGGGGGGGGGGGGGGGGGGGGGGGGATGGGGGGGGGGGGGGGGGGGGGGGGGGGAAAAGGGGGGGGGGTACATTGCCCACTACATGTACGTCGGAAAGTACAGTGATAGAGCGGTAGATGTTTGTCTGCGGTACGATCCTATATATCATTATGTAATGTCTGCGGTACGATCCTATATATCATTATGTAATGCCTGCGGTATGATCCTATATATCATTATGTAATGCCTGCGGTATGATCCTATATATCATTATGTAATGCCTGCTTGTATTGCTAGATCGTTGTGGCCATCATGGTACATCTGACCATACATCATATGAGACACGTCATGTGATTTTGTACCTTCGGACATCTGCGTAATTTCATTAAATACATTTACAAAATGTACAATATTTTCCGTAAATCGCGTCAAAAGTTGACACAATTTTCAGAGTACTTGCGGAATTATATTCCGCATGTACTCTGAAAATTGTGTCAACTTTTGACGCGATTTATGAAAAATATTGTACATTTTGTAAACGTATTTAATGTAATTACGCAGATGTCCGAAGGTACATGTACAAAATCGCATGACGTGTCTCATATGTGGCCGTGACTAGAGAAATCGGGCTTATGGGATGTGTGACCAGTGTAGCTCCTGATCAAATGTTATAGCACACTTCTGTAGCCTGATACCGATATTCATTGTCTGTTACATGTAGAAGTATGATTGGTGTTTTAATTATGATTACTTATTGCTGAAATGCATAGCAAACACTGAAAGTACTGAGCTAAACATGTTTTATGTACAGCACCAGCTCCATACTTTAATTCCCCACCTCGCCCATGCGCTCCCCTTGCCCAATGTCAAGGTCAAATAACTTCTTCAATTCAATTGACTTTAAATTTGTGGTTCGGTAGATTCATTCTGCTATAACTGCTTTATCATACAAGCGATTAACTTGAAACTTCATGTGCACGTTTATCATCATCAATATGTTCATCCCCTATCCTACCTATTCACATGCTCCCCCGTGCCGAAGGTTAATGTCAAATGACTGTGAAATTTCCGGTTCAGTAGATTCATCAATATGTTCATCCCCTATCTTACCTATTCACATGCTCCCCCGTGCCGAAGGTTAATGTCAAATGACTGTGCAATTTCCGGTTCAGTAGATGTATGCGCGTTTGTCACCGTTACCGTATAACTGTTTGGCTAGACTGTTGACAGACCGTTAAACGCCATCAAGCAATCGACCGACGTACCGACCGACGGACAAATGAAGCAATCAATCTTCTAATGAACTTGAGTGGGTGGTTGGTCGGGAGCACGCGAAGGGTAATTTAACGATCGGGGTTCATCCTTACCGGAATGCTGACTTACATGGTCTGGTTCTCATGTACATTTTTGGCCTTCTGATACTTGAGAGCTAAATCCTGTTATACCCCATTTAAAGAGTAATACTATTAGTGCTGATGATATTACTTTTGGGGTTGGAGCTAAGTGACTCTGGTGTGGAATGGACCTGGCACCAGGTCAGGATATTGTAATTTCAGTTTTGACCCCGTTCGTACACCATATGTACAATGTACGAACGGGGTCAAAACTAAACTTACAGGTGCAGCTATAAAACTATACAGGTGCACCTGTAAATGTATAGCTGCAGCTGTAAATGTATATACCAAAGTACCAGCTGCACCGCTATAAATGTATAGCTGCACCTGTAAATGTATAGCTGCCACTGCTGTAAATGTATAGCTGCACCTGTAAATGTATAGCTGCAGCCTGTAAATGTATAGCTGCAGCTGTAAATGTATAGCTGCACCTGTAAATGTATAGCTGCACCTGTAAATGTATAGCTGCAGCTGTAAATGTATAGCTGCAGCTGTAAATGTATAGCTCAGCTAAATGTATAGCAGCACCTGCACCTGTAATGTATGCTCACCTTAAATGTATAGCTGCACTGTAAATGTATAGCTGCACCTGTAAATGTATAGCTGCACTGAAATGTATGTGCATGAAAAATGTATTAGCTGCACCTGTAAATGTATAGCCTGCACCTAAATGTATAGCTGCACCTAAATTGTAGGCACCTGTATGTATAGCTGCACCTGTAAATGTATAGCTGCAGCTGTAAATGTATAGCTGCAGTTGTAAATGTATAGATGCAGCTGTATTTTTATAGCTGCAGCTATAAACGTATTTTACAGGTGCAGCTATACATTTACAGGTGCAGCTGTAAAAAATGCAGATGCACCTGTATATTTTATAGCTGCACCTGTAAGTTTAGTTTTGACCCTGTTCGTACATATGGTGTACGAACGGGGTCAAAACTAAATTGTATATTTAAATTTAGTTTTGACCCCGTTCGTACACCATATGCACGAACATGAATAACGGACCAAAGTGCATTGCAAAGTAATGCTTTATTCCATTGTTCCCAGGGTGTCCGGTTTAGAGAGGTTCCACTGTACATGATGAGGATAAAGTGCTCGACGCGCAGGAATTATTCAGACGCGGCGATATCTGAGAACTAAAGTACTGTTTTATGGCCTTAAAGGGATTCGCTGGCCCTGATCCCTCATGCCACTCATGAGCTAGTAGACCACACATTAGACGAGTTCCTCTCTCAAAACGCCATTTAACAACGAATAGCTTCCATTCCTGACCAACCTGAATGCTGATGACTTTAAACTTTATTTATTTTACAACGATTACAAACAAGTGCGACAGCACTTATACAAATGCTTTCGTTGGCACAGACGAAGGAATAAGGGCGGTCATTAATGTGGGAGGAAACCGGAGTACCCGAAGGAAACGCGGTCTGGTGACTACCTTACCACCTCACATACTGCCCTGGCCGAGGATCGAACCCGGGGTGGCATTGGTGAGAAGCGCGCTCGTTACCGATTGGGCTAACCGGACAACTATGCTGATGATTCTCTCAAATAAATGTATCAATCTCTGTATGTCTACAAAGTGTTATTATTTATCTGCGTAGTCTGGACTGCGTCTGCAGTGGAAGTGAATGTTATAAACATGAATTTGGCAGAATAAAACCACAGGTTGAAGTAACGGACCGAGGTCTATAAATACATTAAACATGCCTAAAAGCATCAATAAATGAAGAACAAAATAAGCTAAACAATTATTTTTTTACTCCCTCCATATACTCTATTATAATGGAGTCTATGGAGGGAGTAAAAACAAAATTGTTAGCTTTTTTTTGTTTTCATTTATTGATGCTTTTAGGCATATTTAATGTATTTATAGACCTCGGTCCGTTACTTCAACCTGTGAATAAAAGCTATTGTGTCCATACAAAGGGATGCTTCTATATGCGTGCAATGCGTTTGCAACAATAAACCTGTATTAACAACTAAAACGCAATGCAATAAAACCGGCCATAAATTCAAGAACAAACAGGGGTTTAATTATATGAAATGTCTAAAATGCATTTGCTCTAATATTCATGTATTTTCGTTGAATTAAATGTTATTGCTGTCAATGGTGATATTTAACACACACCCTTGGAATTTATGTTTGAATCATTAGAAACGTGTGCAAAAACCTTTAGGTTACGTCATTCTTTATGTTTGTAAATTGCAAAAGCAGTGTCATATATGAATTTAGTCCACTTTAGTCTGAAAGCACATGCTTATAAATCACCTTCCTTAATACAAAAACATAGATTAGTGCATAACTTTGATGCATCATTATTGCGCAATGTGCATACGTTCACTACCCCATGCAATAAAATGTAAATACATTGGGCTTTTAATATATATGCTTCTATTTGTATTGGCAAACGAAAGTAATAAACGTTAATGTTTGGTGCACAGGTTGAAGTGACGGACCGATGTCTATAACTACAATAATTCCAGCACAACAATATTTACACAATTCCCTAACATTTGATTGGCCCGTAGCAAGTCACTGTCCAAAAGTTATGTCCCAGTAAACTCACACGCCGAACTACTTTCCGTAACCGTGAGGCGCAGTTAAAATAATTCTTAAGAAAACGGAAAATAAACACATTTTCTTGATGAACTTATTTCAAATGCTGGAATTATAAGGAATGAATGGCCTTTTGTGGAGTTTATCGGGGATATAAACTTGGAAAAGTCGCGGGAATACTGGACGAGGCCTTCCGGCCTTCGTCCAGTATTCCCGCGACTTTTCCAAGTTTATACCCCGATAAATTACACAAAAAGGCCATTCATTCCTATATTAATTAACCTAAAAGCATTAATAAGTGAAACAAAATAAGCTAAAAACTAATTCTTTACTCCCTCCAATACACAGTTACTGCGTATAGGATGGAATAAAGAATTTGTTTTTAGCTTATTTTGTTTTAACTTATTAATGCTTTTGTGTGTATTTAATGTATTTATATACCTCGGTCCGTTACTTCAACCTGTGGTTTGGTGGTACAGTGGAACCTCTCTAAACCGGACACCAAGAAAACACCTGCGATCTTATTTTTGATAAGTTTCTTTGTCATTTATTTCAGGTGATAATGTATGTTCGTGATCGCATATCACACACCTATGGCTTAGAATGATAAAATGCCCGATTTACAGTAAAACCTATCTAAGCCGGACACCCTGGGGACCTCACATGGTGTCCGGTATAGAGAGGTTTCACTCTAAATAAACAATGTGGCTATGTTAGATAAATGTAAGCTATTAGCTAATTTAATTAACTGATGTTTCGTTTTAGTAAGTAAAATGGGTGTAATAAAAGGAATTAACTTTAGTAATAGGCAGTTACGGAGATCCTACAATTACAAAGTATGTAACCGTTGCTCCGTGGCCGAGTGACGGCAGCAGGACTTGCTCGTTTTGACCGATTGTTTGTGTAATAGTTTAACAGTTATATTAATGTTGCTTCTAATTTTAATGAACATGTTTTATACTGCTCCAAATTGCAAAACACAAGAACTCACCTCAAACGGGCGCATGATTCTTCGCTCTTGTTCAATTTATTGGACCTGAGTACAATATGAAAATTGATACATAAAACAACACCTGTTCCACACAACACAGCAGAAAAAAAACATGCACAACGAAATCCAGCCGCCCTTCATTTACAGTGCATGGAATGAAAAGCTAAATATAAGGTTGGACCATGTCCAGCCGTGGTTAAACGTTTGCCGTGACACGAGGGAACCGTTTGAACCTCAAGGCCGTAGGCCACGGGTTCAAACAGTTCCCTCGTTCCACGGAAAACGTTTACCATCGGCTGGACATGGTCGAACGTTATTGTTACATATCCGTCGGAAATATGCAATTTAAGCATATATGCAGTACTTTCGGTACTTTGATAATCCGTTCCATTCAAACAGCTGATTTGCACATACATGTACATATATTCCGGGGCCACAGTACACGTCGCGTGATGCAGCCGCATCAATTCCAAAATTTCAGTGCGACCGTTGTGAACTGTCTGGTGACGTAATGGCGCGTTCGAGTAACGTTATGAGACACATGCATTACGTAGTGTTGGCTTGGCCCCGGAATGAGCATTGTCTACAGCCATGGTTAAACAGCACGCGCTGTACGTTTGAACACGGCTGCGAGTATTGTCAAACAACGACAGTCATCTAATATTGTACTAAAACCAACGTTCACGACAATGCCTGTTAATTTTTATTTGTGTACGATAATATGTACAGGGGTGATACCAATTATCCGGACAATCAGTTTATCGGACAAATGAAAATATCTGTTAATTAAGAGCATTCGTGTGATCAGAATTTGCATCAAATACATCTAAGTCACGCAGGTGCTTGCTGTTTCCATGCCAGTGTGAAGAATATATTGCAAGTATTAAAACATTTTAGTAATATTTGCTGAAAATATTCCTCAACTCTGTCCACAAGTTGTTTACAACGTCAAAAGTCTCGCGAGGGGGGGGGGGGGGGGGGGGGGGCTTGTATGATTTCATGTTGAGAATACAAGTTATAAGACGAGTATATTATGTTTGTCCGGATAACTGATTGTCGATGTTAATTTTGGGGCAATCTTACGACTGATCATCTGACCCGATTTTAAGCGAGAAAGATGGCACAGTTTGCTAAATAGTTTACATGCCTTGAGAAAGCAAGAACCGATGATTCGTCGATTGTTCTGTGAAAAGTTTATGCCCGTAGCTGCTATTTTAAGAAAAATATCGTTAAAAAACTGCAATTTTTGTCCGATAATCTGGAGGATCCCTGTACAGTGGTGTTCAATAGTATGATACAAATGAACAATTAAATTAGTTTTGATTTTATTTATGAAAAATATTGTAAATTGTAAACGTATTTAATGAAATTACGCAGATGTCCGAAGGTACACAATCGCATGATGTGTCTCAAATCACCATGATACAGACGGTACAAGACGATTTAAATTGTTACGCGTCCGCAACTAGAGCACCAACTTGAAAACAGAAACAAACTACCGCAAATAACGCATTAACCATTTCAACCATAAGTATTAACTGGAATGGATTGTGATATGTTAATTTTTCGACAAATCCAATCATCACACAATGATTTTCAGACTAGTCAATGTATGAAAAGGGGGTGATTTTGTTCACCAAAAAGTATGATAATTCCTTGCAAAAAGCGCAGATCCTGATTAGACGGCTAGTCCCGAGCCGGCTCATCTGGATCTGCACTGTTTGCAAGCCCCACTAGAGCGGGCTTTCGGCTTCAAAGGCTTAAAGTGTTACGTGTCCGCAACTAGGAAACCAACTGAAAAACACAAACAAGAATTCCGCGGAATCAAATGTCTCGCCCTGTCCCGCCTTGACCTTGAGCCTGGGGCCCCCGAGGAAAAATAATTTGATAGTCCTATATTCATATACATATCATAGTAAAGGGATGTATAAGGTTTCATGACTGTAGCTGATAAGGTGTTGAAATAATGATCGTAACACGAAAACTAAACATTAAGTATTAAACAAAATTGACCTTGACCCTGGGGCCCGATAAAAAAATTTTCTGTAGCTGATGAGGTGTTTAAGTAATAATCGTAACACGAAAACTTAACATTAAATGATGACGCCGACACCGACGACGCCGACGACGACGCCGACGCCGGAAAATCAGAACCTATGTCTCGATTTCTGCTTCGCAGGCGAGACAAAAAACTACCACAAATAACGCCTTAAATATACATTGTTACCCATGTAAACATTCCATAAAACGCTTGTAAACATGTGCTAAATCAAACCTCAATGATGTTAAGAGGTGCACCGGAAGTGTACACTATTGCCTAGCATGTTGCACTCTGGGATGCATACCTAGCAGCACGGTTCACTGGGAACTTGTTAGTTTGTCAACAGAAAACACGATCGGAAACAATTGGCGAAAGTTAATTGAAGTGCGAGTTTAATGTTGTAAGGTCTCGCGTAATCTCATTTTAAGTACACGTTTATTGCAAACGACACGGTGTCTTTTTTTCACACGTGTGCATGTTTTGTACTCATTTCGTCAAGAAATTGAGTTTCTCTTGTTTTGCGTTTGTTGTTTTCCGTTGTTTTGTTGTCAAGAACAGCGGTAGTGGACACATCGTAGTTTGACTGGTTGAGACGATCTACGTAAATGCACAGGTTGAAGTAACGGACCGAGGTCTATAAATACATTAACTATGCCTAAAAGAATCAATCAAATGTAAATACATTAAATATGCATAAAAGCATCAATAAATGAAAACAAATAAATAAGCTAAACATTTTTGTTTTACCCCCTCCATATACTCCATATGGAGTATATGGAGGGAATAAAAAAAATGTTTAGCTTATTATTTTTCATTTATTGATGCTTTTAGGCATATTTAATGTATTTATAGACCTCGGTCCGTTACTTCAACCTGTGCGTAAATGAGGAGGTTCTACCGTGAATGACGACTTAACCCTTTCAGCCCTAAGTAACTGGAATGGATTTTGATATGTTAATGTTGCAACCAATCCAATCGTCACAAACTGATTTTCAGCGTAGTCCGTTTATGGAAAGTGGGTGTGTTCTCAAAAAAATAGGGAAATTATTTTCAAAAAGTGCAGATCCTGATGAGACGGCTCATCTGGATCTGCACTGTTTGCATAAACCGCTATAGCGGGCTTTCGGGTTCAAAGGGTTAATATGATATTTATTAAACGAGTTTACTTATTTCATAAGAAACAAGGCTATGTCGAGTTTAGTATGAAATCAGTCACACGAGTTCAGTAACCATCATATTTAATCAATACAAATGCTAGATAGCTTTCTGCTGCGATGGTAACTCTTGCAATCCACTCCCGTACCGTCCATAGCTAGCTACGGACGGTACGGGAGTAATTGCAAGAGTTACCGTTCGCAACTAGGGGGTTGTCCTATTTTCGAGCTCTTCGAAATGCACATTCCTGTGTTTTACGGCATTTAAATTCAGGCTCCAACTGGTGTAAAGAGGAGGATATCCATGGGCACAGGGGCGGATCTGGAGGGGAGAGGTCCGGGGTTGCAACCCCCTCCAGATCCGCCCATGTGCCCATGGATATCGTCTTCTTTACATGTAACCTTACGGTTATTAGACTGAAAATAGAGAATAGTAAGTTAGTGCCGTGAACGGGAAAATATCTGGCAAGGCTTAGGAAACGGGATGGACGAGGCTCTGCCGAGCACATCCCGTTTCCGTGTCGCGCCAGATATTTTTTTCCCATTCACGTCACTAACCTACTATTCTATTTATCCCGTCAACACCTACAAATGGCTTTAAAATGCAAAAAAATAACCCCAGCCACCGCACATATTCATACGCTGTGAATGGGTCGTATTGACAGGATATCAAAAATGTTTCACGGCACCGTGTTTCACGGCACATACTCACTGTGTTGACAGGATAAAAACTGTTTGATGGATTTGATTTTTTTGTGCTTTACGGCCTATCAACAGCTACTGTCATTTAAAGCCGGGTCAACGGGTTCGATCCCGCACGTAGCCTGCTGCTTTGGGAAGAAAATCTCAAAATCAGAACTGAATATTTACATCGAAATAAATATATATTCAGCCCTGAAATAACCTGACCTGGTGTCAGGTCCATACCACACCAAAGTCACTTAACCCCTTCCCAGTAAAAGTAATATGATTAGAAATAATTATTATTCATATATACAAGTTCTATAACCAGATTAAAAACTCACCTACAAAATGCAAAAGACGTACATGAGGGCCAAACCAGTAGCCGATTTCATCAAAATTGTAAAGTATACTTATCTGGCAAAGTATACTTTGAGGGAGTAATCATTTATTTTTCCCGAAATTCATTATGTCATATAGAGCTAACGACGGCATATATTTGATGATTAAAAGTATGCATAATTATTATACTGAATGTATTACATTATCACAGCCAAAATGGCTGTGATAATGTAATACATTTAGTATAATAAAAATTAATATAAATTTATCTTTAAATTGAAAATTTCTCCCTCAAAGTATACTTTGCTAGATAAGTATACTTTGCAATGTTGGTGAAATAGGCTACAGATCTTCGTTCGGGATGCCGGTAAGGATGAACCCAGATCGTTAAATTACGCATCGCATGCTCGCACCTGCCACCCACCCGTTAAAAAACTAATTGCCCGTGACTGACGGACTACCAGCGTCGGCCCAGTAGCCGATTTCACCAATATTGCAAAGTATACTTATCTAGCAAAGTATACTTTGAGGGAGCAATCATTATTTTTCCCGAAATGCATTATTTCATATAGAACTACCAACTGCATATATTTGATGATTAAAAGTATGCAGAATTATTATACTGAATTTATTACATTATCACAGCCAAAATGGCTGTGATAATGTAATACATTCAGTATAATAAAAATTAATAAATTTGTCCTAAGATTGAAAATTTCTCCCTCAAAGTATACTTTGCTAGAAAAGAATACTTTGCAATGTTGGTGAAATCGGCTACTGGAGTAAACCAACTTTAACTGGAACGACGCTGGTCGTATATATAAGTTCTTTTTCTCAGCCGGCAGACCAGCTATCGACGCACGAGTCAAACCAACTGGCACGACAGGAGCCATGTAAGATGTGCCACAATCAGCTAATTAATATTTGACCACATGTTACAGGTAATTATCATACTTTTTCGACTTTTGTTTCTGCATTTACACAGCACATGGGCAATGTATGGACATGAGGATGTGATAACACAGTTAGATCATGTTCGTACGATCGATAATCCACGGAGCCCCGCAGGGGACGTAGAATTCTTTTATTTATTAATTCGTTCCCACGGAATAACAATTCGTTCCCACGAAATAACAATTCGTTCCCTCAATTAAACATTCGTTCCCACGAAATAACAATTCGTTCCCACGAATTAACAATTCGTTCGCTCAATTATAATCCGCGAGCATTCATCGTACATGCGGACGAACCGTGATCTAACTGTGACACATTATTATATCGGGGCCTGTCCAGTTCGTCCATCTGTCAGTGAAACAACCAGTATGTTTCAACAGGCTGTAGGAGTAACCTAGATAACCAGGAGCAAGAACGGCCACATTTCCCACAATGTGGGTGGCATGTGGGAGCATACGATATGTAATTTAACGATCGGGATTCATCCTTACCGGAATCCAGGCCGGAGACCTGTAGCCTATTTCATCAACATTGCAAAGTATACTTTCCTAGCAAAGTATACTTTGAGGGAGAAATTTTCAATTTTAGGATAAATTTATGAATTTTTATTTTACTGCATTTATTACATTATCACAGCCAATTTGGCTGTGATAATGTAATACATTCAGTATAATAATTCTGCATACTTTTAATCATCAAATATATGCAGTTGTTAGTTCTATATGAAATAATGCATTTCAGGAAAAATAAATGATTGCTCCCTCAAAGTATACTTTGCTAGATAAGTATACTTTTGCAATTTTGATGAAATCGGCTACTGGTTTAGCCGTCATGTACGTCTTTGGCTTTCTTGTATGTGAGAGTTGAATCTGGTCATACCTCTTATATGAGTAATATGATTATTGGTGTGTGGTATGGACCTGGCAACAGGTCAGGTTATTCTATCAGGTTATTTATCTGAAAACGTTAACTGCACTGGAGTATACAGGGTCTATATTTATGGATATATATCTATGTTTTTTTTATATTTGCACAATCTGTGTTGTATGGAAGCGTCATGTAGCCTATTTCATCAACATTGCAAAGTATACTTTACTAGCAAAGTATACTTTGTGCTAGTAAAGTATACTTTGAGGGAGTAATCATTTATTTTTCCTGAAATGCATTATTTCATATAGAACTAACAAATGCATATATTTCATGATTAAAAGTATGCAGAATTATTATACTGAATTTATTACATTATCACAGCCAAATTGGCTGTGAAAATGTAATAAATTCAGTATAATAAAAATTACTAAATTTATCATAAAATTGAAAATTTCTCCCTCAAAGTATACTTTGCTACTAAAGTATACTTTGCAACGTTGATGAAATAGGCTACTGGTGCCGGGACCTCTGGTTTACCGTACCATCGGTCTACCGACTGGGCTAACCGTATGCACAGTTACACACTTCCTCTCCATATTGGCCATATTGACTTTCAATACTAACCGAAACAAATGTACTTTCCCGAAAAGTACCGGACAAGATACCCAACGGAGACACATGAATACGATGGCACAGAGGGGACATGGACATATTTTTTACTATTGCATGCGCACGCGATAGCTATTGCGTGCGCACGCAATAGGGTAATGACTATCGCGTGTGCACGCAATAGCTATCGAGTGCGCACGCAATAGGGTAATGGCTATCGCGTGCGCACGCAATAGGGTAATGGCTATCGCGTGCGCACGCAATAGGGTAATGGCTATCGCGTGCGCACGCAATAGCTATCGAGTGCGCACGCAATAGTAAAACATATTTCCATGTCCCCTATGTGCCACCGTACATGAACCCACGTAAAGCAGAAACTAAATAAATCGATAATGATAAACACTTCACAACGCACAGAAGGTCATATTAATTTTATATTAAATTAAATCTGGCTATACCAGTCCATTTTAACTCGACCATTCGGAAGTAGTATACTCACGCTGGCTCGAAGTATCGCCAGTACTTCAAGAACGAATGTTAAGTCTGCGGGGCTCCGTGACTACCCGAAATCAATGAGACACAAGCCAAATTGACAACCGAGACACGGTCTAATGAAACGTCAGACACGTCGTGTAATATAGATGATGTAGATTTCTGAAACAACTGGCAGTGATAACGATGCCGTGACACTTTGTGTCGAAATATGTCATTCTGTCGTACCGTCACCACAATAAATCCCCGGATGTGAGGTAATCGGTATTGTGTGATTTCCGGACGTTCCCGACAAATACATCGGTAATTTCCGTATTTTAAGCCGGAAAGTGACGAACGTTTCAGAGCGCGTACGGAATTTAATTCCGTACACATGGTACACGCTCCGAAATTTTCATCAGTTTGCGATCTCAGATCGTGTGAACATATTCGCTAATACTCAACAGGGTTATATATAAACTATCCAACTGTGTTACGACATGTTTCACGTGATGCGTGTCAAATGCAGTGATTCATTTGACAGAATTATTAATTTTGTGTAACAAGGCATATCGAGTGTGGTAGAAGTAATGTTTCCATTACAGTTCCGTGGCAGAACAGTCGCCCCGTCATTAGCCTGTCAGAACACCGGTGTCATAAAACTCGCAAATGGAACTTAAAAACACGCAATGTCATGCCATTTCTATGCGGTGTTGTTTTACTATTTATTCAGTATTTTTAAAGGGGCATATCAGGGTTTTAGGAAAAAATACTATACAAAATAAAAAAAGTGTTTTCACCATGGCCCTGTGTTAAGTGGTTTAATTCAAGATATACGACGATACAAGGACCGCTGAAATTTTATTTCGGGATTTCTGGGTTGTTTAAATTTTCACCGATATCGGTACAAAAGTATCAGATTTTCTATCTTGTTGAACAGAACAAGATATGAAATCCGATATGTATGTATGAAAATAGAAACAACCCATCATATATCTTGAATTAAACACAGGGTCATGATGAAAACACATTTTTATTTTTTATATTATTTTTTTAAAAAATCCCGATGTTTTTTTATTTACAAGCCCAGCGGTCTTAGTATCGTTATATACGGTATCTTCAATTAAACCACTTTACACAGGGACATGATGATGATACGTTTTTATTTTTTATAATATTTTTTTTTTAATCCTGATATGCCCTTTTAATGTCAATAATTCGATAATTTGACATAACAATCTAATTATTGATTGATAAATTCAATACTTCAATAAATCGAATTATTGATATAAAAGTACTGTTTTGACAGCATTTTAGAATCATTTCCAATTGTTGGATGTACATGTATTGAGCATAGGCTGCATATGCAGCCTATGCTCAATAAATGTAAATCCATCAATTAAAAAAGTAAAAGGACGCACCTGAAACTATTGACATAAAAAGCCGATTTATTGATAAAAATAAATACTGAATAAATAGAAAAAACCGCGCCCCCTACACTTCATATTATTTTACATTGCCTTTGTGTTCTGGGTGCTAACTTCGTTTGCAAGTCCCGTATTCCGCCAATCGGTTTGAGTTTCGTCAAATACATGAACGGACCACAGGTGACGGAAAAAATCACATGACAGTATTTAGTATATTATTTATACAATGAGCGATTATCAGATTATTTTTTCCCATCACCTATGGTACGAACCCTCCGTCTGTCCGTTTTGCGTTAATGTTTTAAATACAACATCGTTTATCAATTGTTGTTTGGTTGTAACTCTCCTTCTTTATTGAATATGCATTGGCGGACGTACATGGTTGCGAACAGTATTAAACTCTTGTTGCAATCTACTCGCGTACCGTCCTTAGCCAGTAGTCTGGCTACGGACGGTACGGGAATATATTGCAAGAGTTACTGTTCGTAACTAGTCTGGCTACTGGCGATACGGGAATAGATTGCAAGAGTTACTGTTCGCAACTAGTCTGCCTACGGACGGTACGTGAGTAGATTGCAAGAGTTACTGTTCGCAACTAGTCTGGCTACAGACGGTACTGGAGTAGATTGCAAGAGTTACTGTTCGCAACTAGTCAAGCTACGGACGGTACGGGAGTATATTGCAATAATTACTGTTCGCAGTCTGGTTACGGACGGTACGGGAGTATATTGCAAGAGTTACTGTTGGCAACTAGTCTGGCTACGGACGGTACGGGAGTAGACTGCAATAGTTATTGTTCCCAACTAGTCTGGCTACGGACGGTACGATAGTAGATGACAAGATATACTGTTCGCAGCTAGTCTGGCTACGGACGGTACGCTAGTAGATGGCAATAGTTACTGTTCGCAACTGGCCGCCTGGCTGCGGACGGTACGGGAGTAAATTGCAAGAGTTACTGTTCGCAACTAGTCTGGCTACGGACGGTACGGGAGTAGATGGCAAAAGTTACTGTTCGCAACTAGTCTGGCTATGGACGGTACGAGAGTAGATTTCAAGAGTTACTGTTCGCAACTAGTCTGTCTACGGACGGTACTGGAGTAGATTGCATGAGTTACTGTTCGCAAATAGTATGGCTACGGACGGTACGGGAGTAGATTGCAAGAGTTACTGTTCGCAACTAATCTGGCTACGGACGATATGGGAATAGATTGCAAGAGTTACTGTTCGCAACTAGTACGAATATTGCGACCTCCGGCACTCTTCTTTAGATCACGACCTTATTGCGCTTAGCGGGGTATCTGATTACATCCGTACGCGATTTACGATTATATTGCATAATACATGGCACATTATCATCCCCACCAATGTTTATGTTCCTGGATAAAAGAGATCATGTTCTCTTTAACTGCATGCTCGCGCCATTGATTAGCCTTAAATGGTATCCGCTAGTCTACTTGGCACCGGCTCTGTGAATTGCCTCCCTTGTCACATCGCCGTTTTTCGACGATATTGCTTTCGATAAAATGCAATATCTTCCCTCAATGACGTCGAAATTTGACACAAAATATGAGCTCTGAATTTTGTGTCAAATTTAGACACATTTTACGGAACATATGAGTGTTTTTCAAAATCAGTATTGGCGAAATACAACGATAATAAGGGAGGTAATTCCAGATCAGACCGCAATAATTATTTATCTAATCTGTGGTTTTATGTTTCCTTTTAGTGGTGAATTCTCGCAATGCGTTAACTGGTACGTTGCAATAGTGTGGTTAAAATATCCAGTGGCACTGATAACCACTATATTGTTTGATTATATGCAACTTGATACGAGTATTAGACACGCGAATAATCGTGTTTCTAGTACCGATTTTGCAAATTTGCGTTTGAAGCTGTCGTTGTATCCTTTCTACTTCGCAGAGAGAAACCTAATAATGTTGCTAATACACACTTTATTAGGTGAGATTATAATAATATTTTATCTCATATTGTAGATTTTTCTCTCAATAACAATATAACTACAGTGTGGTCAGCGTGTAAGTGCACACACGAACGAACACGACAGGTTGGAACCAACCTGTCGTGTTCGTTCGTGTGTGCACTTACACGCTGACCCCACTGTAATAATGAACGCCATCGCCCCGCAGATTGCTATATTTTAGTGCGCGAAATGGAAACGTTATTCAATTCATACCGTTGACTGTTGTGTAGCGAAATAGTGCAACGTATTGCCTATACAGCGGAAAACGTGCAGCTAACCTGGCGGCAGTCAGATTGGTCTATATAGGATATACATTTTACATAAGACCGGTGTTGTCAGACCCCGGTCCGTATAGCCTTGATGTATGAGTTTACAGAGTTCTGAGACAGTCACGTGACCGACACTCATGGAATACTACACCATACTGCATCCAGTGGGTGATACTCTGAGTGAATTAGTTACATAATGTGTTCTTTTCTTTCGACATCTCTTTCCATAATAATAATAGATTTTTTTTGCAAAAATCAACATTCTTCTTCGATTATTCCACATTACAATTATCTCAGCCAGTAGTAGGAGTAGCAAGTATATGTTACAAGAAATGGTGATTATTGTCATTTCGACAACATGTTCTTTAACTGCAGACCAACCGTTTGCACATTTGCATCCACGAATGCTGTCCAGGTTTTACACTTTTCACCTGGCAGTCACTGAAACTATTCTGCTGATATATCCAAAGATATTCAACTGCGTACGTTACACGAACATCAAACCCTCCAACGGTTGCGAAAGAAAACGGTTAATGGTTCTTTTCCGTTATGCCGGTGTTCAAAGGTTTGTCTCCGGAACATAGCTTTGCGTCATTCGCCGCACAATACCAAGGCTTGGTATTGGCTTGGTCCAAGCCATTGAGCTCCGGCAAAATGTGTGATGTGTCAGTGCATAATGATTTATTCTGTGATACTAAACACACTACAGGGTGCTATCAATAACCGCAGACATCTAGAAATGACAATGTCTTGAAATGTAAGAATCACATATTCTACAGCGTCTTGCGCGAGGGAACAATGCACGTATATGTTATCTGTAAGACAAATTCGTTCCCCTGATCAGGGACATATACATGTAGGTCGTTACCAAATTTACTTATCGGAAGTGAATAGTTGAGACATGCTTACCTCTAGCGTTGAAGAGCTCGTCACGGTAGATAATATTAAGGCTTTTGTTATTACCATCTCATATGTCGATTATAAAGCACCATTTTCCCAGTCAGAGTCACGTACCAGGAGCTACACAGCAAAATGCGCCACAAATGAAATTCATATGAAAAAAATACATATGCTGTTCATATGTAAAACATAAGAAAATCATATGCATTGGATATGGAATTCATATGAAAATAGCACATATGACGCATAAGCATTTCCTAAGAACATTTTTCATATGCATTTCATATGAATAATTTACATATGAATTTCATATGAAAAGTTTTCATATGAATTTCATATGAAATTTCATATGAATCGTCATTACTCCAGACGGTTATGAAATATATCTTCAAGTTGATGCATTGGATTCAATCTTCTTAATACACAACGTCGTACACAAGCGATTGGTATGTCAATTGAGGTGAACATCAATGTCACATTCTCAAGCCACAGTCACAGATCGAAGCTAGACTGGCCATAGATGCGATAATCCCCATTGCCCTAGACACTTTCACAGTTATGAAATATATCTTGATATGTCTGGCTTAATCTTGTTAATACACAACGTCGCACACCAGCGATTGGTGTGTCAAGAAAAGTGAACTATATCGACCGCTGCATGAGAAACGGTACCTTATGACGTTTGCGACCAGCGTAACCCCAGACCAGACTGCGCGTCCGCGCAGTCTGATCAGGGTCTACGCTGCTCGCCATTATGTCACTGAAAGATTCCTACATCCGTAATCAACATGGTTACGTCAAATTATGATTGAGGGAGCGAGCTTAATTGCCCAGAATCAGCAATTGCTGGGCTTGTCATGAGGTCTGTGTTCTCAGCTGGCGTCCGAAATGTCAAACTGGCACCGAGGATATCAATTCGCCAAAGGAATTCGTGAAGGGGATACATGAGCAGTTAATTATTCTAACAACCAACTGTCAGTAGAGAAAATGACGTGTCTGCGACGTCAGATTATTGGACACATTCACAGATCAAAATTGAAATAAAAAGGTCTGATTCATCAGTAGAAAAACACGTTTCATTATTTTCTGACATTCGCGTGTTTTCGCTCGCTGTATATCTTGTCAAGTATAACTGATGTGGGGTTGTTACGTTTAAAGGCGCCGGTTCTTCTCAGATATACATACAAACTGACGAAACAGAACAGGAAAAATATGTTTTAATTCTAGATTTGTACCGTAGTTCTGAACGTATTTGTACATATAATTCACCTGCAAAACTATTGAGAGTGTTAACAAAATGTTTATAATACTGCAAAATAACTAACTATATTTTCCAATCGATGATTACTCAATTATTTTATTTAAATTAATTACACTAGCGTCTAAATTGGAAACGTCTTTATAAATGTTGTAGTGTGTTATTATTTACAACGAAAACAAATAAATTCACACGTTTTCCTTACTTGTACATGTATAGCGTAATACCAAAGTATGCCAATGCAGATTATCTCCCCTGCTTATCATAGCGTCAGATACTATATACAGTGGAACCTCTCTAAACCGGACACCCTGGGGGTCCCCAGGGTGTCCGGTTTAGAGAGGTTCCACTGTAAATCAGACATATGACACTACCAAGGCATGCGGGTGTGTTTCGCGAACTTGCACCGGCATTATCATCATCGACAGGTGGCAATGAAAGTCATGAAACTAAGGATACAGGGACTGCGTGTGTGTTCGGTTTAGAGAGGTTCTACTGTACGTGCACTTACATATAACGCATGATTTTCAAGGTGCATGATCACGTGGTTACACCAACAACAACAATGGCTGAAAGTGTTGAAAGCGCGCCCACTCCAAAATAAGTATTATTTGATATCTTCCTTAATAGGCAACGGATTTTGATGAAATATGGCCCAGCAAACGCTTCTTCATGAGCTGCATTGGTTGGTTCCGGGAATTCGGAACATACTTATGTCGTTTTTGCGAAGCTGCTGACACGGAAATCGATTCTTCGTAAAAAAATACAGAAGTTTGGGCCAAAATACCGAGACCACCAAATGCAGCTTAACAAGACGCGTTTGATGCGTCATATTTCATCAAAATCCGTTACATAATAAGGACAACATAAAATAATACGTACTTTGAATCGGAGGGCTTCTGGAAGTTTCAGTAGTTGTTGTTGTTGTAACCACGTGATCATGGAACTTGGTTTTGGGATTGTGAGCGAAAAAATGGGGCGATTGATTTATATATCGATGGTCTAGTAACAGAAGGTCGTAACTGCTATGCTAAAGCATAGCAGTTACGACCTTATGTTACTAGACCATCGATATGCCAGTTACTACATACATGAAGCGACTAACTACATATGAGACACGGTCACTTTAATATTGTCAATATAGAACATTCCGTCGGTGTTACATGTAGTATATATTTTTAATCATCGTCTGTGTATTGATTGATTAAAAACTTCGCAAGCGTTGATTAGAATTCGACAAGCAACTCAATGTACGTGATTTATGCTGTGTCTTGTTCTGGTTTAGATTTTGACCTTAGTACGACATGAAATGTTTTCTCTGTGGCGATGTGACATCCGTTTAGACTTTCAAGAATTCAAGATGACCAGGGATTCCGCTGGCGATCACCACTTTCGCAATTGGCGATAAAAAATTATAATTTTTAAAAAAAAATTTGAAGTGGCGATTTTTTTATTCCCCCCAGCGGAATTCCTGGATTACCGCTATCACGTCGCACACAGTGCTTGACATAAGCGTTTCTGGTAAAATGTTGCCAATTCTTCTATGTTTTTAGAATTATATGTATGGTACTGAAATTTAATTTAAACGAAACTTCTGTTTATGCCAACATGTTGCTTTGTGATTAAATACTCTCTTTTTTCTGCATGGTCTACATACGTTGTCTATGTGAAGACTAGGCTAAGAAACGTGCATGAATTCCGGGGCTAGACGAGGAATTCCTACCGCTTCCGAGCCAAGCCTGAACAAACTTGGCAATACTATATTTATCAGGTAGTGCTATATGTTATGAATTACAAAAAGTCCCATTTAGTTTTCATTGAAATAAAATCTGACTTGATTATGTTGCGCAATTATCATATTACACTGGCATTCCATCAAAGCACGTCAGCAAAGGTATTTTTCGAATACGGATTGACTCGGATACATGATATCAACATCAATGCCTTTTAATAGAGAATATTGTATCAGACAATGTGTATTCAGTCAATGCGTATGACGTTTCCCGATAAGGATGATGCCACAGGATACATGTCTATATGGGACTGTGACTGGAGAAATGGGGCATATGGGTTTTGCGACCAGTGTATATCTAGATCAGCCTGCGCATTCCATCAATGCAATAGTTGCCATGCATCTAACAATCAATATATATCGTTACCATGTTACGGGAGTGGGCTATTTGATCAGGCGATACACTGGTCACAAATCCCATAAGCCTTATTTCTCCGGTTACAGCCACATATGTGCTCCATTCCACAGGAAAGCGCATTAGTCTAGTTGCCAAAATGTTAACCCTGCAATGTTAATTACTGTAAACTTTTTTCATGGAAATGTGTTCTATACGGTTATGTGAGCAAAATTAGCTTGGTTGCTACTTGTGCAATGTTGAGCAATTCTCAGAATTCAAGATGGCCGCCGCCGCCATTTTGGAAATTGACTGATTTTCAACGTTTGATCTCGATGGCTTAGAGAGTCTTGTAATACAACTTTTCAGGGGTTTTCATGAGTGGGGAATCTATTTTTGATGATATGTCTTTGATTAAGTGCCAGTAGGCATATATATAATTGCATATTTAATTACCCCACCCACTTTATTTCAATTGAAATGCATATGTTACAATGTGTGTCTTCATACATATGTTGTAGCTCACTTAGCCGTGGATAATACACATCTGTGTACTTACGAAACGCATACTAACACTAGTTGATGTTTTTATATCAATATTACAAAAAACAACTATTCAATGAATATAAAAGTATACATACATACATTTACCCCACCCACACAGTTTACATTCGTTTGAGCTCACATATGTCTTCATTTCCACGTTAGATCGGCATGCTAATAATATACATGATTTATAATCAGAACGGATGGATACATTCGGGATGCAGGACATCCACCTCTCAGTCGACCTCTAACTGTACCAGACTGCATGCCTAATCCAGTGGAACGACCCTCAGCGCTGGAACAGACTCATACTTCACCCTGGCATGATGCACACTCCCATGAGTTTCATGGGTTGTATTGGGACAGTGATGAAGGCAACTGGTGTGGAAGTTCTCATCAGTGCAGCGTTTGGTGGTATCACCAGCATCGTCAATGGAAAGGCCTGGACCAATGCTCTACGAGCATACCATCTCATCATCGCAGTGTTGTTGCAGATCTTCTTTTCAAAAGGCGCCAAAACATATCAAGAGCTGAGCAATTACCTTGTTGCATGTAGAAAAGATCCGAAACCTACGCTGCTGGCGCTGATGTTCCTGCACGGAGAGCGGAATGGTGTTTTTTGTTTGTTTGTTGGGGTTTAACGGCCTATAAACAGCTAAGGTCATTTAAAGCCGGGTCAATGGGTTTAGTACTAAATCCCATATATTACCTGTACAAGTACATGTACATTTTCAAGTACATGTACAAATGGGGGGAAAATCCCAAAATCAGAACTGAATATTTACAATAACAAATCTATATATTCAGCCCTGAAATCAGAATAATCCTGATCTGATGCCAGGTCCTCGCCACACCAGAATCAATTGGCCCCTCACAAAAGCATTTGGATCAGTAATAATCTAACTACTTTTATAATGGGCAATAGCCCAATTCAACTCCCAGGTAACAAAAGAGCCAAAGATAAAAACGTACCGGAGGGCCAAACCAGGCAAATAGTGATTCCTAAGGAGGAATCACTACCGTTAATTTACGCCGTCTCGATCGCCCGACCACCACCCACGCGGAATGGTGACTTTCTTCTCCTGCAGCACTGTCTCAATGCGATGCTACCGTATTTCTTGGCCGCATGTCACCACAATTATGCCTGCTACCTGACCTGGTATGTACGACAGATGGAGCACCTTCCCAAGCATGCCAAAGAGGACCTACTAGAGAGCCCATGTCTGTCGACACTCGGACGGCGGAACCGCGGTGCCAGCCGATCAATTTGGCGAACAGACATACATCAAGCGAGGGAAGGGTGCTGGAGGCAAGAAAGGCATTTCGACGAGTGCCGAGCAAGTTGCCATGTGGGTCAACAGTTTCAATGTATGCGCCCATCTCGACATCGCCATTGAAGATATGTACAGCGAAACTGGAGACGAAGAGAAGCCACATGGTGGAGCGGACGAAGAGAAGAACAAGCACAAGGAGGAAGGAGAGGGAAGAAGGAGACTGGACGAGACCGATCGGAGGAACATCGCATCAGAGCTGGAGAAATATACTCATCCCCTCAAGGAGAAGCATCCAGCTGTATATAATATCTGCAACGGCCAAGTGGCGCCCCATACAGTGAATGTTCCGGATGCACTGGCTATCGGAAGTGAGCAGAGCGAACAGTTCTCGGCTTCGCAAAGCAATGACTTCCACACAACCATAAAGAGAAAGGTCAAAACCATGGAGGCGCTCAAGAAGGCACCGTCAAGGGAAAGGCCATATACGACATTGAGACACTGTTCAGTCGGCTGTTGGTTGTGGGAGAGCAGCGCAGCATGGAGTTAGCAGATGTTTTACAGTTCGAGTTGAGTCCAGTCCCTCCCACCCTGATCGATGAGTACGGCTGCCTTAGGAATTGTGTCAAGGCCGTGCTCCTCAAGGGTATGAGTGTCATTGTCACAAATCCACCTGATCCAGACGTGACACTAGTTGACGCCGGACAATTGCTGTACCACGTCGTCTGGCCAGTCGCCGGCACCGAAAGATATTTGGCTGCCAGCATCGGAGCTCGAATGGCCCACTACCCTCCTGACTGTAAGAAAATCGTCCTGTTTGATAGGTACGACCAAGAAGCTCCTAGCGCAAAGGACCATGAGCGGACAAGAAGAGGAAGAGCTAAGGAAGTCCGGCTGACCCCGAACACCTCTCTTCCATGTCGAGAAGCTATTCTTCATAATGCCACGAACAAGGGTCTGTTGAACAATATATTATGTGGCTATACGTTTCCACAAAACATCCAGCTTGTCAACAAGTTAGAATTTGACGTCACTCATGCGGAAGCGGACATTACCCTTTGCAGCTACATGCTGATCGCGGCGGCAGATGGCTCCCAGACCATCCGCATCCTCAGTGACGACACTGACGTTTTTGTTTTCCTAGTGTACTGGATATCGAGGAAGCGCATCGTTTCCAGGGTTCAACTTGAAAAATGGAATGGTGATGTCCTGGACGTCAACAAAACTGTTGAGCCCCAGAAAATGCAGCCAGCTTCTCGGTGTCCACGCGTTGTCGGGCTGCGATACGGTGTCATATTCCTTTGGAAAAGGAAAGCAGTCAGCGCTCAAGCTCCTAGAGCTAGACATACCCGGCCTCGATAAGTACTCGGTCAACCTGACGCAACCCATGCTAAACTGAAGGCGACAGCAGACAGCTTCTTCCTACACCTCTACGGACAAAAGAGTTTGTACGTCACTGAATGAAACACGTGCCCGATTCTATCGTGCTCGTAAGAAGCCTCCGCCACTGAAAAAACTGCCACCGACTGATGCCAACCTGCAGCTGCATGTGCTTAGAGCTCACCTTCAGATGATACTGTGGAAGACTGCGGACCAACGTGACCCACCTAAAGAATCTGAATACATTGAGCACTTTGGTGGAACATCGAAGGCTCGAAGGTCACACCAGCCATCGCAACAACACCAGTTGCTCCTCAAGCGTTGCTGGATGTAGTGAGCTGCAGCTGCACTGCACAGGGTAAGACATGCAGCAGAGCACGCTGTAGTTGCAACAGTGCAGGACTTTCATGCACGGACTACTGCAAGTGTGAGGGGGGAGTCACCTGTTGTTGTCCTTTCACCAGCAAGCAGGTAAGCATTGAAGAGGATGAAGGGTGGCTTGTTGTAGACGACGATGATGAAGACCAGTAGGTGGTTGTGACTGTTTACCAGTAATACTGTGGTACTATAGTTTGTCTCCATATAAGTCATGGTGCTGTACATCAGCTGTTTTGGTTCATGATGTACTGTTATTACATTTACAACTACATTTTGTTTTCTAAACAGAGATGTGGGTGCCATTGTGTCATCCATAAGACAGTTCTTGCATTTTGTTTGTTAATCCATGCACATGTATATGTCTAGTCACTGAGTGTCACTATGGCATCCATAGGCCAGTTCTTGTTATACCGTTTGTTATTTCATGCCAATATATATGTCTAGTCACTAAACAGAGCTATGAGTGTCACTATGGCATCCATATGCCAGTTCTTGATATACAGTTTGTTATTTCATGCCAATAGATATGTCTAGTCACTGAACAGATCTATGAGTGGCACTGTGGCATCCATATGCCAGTTCTTGCTATATCGTTTGCTATTTGATGCCAATATATATGTCAAGTCACTGAACAGAGCTATGAGTGTCACTAGGCCAGTTCTTGCTATACCGTTCGTTATTTCATGCCAATATATATGAGTGCCACTATGTCATCCATAGATCAGTTCTTGCTTTATTATTCGTTAATACATGCACAGTTCAATATATAAACAAAACAGAGCAGAGCTATGAGTATCACTATGTCATTTCATTGTTTTCCTTCAAAAATGAGTGACCTATTTGTGTCATGCTGTATCGCACCAGTAGGCCTGTCATTTAGACCACATTTTCAATGTTAGGCAAGCCTGTAAATGTAAAGTTTATCTTTACTTATACGTATCTGTGTTATGGGCAGGAAGCCTAAAGATATTTATTTTTGTAATATTATATATTGTGGTTCATATTGTGGTTCCGTCTTCCATTCTTGGGAATAATGACAATATTTTTACCTCCGACCTCTGATTTTACATTGACACTGTCCCTATATCGGAAAGTTAACACCAACAATTGACTCCCCATCCTCTACAACCCCTAAAAGGAGGTATTACACGACTGGATAGGCCATAAAGATCAAAAGTTGAAAATTTGTCAAAATCCAAGATGGCGGCGGTGGCCATCTTGAATTCTGAGAATTGCTCAACATTACACAAGTAGCAACCAAGCTGAATTTTCTCCCCTAACCATATAGAACACATTTACATGAAAAAAGTTTACAGTAATTACCATTGCAGGGTGTCGTATAGTTCATATAGGGCTGGCAACTCGACTACATACTGATGTATGCCCCACATTCCACAGGAATTCGAATTGCTGCGGCTTTCTCTTGCGTTGCTATATAAACTATACAAACAAACTATCTAAACCAACTCATGTGATAATGTCTGTTCTTGATCACATAGCACACAACTATGTCTCAGAATGTTAAATGCCTGATTTACAGTGAAACCTCTCTAAACCGGACACCCTGGGATTTCCCCAGGGTGTCCGGTTTAGAGAGGTTTCACTGTACAAGGGTTGCATGTCACAAGTGCTGAATTAGTTATGATACGAGGTCGTATCCGACCGGAGCTGGAACCATTGACAATGGCATTGTATTATTTAAATAGCAATCCCTAAGAAAGACGAAACAAGCGGAATCCCTGTGATCAATTGTCCTGCATCTGGGAACATTATCCATACAAAATAATACTTATTTACATGTATAATTTCTGATTATAAATGATGAAACACATATGTAGTTCGATACGATGTCACGACAGCTACTACACTGAGATATGTGAAACTAAAAGCGTTCTGTCAAAAGGTCAAAACGTCCGATTCGTGAATTCATTCTTTATATTGCAATCGTGCATAATCTTGAAACAATTGCTGCTATATTACCAGATGTAATTTCTGATGTATGAATGACATAACGACATTATTTTAGTAATATTACAACGGGATATATGAACATAGGAAACGCTATATCAAAAGGTTAACATTTACGACTCTTTGTGTTCACTCTTTATTGCGCAATCTTGCAAATGTCCTCGCCATTATACCTTCTAATATTTCCAGTAAAAGCAAAGGCGACGTCTTGGAACAAGTTATAGGCCATGCATTGTTGATTTCAAGCAGCCCGCAGCTAAAGTCGTAGTTTGACCATACACGTTTTCGGCCAGCATAGCAACTGATCAGACCGCGCATCCGCTATGTTGTTCGCAGTTCAATGACTCGCGTATAATTGCGATCACCTTAGTGGTGCATACAGACCGTTTTCTATAATTGGCACAAAAGTACAATTAGTAAGGTCCCCTTTCTCCGTCAGCGGCTTAATTATCCTCGGCCCAGTCGAGTTACACAATCATCAACGGTCCAGTTACATAACCATTAAGGCACTTTCGTTTGGTTGGCCGGTATGAAACAATTTCCTATCCAAGGAGGTCTCAGCACACTAGCCCACCTAGTACAGCTTACAAAATGGATGTCGTTGTCATTCTTTAACGATGTTGGTTCTTATACAACTATTCACACAGTTGTATTAGCATATAGCCTGGTCGTTTTTCTACGCTAGTAAGGTTAAATATATAGAGAATAGTAGGTTAGT
The DNA here is from genome assembly GCA_029237695.1 of Conchocele bisecta. Taxonomy (NCBI): domain Eukaryota; kingdom Metazoa; phylum Mollusca; class Bivalvia; order Lucinida; family Thyasiridae; genus Conchocele; species Conchocele bisecta. Next base: position 33,319,790 of record CM055272.1, read on the forward strand.
GCCGTGAATGGGAAAACATATCTGACAAGGCTCAGGAAACGGGATGGGCGAGGCTCTGCCGAGCACATCCCGTTTCCGTGCGGCGCCATATATTTTTTTTCCCATTCACGGCACTAACCTACTATTCTATTTAACCCGTAAACACCTACAAATGGCTGTAAAATGCAAAAATAGTATTGACTGGATATCAAAAATGTTTCACGGCACCGTGTTTCACGGTACATACGCACTGTGTTGACGGGATAAACGTTGAACAGAAGCTATATTGCGAACATCGAATGCCATAAAGTTCCTTTCGTCAGCCTTACACAATTATGAACTATGAGCCTGACCATCCTGCATTCACGCAATCAAATCAAGTGTCTTAGCAGTACTTTCATTAGCTTATTTGTTTTCGTAGTGCACTTTGTGACGTTGCTTCAAATTAGACGATGTCCTTAGATAGTAATAATCAAGTGTTTATGGTGATGAGATGGTAAGTTGAACGTCTCTCGAATTTATTTCCGTTTTATTAGAAACCACCTTTAGCCAGTATTGTTTGTTTTTCAAATTTTGTATCCCCGCTAAAATCTCCAGAAATATTGTTTATTCCTTACAATTCCAACCCAGTTCTATTGTAAATTCTAGTTGCCATGATATTTCCAAATGTTAGCAAACATGCTAACTAATACTCATGTGCATATATGTTATGATGTGTTGTCTCAAAATCTGTGACCTAACGTCAAATAAGAATATGGCGGACAGCAGAACTTCGCTCAGCACAAACCAACCGACCAGTCTTATAAACAGGTTACCGAACTGGGAACCGCAGGAGTAACTTGTAACTTCCCGTATAGCTAATTCTGGGGAATCACCAGGCGCAGATCCAGGATTTCGGGTTGGGGGGGGGGGGGCGTAACTATTTTGCAATACTTGACTATATTATCGAACGAGCTATGCTCGTTCGATAATATAGTCAAGTATTGCAAAATATTCGACCGAGCAGAGTTCGGGATAGCGCTAGGGGGATCCGGAAAATTTTGGAAATCTACATCGCATTTCCTGCGTTCTGGCGCATTTTGGAGTAAAAATATTGACATTGTCACAGTATGTTTAGACATGATTTTTGATTGAAAACGTAAGAAACAATAAGAAAACGACCGAAAAATGCATGGAATACATGGCACTGGACATGAAACGTGCCCCCCCCCCCCTGAATCCGCCCATGATCACGGGACAGTTGGCGGCTAATATATAACACGAGTTGTCAGAAGACAACGACACTCGCCTGTTGGCAGCTTTTGACTCAAAGGTGGGACTAACGTTACCATTAACATTTCTCACCATAACATTTGAATGAACTAACTGACCTTGACATTGGGGTCAGGGGTGGACGGTGTGTCGTGGACTTGTTACAGCATGATAGCGGATCATCAGATTAATTCATATATGAAGTACCAAGGCGCTCCCTGTAACGAAACACAAGTTATATGAAATTGACGCCAAAGTTAAGTTTATGAACGCACTATGTTTATGACCTTGACCTTGGGATAATGTGTGGGCGGTGGGTCGTGGATTTGCTAAAGCATACACGCCTACTAGTGCCCGAAGGTGTGGCATACTTATTAAGTGTGCAATGCCAATAAGCAAATTTATTCCTGTTTCTCTCACATTATATTTCAAGGTGCATAATCACGTGGTTACAACAACAACAACGTCGTCCACTCCAAAGTAAGTATTATTTGATATTTTCATTAATATGCAACGGATTTTGATGAAACATGGCGTAGCAAACGCGTCTTCATGAGCTGCATTTGGTTGTCTATGGAGTTTGGCAAGACATATGTCGTTTTTGCTAAGAATCGATTTCCGTGTCGGAGACTCTCCGACACGGAAATCGATTCTTCGCAAAAACGACAGAAGTTTGGGCGAACATACAGAGACCACCAAATGTAGCTTAACAAGATGCGTTTGATGCGCCATATTTCATCAAAATCCGTTACGTAATAAGGACACTATAAAAGCAATTAAGCAATTCTTTATTTCCTGAAGCTAACAAAACAAACATATATACATACAAAAGCTATGGAGCTTGTTCATCCTGGGAGACGCATGATCATTGTCTCCCAAAATGGGCAAGCACCAGCAAATAATGACATTACATGTAATATAGGGTATGCTAACTATTGCAAAATTACTAGTCGAAATTACAAATGAAAAACATATTCATAGATGTAGGTGCGCAACAAGCAAAACGATTAGATTGCGTGTAGCATTTATGTTAACTATTGCAGCATGCAGTAGTCTCTGAAAACATTTCGTATTCATAAGCGCACAAAAAGATTGCGTGTAAGATGGTGTATGCGATATATTGACAATTTTACTAGTTTTAGTTACACCGAAAATATGTTCAAATTCCTAGGCACCCAACAAGCAAAACGGCTGAGAAACATGTTCAAATTCCTAGACACACAGCGAGCAAACGATGAGATTAGAGTAAAATGGAGTTTGCTAATTATTGCAGCATTTACTAAGATCATGTTCAGTTACCTAGGCGCGCGTAACAGCTGAATTGTTGAGTTTACGTCTAAAAACTATGAGATTTGAGTAAAAATAGAGTATGCTAGCTATTGCGTAGTTTACTAGTATCTAGCCCAAATGAGAAACATGGTAATTATGAGGTTACATGTAAATTAGAGTACGAGAATTGTGGAAAATAAAATAAACAATGGCTGTGTGTATACCCCCACTGTCCCAATCTCCAGTTTATGGAGAATGGGACTTGGGTAAACGTAGATGATTTGTCGTGAAATGCATACTAGCTGGTACCCTCACATTGGTGCGAAATCGAAATACGTGAGGCTATCAGACAGTCCAGTAAAAGCAGTTATTTATTGCACCTCAATAGTAAAGATTGTATTATTATAATGGTTGTAATTATATCAGCACTAGTTACAAGAAAGCGGGAATTGCAATTCATTGTCGTAAAGTTCATCATAGGTGTAGTCGCCGATATTAATCGATATATCAAACGACCATTGGCCGCTGGGTATAGCGAGTAATCTCGCGAATATTACCTTGACTAATCGGTGTGATCACTTGAAATTCCGAAAACAGTTTGTTCCTGTTCCGTTATATACCTAGTAAGTTACCTAGTAGTTCCGAAAACAGTATATGTTCCTGTTATCACAATCACGAATACCTGTTCATATTTCGAGGCGCACGGGCACACACATTCATCGCAGATGCATGTATGTGCCCACCATGCCTCGCAACACGAGCGGGCATGTTCGTAGAGTGTCAGCATATGAATCCTACACGTGTCCTTCGCTCAAACGCATTGACATAAAAGAATACGTACTTTGAACCGGTACTTGTTGTTGTTGTAAGTACCACGTGATCATACACCTTGGATTTGGACAGGTACGGTCAATGAAGCATGACTTTGGATTTTATCAATTTTACAGTGGAATGTTTATTAAGTTAATTAATATATTAGAAGAAGATTAAATATATGTCATGCTTAATATATTTTCGTTTATTTTTTTAATTAAATGTATTGTAAAGTTTTTCTATTAGCTAAATATTAAAAAGCAAACAGTGTAGTCCCTGATCATGATGGTCTGGACAGTACAGCCTGTTGAAAAACAAGTTGACCTCATATCCTGATCTGCTAAAATGACCGACTGATCAGTAGCAGAACTGGCCATTGTGCAGTGGCTGATTGATCAAGAGCTTAACTGGTCATGGTGTGACGGTCGATTGATCAGGAGAAGCACATGTCATGGTGCAATGGTCAAATGATAAGGAGCAGTACTGGTCACATACCTATATGATCTAATCACCCGATCTACTGTCTGTTCCACGTTTTTCTGCCAACGAACGTTTGGCTATTAAACACATTAAATCTAAAAACTATTTAAAAGCAAGTACTTTTTTATCAATAACAAAAGTCACCCTCCCCAAAAAAAATTATTTGATGAAATTCCATCAAATATAGATTTTATTGCGTAAAAATTATTTTCCTATGCCACGGTAATTTAACATGGGGGTTAAAAATAGATTTTTCTTTAAATATTTTTTTTATTTGTTGACCGATTTTCAAAATCTAACTTGTTTTCTTAGTTACATCATTTCAAGCTATCTCGCCAGGTTTCGGAGTCAATTTCCAAATTTTTGGAAATTGACTCCCCATGTTAAATTGGAATGTTAAACGTGGAACAGACAGTAGTAACACTGGCACAGCCGGATACAGATCTAAACTGTTTCCTAGAAGCATAAAAGGCGTGTCCCTGACTGCATAACTGACATTTGAGTAGACAAGAAATAAGAGAAATAAGAAATTGCAATGATTATATATTATTTATTTATTAATCATTATTTATTATATATCATTTATTTATTAGTTATTATATAATATTAATTATTATGACAATACCTGAAATTCACTATTTTTCTTCAAAAATTACAAATTTACCTGTAACTCTACAAACATACACTATTAGTTCAGTACAAAAGAATGAATACAAGCAATGATCGTGTACAGAACAAATAAAACAGAAAATGCATGGACGCACCTTCGTGCACGACGCAGTTTATGTGAGTGCATAGATAGTATGGTTTATGTTCGTGCACTTCGTAGCTTAGGTTTGTGCACGGTGATTTTTTTACCATTCGTGCACTACTAGTGCACAAATCGTGCACCTTTAGCTCAAGCCCCCCCCCCCCCCCCCTCCACCCCCTGTACATCTGAGGAATGCATGTATGAAAGATAAAGGTGTTCCATAACAAGAAACAGACGTTATATCATTTACCCCAACGTTAAGTTTGTGGACGACGACGACGACGCCGGTGTATGCCATTAGCTCTTTCTGCACTCCGTGAAGGTGAGCAAAAAACGGTGTTGTCTTTCTTTTTCAGTATTGATCCTGCAAGTTACAACCGCGTGTCTTTCAAACTATGTTTATAAATACAACGTATTTCAGACGTTACGAGGCTTAACCGTGTATTTGTTAGAGTACATGCATTTCATAATCAAGGTGCATGATCACGTGGTTACAACAACAACAACGTCGCCCACTCCAAAGTAAGTATTATTTAATATTTTCCTTAATATACAACGGATTTTGATGAACTATGGCGCAGCAAACGCGTCTTCCTGAGCTGCATTTGGTGGCCTAGGGAGTTTGGCATAGCCGTATGTCGTTTTTGCGAAGAATCGATTTCCGTGTCGGAGACACGGAAATCGATTCTTCGCAAAAACGACAGAAGTTTGGGCGAACATACAGAGACCACCAAATGCAGCTTAACCAGATGCGTTTGATGCGCCATATTTCATCAAAGTCCGTTACGTAATAAGGACACTATGAAAGAATACGTACTTTGAATCGGTACTTGTTGTTGTTGTTAGTACCACGTGATCATACACCTTGGTAATGTTTCATAACGGAACTCAGTGCTTGCTCTGGTGAATTTGGCCAACTTGACAAATGGCGGCGGCTATACTGTTTTGCAGGTACCATTTTAAGCCAGAGTTTTATGTGTTGTTTGGGTATGTCTAGCGAAAGAATGAGATGGTTACCACCACTTTTATTTGTAATCAGTTTCAAAAGATGGCGTCGTGTTGTAAATGACAGAACACGTCATAACAAGGACCACGGGCATGGTATTGTCATGGAAATCAATTCAGGGATATGGTTTTATTATGACGTGTGATTTGAGCTTCTATTGCGGGTAGATATCAATTTCTTTCGCACGAACCTCCTTAAATTATTGCGGGAGAGTAATTTTTACAATTGACACACCACACAAAAATGCCAATTTTAAAGTGCCCCGTCACGCACCAGAAGCGTTCAAATTGTTGGAAATTGTCAATTTGACGCCACATTGCTTGGTTTTAAACTTAGTAACGTGACGTCAACACGATCAATTATGTTAGAGTCTAACGCCAACGATGCCCCGGAAATTGTTATTTATACCCGTCAACACAGTGCGTATGTGCCGTGAAACACGGTGCCGTGAAACATTTTTGATATCCAGTCAATACAATTTTTGCATTTTACAGCCATTTGTAGGTGTTGACGGGATAAATAGTATAGTAGGTTAGTGCCGTGAATGGGAAAAATATCTGGCGCGGCACGGAAACGGGATGTGCTCGGCAGAGCCTCGCCCATCCCGTTTCCTGAGCCTTGCCAGATATTTTTTCCCATTCACGGCACTAACCTACTATTCTCTATCTATTTTCCTTATTTCTGAACCAAAGTATATGTTGTGACCACTCATTTGAACCGTCTCGGCGAGAAATAAAGAAATTCTTGAGCCTTGCCGGATATTTTTTCCCATTCACGGCACTAACCTACTATTCTCTATAAGGGTAGTGTTTTTCCAAGGTCGGTAAGATACTCATTAAAGGTATATGCTTACTCAGCACAGGAAACATTTTATGCGATGAAATATGGCTGTGACAGGAGAAAGGTGCCTTATGGGATTTATGACAAGTACAGCTCCTGATCAAATAGCGCACGTCTGTAGCCTGATAACGATATATGTTGCATGTTAGAAGCATGACGTGCGTTTCATTGATGTCATGGCGAACAGTGCAGCTTCTGATCACAGGCTGATCGGAAAACCTATAAATGAGAAGTACAATATGGCTTTCTCTGAAAATAACTCGCATAAAGGTACATGCCCACACAGTAGGCACAAAGTATGAACATTACTTTCAAACAGTGCAGATCCTGATGAGACGGCTCGTTACGAGCCGGCTCATCTGGATCTGCACTGTTTGCATAAACCGATATAGCGGGCTTTCGGGTTCAATGGGTTAAAGGCACATGCCCACTCAGTAGGCACAAAGTGTTCTTTATAGGAATTAAATAAGTGTATACTTGTGTCACTATTCCATCAGTTCTAAAAAATACAAGTGCCCGCTATACAGATATAATCATTTAGTAATATTTGTTTTACTGATAGTGACTCGCGGTGGGTGGTATCAGGCTGTTTTCATATGCAAATGAGGCATGGTATTTTTTAATTATTTATACTAATTAAATCCGTCACCTGAAAAAATAATATTTTTCACAGATTATAAAGTATGATCATTGCACATCAAACAATAAATACAGAGAATAAATAGTAGTGTCCGTTAACATTTTAAGGAAGCACGGTTATCGCCCCTGCTGTCAGTGTGGATATTTACGTCTGATATAAAATGTATAATAATGCCCATCAATACGTGGAGTAATGGTTAATGAATATTTATTTATTTTGCCAGAAAATGTCATATCTACAGAATATACAAATTTATTATATACCCATGAAATACATAGTTATACGATGTAAATAAAAGTCATATGTTCTTATTGATGAAATAAACAACTTCCGGTGAAAATACGACTACTTCCGCTATCTATATTCATAACGCGTATCGGCAGTAAAACAGCGCAAACAGGCTGCAAATACACATTAATTACCGTATACTGTCTAAAAAAACTGCTAATTTCCATGGAGCGGTATATAATAAATAGAATATTCATATTTTTGCAACGAATATGACATATATTTGTATATGTTCATCTCGTGGTGTGAAATGATATGTCATATTCGTTGCAAAAATATGAATATCCTCTATTTATCTGTCTCCCTTTAATTTATCCTATATGAGTGGGTATGTACCTTTAATTGCGGACAGAAACTCTGCAAAACTCCTGTACCGTAGGACGGTACGGGAGTTTTGTAAAGTTACTTCCCGTGACTATCTATTTATAAGACTTGTCGATTGGTACGCATTTGAAAATGACAATAAAGGATGAATCCTCGAAGTTTGATATTACTGAACCGCTATTTTTGCTCATTACATGTTGTAAGGACCCTTTCCCCAGCACAGCACCAAGTACAAATGTATTAGGCTCTCAGACTTTGGTTACCCAAGTCGAATAGACAGACGACAATTTGAATTATTACGTGACGCTGTGCTAGTTTCACCCATTGTTGCAAATAAAATCCTGATATACAGAATATAATGTGTCACCTTGAGGAGAAATCTTGAATGAAATGTGTATCTATTCATAATATGATTACAATTGCACATGGAAACATGCCATGCACGGATTTGGGTACTACCATGAATGCCTGTCCCACGTACCTGTAGGTAGATACTGAAGTTTCAACTTTTAAACTGGTGACCTTTCTCAGAAGGTCAATTGCGATTTCACATGGGCGACAAGATGACCCAGATCCGACTGCAAGTCCATGCATTCTAATTAGGATTTTGACATAACGGTGATTTTCTCATGTTCTCCACTTTAAACGTTTACAAACAAAAAGGGGTTCGGGATTTGCCTGTCACTGGCGCCGCACACCGCGTCGGTGTAACATTTCACGTCGAAAAATGCACCGGTTTCCTGACGTGTTGCATAAAAGCAGTTTCCGTCTAATAACCGCGGCGACAATTCTGGCGCCTGTTACTACACGAAACTGTGCTGTTCTTACTTCCTAACTGCTTAGCCAAATCCCCTGTTTATAAACATTTCTGTCAGTATAATTATATACTTAAATATAATGCAAATGTTTTGGAATTCGATCAAATCTACAGGCCAGAAAGCAAACATGTGCAAACACTGTAGATCCAGATGAGCCGGCTCGTAGCGAGCCGTCTCATCAGGATCTACAGGATTTTTCACTATAGTCTGTTTCACGAAAGGTGCCCAAATTTTACGGCTATATAGACAATTCAAAAACAATATTATTTTCGATAATATTAAATTAAAGGAAAATTTAAGAATGAGCCTTCTTTTTATTTCGTGAAATTTGGTCAAATATTGATTTTATTACGAAAAATTGATTTCTCTATGGGAATTTAACATGGGGGAAAAAGAGGTAAGGCAGTGTGGGAGGAGTCAAAAACGAAAAAATTTGGAAATTGACTCCGAAACCTGATTAGATAGCTTGGATATGATCTAACTAAGAAAACAAAAGTTAAATTTTAAAATTTTTGAAATTCTAAAAAATTTCCCCATGTTAAATCCCCATAGACATTTTCACTCCGTGAAGATGTCTATGGGGATTTAACATGGGGAAATTTTGTTTTCGCAATAAAATCAATATTTTACAAAATTTCACGAAATAAAAAGAAGGTTCATTCTTAAATTTTCCTTCAATTTAATACTATCGAAAAAAATATTGTTTTTGAATTGTTTATATAGCCGTAAAATTTGGGCAGCTTTCGTGAAACAGACAGTAGTATTCACGTCTAATAAAATCCACATTTTGTCATTAATGGAATAGAACAAAAAATACGTTTTGAAAGCTTTAATGTCATTTACAAATCGCTGATTATGACCTTTGAAATCAGCCTTGGAAAAAATCAAATAAGCGAGAAGGTTCGTAATCTTACGTACAGCCCCGTATGTAAATGCGTGTAGCTGATATGGAAAGCTTTTTGCCTAATGTAACGTACAGTAAATCAAAATTACCTAGCGCGTCAAGTATTCAATAGATATGTCGCCATGACAGCAACGCTTGCATGCATAATTTTGTCTGTTAGCATGGAAACCGATTTGAGAAAGTGGATCTTGTCATTCAAGTGCGCATGTTGTCAAGACTGGGCCTTTGACTTCACCGTCACTACACTGTATAGTGTCGATTTCACTATAGGAATGAATGGCATTTTTGTGGAATTTATCGGGGTATAAACTTGGAAAAGCCACTTTCGCAATTGGCGATAAAAATAAACAATTGGCGACACAAAACTACAATTTTCGAAAAAATAATAATATTTTTTTCTCGAAAATTGTATTTTTTTTATCGCCAATTGTTTATTTTTATCCTATTGGTTATTATAGGAATGAATGGTCTTTTTGTGGAATTTATCGGGGTATAAACTTGGAAAAGTCGCGGGAATACTGGACGAAGGCCGGAAGGCCTCGTCCAGTATTCCCGCGACTTTTCCAAGTTTATACCCCGATAAATTCCACAAAAAGGCCATTCATTCCTTATAATTCCAGCATTTGAAATAAATTCATCAAGAAAATGTGTTAATCTTCCGTTTTCTTAAGAATTATTTTAACTGCGCCTCACGGTTACGGAAAGTAGTTCGGCGTGGGAGTTTACTGGGATATACATTTTGGACATAGACTTGCTACGGACCAATCAATGTTAGGGAATTGTGTAAATATTTTTGTGCTGGAATTATTGAATATTGGCGATACAGTAGAACCTCTCTAAATCAGACACCATAAGTAATTTGTATTCTTAATTATAGCTTGTTTAGTTTAGAGTTATCTATTACGTTAATGTCTGTTCTTGTTCTCAAAGCACACAATCATTTCTTGGAGAGCTTATTTGCCTGTTTTACAGTGGAACATCTCTAAAGCCGACATCCTGGGGACCTCACAGGGTGTCCGGTTTAGAGAGGTTCCACTGTATTTAAACAGGCATATAACCTAACGTGATTTGCAGAAATAATATTTGGTTTAAATACTATTTATAACAATATAAAATGTAGAGGATAAGAAAACAAGATTTGAAAAATCACTTGGTTACATTAAATGTGTTTTACAATATTTATAAATAATATTGCTTCAACACTATTATTTAATATACAGTGAAACTCCTCTAAACCGGACACCCATGCCGTTCGGTGTAGAGAGGTTTCACTATAATTCAGGTGCATCAGCACTCTGTGACAATTATGTGTACTTTGAGATCAGGAACAGATATTATCATTGAAAATAAATTTCAGTGAAACTAACAAAACATGCACACGTTGGTTCGTTAGTGTGGAGAGGTTTCACTATCACTTCAGCAAAGAACAGATTTCGTGAAAACGGTCAAATATTGGCATATTATGAAAACAATGATTTCCCTATGGAAATTTAACATACTATGGGAAATATGTATGATATATGCACATGTGGAATTTATTATACTTTTATCTAAATATAAAATCAATGCCTGACGTTAGAGAAACATTACAATATATACTGCCTGTGACACAATTCCTTAACTATTTCACCCCAAAATGGATTTTGATATGTTAATTTGCAGCCAATACAGTCCATCATAAAATGTTTTCAGACTAGTCCATTGATTAAAAGGGGGCGTTTTTGTTCCAAAGAAAAATGAAAATTACTTGCAAAAAGTGCCCTGATCCTGATGAGACGGCTCGTCATGAGCCAGCTCATCTGGATCTGCACTTCTTTTTGCCAATACCACTATACAGGCATGTGGTGTTGGAAGGGTTAATCAGCTTGTACTTCATTCAGCCGTGTGGAATTCCCATAGGGAACCCGTTTGTTTGTGTAATGAAATCAATAGGTGACCGATTTACACTCTATAATTTTCGTGAGTGTGCATTGCTATTAATATATCCCCCATGTGTCGCCTATATAATTACGATATAATAAAAACTGGTATCATTATTTTCTGAGTTAGCATGTCGGAATGACCTGACATATGCGTGGTTTTTATAGCGAGTCGTATTTGAGCTGTTCTGATTATAATTGGAATCAAGTAAACACTATTCTATTGCCGCAAAAGTATTACATGCCCATTTCTACTGTATTTCAAAGTGGATTGACCATCCATTATCAAGACGAATAGCTTAAACTCGATTTATATGTTAGGAAAAGCGGGCATATAATTATACACTGGTTTTAACACACAAATTGACAACTTATCCCATTGACCGTTCCAAATCAATATAGAAATGAATGGCCTTTTTGTGGAATTTATCGGGGTATAAACTTGGAAAAGTCGCGGGAATACTGGACGAAGGCCGGAAGGCCTCGTTCAGTATTCCCGCGACTTTTCCAAGTTTATATCCCCGATAAATTCCACAAAAAGGCCATTCATTCCTTATAATTCCAGCATTTAAAATAAATTCATCAAGAAAATGTGTTTATTTTCCGTTTTCTTAAGAATTATTTTAACTGCGCCTCACGGTTACGGAAAGTAGTTCGGCGTGGGAGTTTACTGGGATATAAATTTTGCACATAGACTTGCTACCGGCCAATCAAATGTTAGGGAATTGTGTAAATATAGTTGTGCTGGAATTATTACCCGATCTTTGTAACTTCCCTGTAGGACACCATTGCTAGCTCCGCATATCTGCTAGATTATAAGACAACTAGTCTAGCAGATACGAGGAGTTCGGTGTAGCTCAGTAGGTAGAGCGTCGCACTGCGGATCGGGAGACCCCTGGTTCGATTCCCACCTCTGCCGCTGCAAGTGGTCGATTCGGCGTGTCCTTGGGCAAGACAACTTCGTGCTAGCCTAGTCCTATCGGATGGGGACTTAAATAGTCGGTCCCGACATGCAAGGCCATCGAGCCAGTGCCGTCGTTAAATCAAAGCATTTACATATGAGGAATTATATAGCACGGTGTCTTAATTATAGTGTAGTAGGTTACATTCCACCATTGATTGCTACTATATAATTTAACAGAAATCTGTGGTACCTGAATTTATTTTAAATACATATAGAATGGAATACTTTGCGTCAGACTAGCATTTTCATAATGAATTAGCTTGTGGACAGTAAAATATGAGGAGAAAACAAAGTGTTGGCAATCATGTAAGAAATTCCCATGACTCGGAAGGCATGCTTGATTAAAAAAGCAGACGCTCGATAGGGTCATGTGACGTATGAATACGTGACAGGCAGTAAAATGAAAATTATCTCATAATTTTTGTTGCAGGAGGAAATGTATATGTACTTCTAATAATTCCAATCCGAAATTCACCAGTAACCACAAGCAGTTAGCTCAAAGCAAGCAAATGTTTCGCACTATTTCTTCAATATGTACTACTTTCGACTGGAACACTAAGGACCACACTCGATTTACTGGAATGAAACCAGCAGATACGCGGAGTTAGTACGGCCATCTGTAAATATGATGGTGGCGAAGTCATCTATTAACGAATCGCCGAATTAAAACGAGGCTCGCTGATCCAATCAGCTAATGGCGGCGATTATCGGACGGATTGTGAGTTTCCATTAGGTCCGTGTTGAAAGGTCTCTGACCGTGAACGCTGGCTAATCTCGGTCATCCAAGTACTTATACCGTTACGTATACATGTGTAGTGGTTTTAAAATAACTAGCGTCGTCGCATTTCAAAATTGTATTGGCATATTTATTCCATTTACTTTACGCTCCATAAACTATATCATCCTAGTGCGTATACCGTTTTAAAATAACTAGCATCGTGACATTTACAAATAATGGTGGCATGCTTATTCCATCTACTTAACGGCTCTCTAAACTCGATCATCCTAGCGATACCGCCATGTACGTATGTTTAAAATAACTAGCATCGTCACATTTACAAATAATGGTGGCATGCTTATTCCATCTACTTAACGGCTCTCTAAACTCGATCATCCTAGCGATACCGCCATGTACGTATGTTTAAAATAACTAGCATCGTCACATTTACAAATAATGGTGGCATGCTTATTCCATCTACTTAACGGCTCTCTAAACTCGATATCCTAGCGATACCGCCATGTACGTATGTTTAAAATAACTAGCATCGTCACATTTACAAATAATGGTGGCATGCTTATTCCATCTACTTAACGGCTCTCTAAACTCGATCATCCTAGCGATACCGCCATGTACGTATGCTTAAAATAACTAGTTTCGACGCATTTACAATTTATGGTGGTATATTTATTCCATCTGCTAGCTAAGTCGTTTTGATACACTTTATAAGTATGTTAAGTATAATTTTCGCGTGAATAAGACTTATTAAGTGGCAAGATGGAGATAAAATGGACGAGAGAAATAAGTCGACTTAGTACGACGACTTACTAACTGGTCAAGACTAGAGTATAATATATTTATTCGTCAAACTGTAATAATATGACAAGAGAAAAAATAGTGTACAAGCTAAATCGATACCTCTACTGTAAGCAGTATTTACATTTGTCCCGATATGTGGCTGTGACTGGAGAAATGGGGCTTATGGGATTTGTGACCAGTGTAGATCAGGATCTGCACTGTTCGCCATTCCATAAATGAAACGCATGTCAGGCTTCTAATATTCGGTATCTATCGTTATTATGCTACAGGAGTATGCTATTTGATCTGGAGCTACACTGATCATAAATCCCATAAGCCCCATTTCTCCAGTCGCAGCCACATGTGTGCATGGCAGAAAGATTCCACCCTACCAACGTAAACAGAATTGTTTTGGAAATGTTCGCCACCTTCCAACAATGCATACTGCGGGATTTCCCGAATATATTTTCGGTAAACGTCGGAATAGTTCAAAATTGAGGAAGATACACAATTTTATCCCGTCAACACAGTGCGTATGTGCCGTGAAACACGGTGCCGTGAAACATTTTTGATATCCAGTCGATACTATTTTTGCATTTTACAGCCATTTGTAGGTGTTGACGGGATACATAGAATAGTAGGTTAGTGCCGTGAATGGGAAAACATATCTGGCGCGGCACGGAAACGGGATGTGCTCGGCAGAGCCTCGCCCATCCCGTTTCCTGAGCCTTGCCAGATATTTTTTCCCATTCACGGCACTAACCTACTATTCTCTATCTATTTTCCTTATTTCTGAACCAAAATATATGTTGTGACCACTCATTTGAACCGTCTCGGCGAGACGGTTCAAATGAGTGGTCACAACATATACTTCTGATGAGAAATAAAGAAATTCTTGAGCCTTGCCGGATATGTTTTCCCATTCATGGCACTAACCTACTATTCTCTATATGTAGTACATGCACGTTGCCAGAAAGGCGCAACAGCTGTGGCTGGAGAAATGAAACTCGTGTCATTTGTGGAGAGTCTAGCTCTTGGTTGACCAGCAGCCAGATATGATTGAAGTTAACATATGTTTGATAGTGGTTTTTATTAGCCGATCTATTTATAGATCGGCTATATATTGGTTATCCATTGGTTTGTGAAAAAGTTTGTAACCACCCTTTTCTCCTATATTCGGTAATCTACAAACGCGAAATTTGTTGTATCACTTCCAAACTACATCAACCGGATAATTTTTCATTTTTGGCCATTATCTCTGTTTAAAACTTTAAATATAGCGAAATAACACAATTTGGCTATAAATAAACGTTTTAACTACAAGAGTTCGGTAATTTGACTATAAATAAACGTTTTACCAAGAGATCGGTAAACTAAAGTTAGGCGGCTTGCCTTCTATTCGTTACAAAGCGTGATATTTTTTATTCGTGGTTTGATTGGACCGAACCAATGTTGGCTCACCCAGCTGACCAATCAATCGAACAGTTGCTGATCACGTGATCTTGATATGCGCGCCAGCTTCATTTGCGAGAAGATAGACAACCAGATACAGGTAATATGTTTTGCAAAGTACATTTGAGTATAAAGACCGCCGAGAATATACGCTACAAACTGTTAATTAACAATATACGAGTGGGGATTGTCCCTGCAGTATATTTATACTGTACCGAGAGAAAAGTGGAACCATTACGGCCCTTCTTAGATGCCAGATGTTTTGGGGAAAGTTTTGATTAAACTAGGAACTAAAGAAGGCAAAAGAAAATAGCCGTCATTAAGTAGGCTGGAGGTGACATTGACAATGCTCGCGCATTGAAAATGCTCGCTTAATATTTACTTTTCGCCACAGGTCTCTGTTTGTTGCATATCAAAATATTCCAGATTTTTGTTTCTGAATGTACAAAATAATAGTCTTGTCTCCATTTTGTACATTGTCGTTGCAAGATTATTTCACGTGACGATGTGATGTCACGTGACGTCACTGCAGATGCAGCATTTTACTGAGTTTAATACGAGAGAAAGCAGCTTCACAATTTACTAAAAAACATGCTGAAGTGGACTGATAATGATATGTAGCTCCAGTATGTAGAAGTGTAATTAAAATTATTGTAATTTTCGTTCCTTTGTTGCTTATTTAAGGTTAAACTTTATAAATCGCTCATTCTTTTACTTATGCATCAGTAAATGTAAATCCCCCCCACACCACGCACACGCACACGCACACGCACGCACGCACACGCACACGCACACGCACACGCACACGCACGCACGCACGCACGCACGCACACACACACACACACACACACCACACACACACACACACACAACACACACACACACACACACACACACACACACACACACACACACACACACACACACACACACACACACACACACACACACACACACGCACACACACACACACACACACACCGACACCACACGCACACACACACACACACGCGCACGACACGCACACACACACACACACACACAGCCAGGGAATAGTGGGGCTTTTATTTTTGCTGCCGTTAAAGCCCCGGCCCCGGGGAATCATGAAGGGTTAAAGCCCTGGGGTACCCTGGGGGATTCACATTGACTGATGCATTACAAATATGAACATCACAACAATAGCTATGCTCAAACTTTACATATTTTAGTGGTATAAAATAATAACCGCTCGCTCGATCCTGGTGTAAATGTCACATGATCATTGATACATTACTATTATAAAGTATGGTTTCTCGGAGTTTGAAGAACAATGGGCATATTGAAACGCCAGATCAGGATGTCGTAATTTCACTGCGGAATATTTTGTTGTAAATTCAGCACCGATGCTGCGATACCACCCACACCCCACCCCATACAGTGCAGATTACTGGTTCTACCCAGTGTACCCGGCACAATAGGTTAAATAAGGTCAACTGAGGTTAGGCAATAACAAATAAATTTATAGATTCTCATCCCCACCCGCCCCTAAAAACATTGCCAGATTATTTATTTGTTTGTATATACTTTGATGTTTTCAGCTCACCTGAGCTCAGCAAAGCTCATGCGAGCTATTTTATTTTCATTACCGTCGTCCGGCAACATTTTCAATCATCTTCTACCGAACCGCTTGGTCAATGGACACCAAATTTTACCGGCATGGTCCTTATGTGAAGCCTTTTCAAAGTTGTTAAAAGAAAGTCGACCTGAATCCAAGATGGCCGCCGTGGAAAGGTTAAATCCTTCCAACGACGAATCCAAGATCATCCATATTTTCATTCTACCCCCCCCCCTCCCGTGCGGCCCCTGTGCCCAATGTCAAGGTCTAATTACTTTGAAATGTTTGGTTAAAGTTTTTGTCGCGCCCGCTTGCGGAATATAGTCGGCACTTTGACGTACGTCCGTACGTACGTGTGTCCGGTTAAAGTTGTTTGGTTAAAGTTTTTCCGTCTACTATATCTCTTTCTTTTTAGCGCCCATGCCTAGCCCCAAGGCGCGACATGCAGGCCGCGGCCATCTAGTCTCAAAATGAAGTCATTATGTCATTCAAGATGGCCGCCAAAAGGTCAATTTTTTATTTTGTTCAAATGTGGTCATGTAATATATCAAATCGAAGGTATCGATCAGCCGATCGCTGTCATATCATTTTTCTCAAAATTGAGTCATTATGTCATTCAAGATGGCCGCCAAAAGGTCAATTTTTTATTTTGTTCAAATGTGGTCATGTAATATATCAAATCGAAGGTATCGATCAGCCGATCGCTGTCATATCATTTTTCTCAAAATTGAGTCATTATGTCATTCAAGATGGCCGCCAAATGGTCAAATTTTGTTTTTGTTCGAATGTGGTTATGTAGTCACTATTCAGGCGAAATCAACACTTCTCTCACTTTTCCCTGAGTTTCGGTAACTACTAAAATGTGGACATATATTGAACCCTGATTTGATCGGCTAATAACATCATGCTCTGCATGACTTTTCATATTTTTCATTGATCATGTGGCGAATTTTCTTTCTATCCGGCTGGCCAACATTCACAATGGGTCCCATTTTCCAATGACGCACCGCTTACAATAGTGCAGATGGACGAGTATTTGGCAACGAAAACACAAACATTGAACAATAATCTGACAAAACAAGGATTATTGTATTATTTCATTCCCATACTAGTGTAGATGCTGATCAACATGAACATTTACGTGGTAATGTAGTAACCCGCCATTGATCCATAATTCATTATTCGATGACCAACTGTACTGACGAATCGTGAAGACACAGATCAGCCTGCGCATGCGCAGGCTGATATGTGTCTTCACTGGTCGTGCTTGGCAACACGGTTCTGATCTAGATCATTGTGCCTAACGTCAATGTTTGCTATGAAGGTTATTAGATACAATGGAACTAAGCGATCAAGTTGTTGCCGATGGCTATGATTGATGGTGATAATTTTGGACAGGTTCGTAAATTATCTCCCTTGTTGAACGCCGTATTTCGCCGATGTTGATTACGGACGATAACTTACGCAAATGACGTCGAACGTTGGGGAAATTCCCACGGCATGTGTGGAATTATATTCCGCATGGGCTATGTTAGTTTTACCAATATTCGACGTCATTTACGGAAACTATGACTGATTTTGGAAATTAATATCGGCGAAAAACATTGATAAAACAAGGGAGGTAATTCAAAAATCGGTCTCTATTCTCACATTCCCAATTGCCAAATATCTTCAAGCCATTTTGTGAGAATGCTACCTTATCTCGGACGATTTTCGTTGGAAATTGATTTCTAAAATCTCTGATATCTTTTGTAAATGACATGGAAAGCTTGTAAAGCTTTCAGCGTACAGGCGGAACTGAATTCCGCGTGTGGTGTGAAAATTTCGCCAACTTCCGTCATCATTTACGGAAATGATCGGATATTTCCGAAATCAAAATCTGCGAAATACGGAGTGGCGATAACGCATAAAATCTTATTCACTCGTCCACATACAAAAACCTTCACTTGTTTTCGTGCTATCAATTACCCATGCACTCCCCTTTGATTAGTTCTAGTTCCATCCTTACGTTGGTAACTCGCCGGAATAACTAGGTCACTATCTGGTGCCAATATTTGACAACTCTGTGACATGTTGCCAAGTCATTGATGATACATTACTAATTAAATGACAAACTATACGTTAGCCGATGTTCATGTACATGTCTATGTGAAGCGAATGCTGAAATGTTTACACTTGTATACATGCACACATACCATATATACTAGTGGTGGATCGATAGTATCGATGCATCGGTAGATCGAGGTACATATCTTCACGATACATGTATCGCGATACACTGCCAACTATCGATAGTTGACGATAGCTACATTGTAATTATTAAGGTGGCAGTGACCAGTTAGCCGCCAGTTTCGTATAATGGCACCGGTGAAATTTATAAATATTACACTTTCTGCAGATTAAAATTCATTTTAATTATTTAATTAATTTTTTGTAGTTGATTTTGTATTTTATTCAGATATTATTACATCGTATTAATTGATGAATGCTCATTCCAGGGCCATCTGACCTGTTCCCATTGATCAGAAATGGGCAAATACGAATTGAGGGTATGTTGTGACAAAAACTAATGAAAACAACAGATTTTTCTGGGAGTTTCAAACAAGAATTTATTTGAGAGAAAACTCATGGATGGGAACTAGTTTGCACCATGATAGTACATTTGCCTCTGGATGATGATTGAGAACACATGCAACATTCAATCTGTAGTTCCGCAAGCAACGTGGCACGGCATGGTTTGAAAGTGAATATTTCACCTCGGAATTGGTTAATTTTAAAGAGGCTGCACGGAGATATTTCACATTCCTGCATAGGTAAGGAGCACTAATAGAGCAGCATATTTGTCTTTATGTAAAAAGCTTCCAGTGTACCTAGGTCACAAATGTCGAACGCATATTGCTGTCTGCCCACTTATTTGGAATATTGCATTAAATACATACTGTCCGAGGGCGTGAAATGGATAATTTTAAGTTAACTGGTCACTGCCCCCTAACACATTTTCAATGACCGTCCTTCGCGACAGCGCGTCAAAAAGTTAACGCGGACATTACGAAGCAACGACAACAACAACAACAATGGCGGCCCCCATGGACACGGGTGTTGTTGAAATTGTTTCGGCATCTAAAGCGTTCAAATCGGACGTTTGGAAAGTGTTCGGGTTTGTGAAGGGTGACAAATCCAAAGTAGCATGCTGGAAATGCAGCTCCGTGTTGCAATATAGTGGTAATACCACGAATATGACATTCCATGTTTTTAAGAAGCACCACCCTGATGTTACCGGAAGTGTTGTTAGACGAGCCATGCTAAAGCTGAAGCATGTTGACCACATACTATTTTTAAATAAAAACAATATTTAATTAGTCTTTCACTAATTAGTTCACCAGTCACCAGCACTTACTGCCGTGTGGAATCAGAAGCAATTATGTCACAGGATAAATGATGCTTATGGGCTATACGACCAGTGCACATTTGCACAGACTTATCAAGTTATCAGGGTCTACACTGTTCGCCAGTCAATGGATTATTCATCATGCCTGTAGCAAACTGTACAGATCCTTATCAAATATCAAGTAGCTATTATCAAGCTACATGATTGTGCAATTAGGATCTACACATTGTAGACTGGTCACCAAACCCATAAGCCCCATTTCACCAGTCAGAGACATACAGTGTAGATCCTGATCACCGTGTTTGTTCTTAATCTGTTGAAGTTATTGTTAATCACATAATCATGTTATAATCTAGTCACTAGGGCCAGTATGGAACTCTTGATACAGCACTTTACTGTTAGTGTTTTGAATTTTGAACTGGTTGTGAGTTAGAATACCACAGGGAGGTTCAACACAAGACAACATTTATTAAAACAGAAAATTATTTCATCATGACTGATGTTTATTGTTTCAGCACAAATTTACGAGTATAACATGCATACAACTAATTATAAACAGTGTTAAACACCACACAACAACTATGTATGGTACACAACTTTGGCTGCACAGTACATAAGCAGTGTAACTGGTTATCAGAGTAATCCGCGATACTATCGTGATACATATCGTGATACGGCCCGACTATCATGATACGTATCGCGATATGTTTTTTCCGGCGATACCCAACACTAATATATACCCACTATTGTACTCTGTTATTAGCTATCAAATCCAGTGGCATGTAAACAGTTACCTGGGTGTATTGTCCCTGGTGTCTACTCATCTACCATGCGAGTAAATATGGCTTAACCTATGGCTAACGTGTACAGTAAAATAGACTGTGCATGAGATTGGAAAGTTTACACGTTGACATTTATTTTGAGATTGATGGGAGAAATGCTCAGATATCTCGTCTTTTGTATAGTTTGCTGGCATAATATTTATAGGTTGCCGTTGTCATATCTGTCTATTATGTATTGCACCAAATTGTATTTGGTTTACTGTCATATTATTTGCTGTATGTGTCAAACGCACGGAGTGGTGAAACTGTACGATGGCTTGTACATACAAAGATGGCGTAGATGGCGGAGATGGCAACTCAATGCTCCATATAGTACACAGTAACAAGACAATATTCGCAAATGTTATATTCATATATCACATCACTCTTATGAAGCAATTATCATTGAAGCCAAGTGTATCTATCTATGACCTAATACCTTAACCGCAATAAGTAATATAGTACCAGATTTAATGATTAACTGTTCGACAGGAACTGGAAAATCAATACTTGGATGGGACATAGTACGCTTGACTGAACTATAATATTGTTATTGTTCACATATTGTATATTTCAGGAATTAAATGCTGCTGTCGCCAGCGCTCTCTCGCATTTAATTCCGGAAAAATCCAATATGTGAACAATAACTTATATTATCGTTTACCCTAGTTTCTCGACCAATGAAACAACGGCAATTCGTCTCAATTAATCGCATATTGCGACGCTTTCGCCAATATGTATTTAATTAATCATTAAATGTTCAGCGCTGTATTTAGAACGGATTATTATCATCATTATTATTATATTAGTATATCGATTCGAAATCACTGTTAGGGGCGTAGCTTCGCGACTGGCCTGGGTAAGCGAAAAGTAAGTTATAGTTCACATATTGAATTATTAATAAATTAATTTCTCGCTCGCTAGCGCTCGCTAGCGCTCGCTACGAAATTATTTGATTAGCAATTCAATATGTGAACTATAACTATTACGTATATGGTATCCACCGCATATGCATCACTGTGAAACAAATTTCGCGGTACATGTACGTCGTCACCCTATCCGTCTGTCCGTCTGTCTGCCCGAGCTTTCCGTTATAGTTTTCGGCTACTCATAATCTCTGTTACCTTAAGTCAGATTGACTTTACCTTTTATATGCGCATTTGTCATCGTCCATGGTTTCACTCTATAGTCTACTCATGCTACCACTGTGTTCAATATCCAGGCCAAATGAATGTCGCGGTAATGTTTATGAGGAGTACATTTGATTGAAAAACTTCAAGTGTTACTGATTTCTTGTATATACTATTATTATCCGGGTCGTTCTGACTTTACAGAGGCCGGAAGTAGCTTATGCGCCGTCTATGTCATAATGTGAAGTCATTTCCGTTTTTGGAAGATGCGTTCCAAACATCGAATTATTTCACGTTCATTACTGTATTTGTTATGCGTACTGGAATAGCTTGCTGCAAATGTCACCGGATAAATGTGGCTTATTGCGTCTGGGACCGACGAGTGTACACCCGGATCAGACTGCGCATAGCGCAGTCTGATCCTGGTCTGCACTGTTCGCCATTCAATCAGTTAATTCCGCGCCATACTTCTAACACAGAGAAAAATAGCATTATCAGGTTACAGGAATGTAGCTAACAGACGGAAAACAAGAAGTGACTAGGCTCACTAGAAATTCCATAAGCCACAGTTCGTCAGTCACAGCCACAAATCAGATTTGTCAGTTCTCGCGTGTTGATTTTCCCTCATTCTTCTCCCCAGGAAAACAGAAAGGTAACTATCGATGACAAAACCTCATTACATACGTGTTACAGTCTGACGAAAACGGGCTTATTCCTTTTAAGCCAGTATTTTCGCTGATTGTGCTATACCTTGAGAACAAGGTATCAAACATAGGACAAGGTCGAACACCGAGGCAACACTTGCATAATATATTTTCAAGAAAAAACACCGAGGCAAGTCTAACGATAAATACGATCAGGGATGTTGCTAGTCCCTGTCCATGCTGAAACCCAGGTTGGTTGTCCAATGGAGCTAGTTGAGAACAGTAACTCTTGCAATCTACTCCGTACCGTCCGTATAAATACGACAATTTCGATAAATAAAGTAAAACCAGATGGCCGCGGCCCGCATGTCGAACCCGCCGAGGCATTTGATGGTATTTTTAAAAACTTTAACCGCGGCAGATGTCGGACGGGGACGGACGGACGCACGCACGGACACTCGGACGTAATTGTGATCACTATGTCTCGCTTTCCGCAAGCGGGCTCGACAAAAATGTCGAAGCTTCATGTGTGCATTGAAGTTTTCACCAAGCATTCTTCGTCACTGTAAGTACGAGGAATAAAAATATAGCATATCTCAGGCTCCAGTGAGGATCGAACTCACGACCTCCTGTTTACTAGACAGGCGCTCTAGCCACTGAGCTATGAAGCCACATGTTGATAAGCACATGTATACAAAATGTCCAACAATATTGAACATACTTCAAGTGCATATTAATTACATGTGATCGATAAGCAATTATACACAGTAACTAGTTGCGAACGGTAACTCTTGCCATCTACTCCCGTACCGTCCGTAGCCAGCTACGGACGGTACGGGAGTAGATTGCAAGAGTTACTGTTCGCAACTACAATGGAGCTCGCAAAGTGAGGGAGTACACTATGTGGGAGGGGGTGGGGTGTGGAGACCGGGTGCACGCCCCCAGCACGGCCGAACACCAAGGCAACACTTGCATAATTCGGTCACATAGGCGGCGTGATATGCCTATTTATCGAGAAAAAAACACCGAGGCAAGGCACGGGTAGTGATTTTGATGAGATCTAACACAGGTACCTCGGACAATTGAATAGCAGCACCTGCCGATGTAACCGTCCTCGTAGATTTAGACGTCTAGGAGTGAATATTTACCGGAAAATGTAGATTTTATTCTGAAGATGAGGTGCACTCGGATCCCAAATATGTCCTGAAATCGATGGAAAGTGCAGTTTATAGATTAAAAAACAAACGTAATTAAATTCCATTTTTCGGGGTAACTGCGCTGTATCGTATCAACATTGCTTCAGTAGTTGCTGAGATACATGCATGAAAGAAAATATTATCTGAAGTGGAGGATTTGTCTTACCTAACTTAGTGCACCCCATCTAAATACGTGTAGCAGGTGCCAATGCCGTACTACACTCACCGTGGTGCTATAGCACATGGGGCATACTTACATAGAGGATATTCCATCGTACATTTTGAATAGCGGGAAATAATACACGAGTGTGCGTCGGCTTTCGCGTAAGCAACGAGTGAGCGTAGCGAACGAGTTGCTTGCACGGACGCCGACGGACACGAGTGTATTATTTTCCGCTATTCAAAATGTACGATGGAATATCCTATTTATTACACTTCCACGGCGGATGCATATGCACATTTGGTCTATTGTTGAGATTATAATCAATGAATTATGATGTGCGCATGAATGACGTGTTTCCCGCCTTTTGACGTTAAGTTGTGTGACGTCAAATGTGACGTCATGTAAACTTTTTGAAATCCAAATTACGCAGCTGTTTCCATGAACCAGATATATTTGGGTGCATGTTTGGAATGTCTTCAATCACATTAACATTCTAGATTAGTCGAGACCCTTTCCAAATTTTCAAATAACTTTATTTTGACTGTAATCAAAATTAAACAGTTTGCATGGTAGCTCGTGGTTTCCAAGAAATCAGGCGCGCAATTGCGGGTGTTCTCTTCACTGTGTATTATTTGTAAGGGTTTTTCTCTCACAGCGAAACCCGTGCAAATAATTTGCAAGAGTGTAATAAACTAGTTTAAATAATAGGTTTCATCACTTTCTGCACATATCTCAGATCTAGTTCCTCAAGATTATTTGTTTTGACAATGTGGTAAATATTGATTTCAGTTAACCCAATATATGCCGAGGGTACACAATTTTTCGAATAAAAATATCTTAATTATCCACAGAGGTATATGTTGTTACCACTCATTTGAACCGTCTCGACGAGACGGTTCAAATGAGTGGTAACAACATACACTTTTGTGATGAAATAAGAAAAATATAGAAAATAATTTCAATTTTTTCATACCTCTGAAATGTGTGTCGTCTGGAATAGGGTGAAATTTGTCCAGACGTCTGCCTGTCTGCATGATTACCCAAGGCCATCCTTGCTGGGCAATTACGGAGCAGGCATGAGTGCCGAGACATCTGGTCCAAGTCTAATGTCGGGACGGGATGTATTCTCCGCGGCAACGTTAATGTCAGATCGTCCGCGGTAATTGACAGAATTGGCGAAAAACCGGAACGCTGACTTTCTCGGGCCAGTGTAAGGAACGGACCAGTTTGCGCTAAATGACAGACGCTAATAAGTTGCTGGAGGTCAATCGATGAGTCCAAATATAGGTGTTCCAGGTGTATTATCATATCATAGCCTCGTTTTCGTGTATAATAACTACATGCACATATACGTGCATGTCAATATAATAGTGTATCGTGGTGCCCAAAATAAACATGTAGTGAGGTTCAGTGGTATCGAAGTAGGAGAATTTGCATACGTTTGCAGAACTTTTGTTCATTTTATCTGGTCGAGAGTTCGAACCTCACAAAACGCATTATTTTTGTCGATATCATTCTGTTCTTTTTTATGATTGCTTGCTGATGAAGGGAATAAGTGAAACGGCGAGGGTTCTCACTATTGCTGTATGACCTCAATGTGACATGATCGGCGAGAACATACTCCAGATTCTTCATGTACACACATATGAAATGTGCATTTAGTTATTAGTTTTCTTCAAAGCGAGACTAAAGAAATATAAATAAAATATAAATACAATATAAACAAGTCAAAATATATGTGAATATATGTATGAAAAAAGTAAGATTCGAACTCACTACCTACGGCATTTATATCCGTTACTCTACCCACTCGACTACATAAGACTTGATGACACATCTCAAAATCAATATTGAAAAGGAATACTGGCACGGGTATATTTGCCTGTCTCACCTATTCTGTGTTTTGTTTATGACCGGTTTGTTTGTAAACAAGTAGCAAGTTATCGTCTGCGGACTTTTTTTTTATAAGTATACCAGCCTGACATGGCGTTGTTTACATGCTTTGTTTATATAAACATTGGTGTATAAACAAACATGGAATTCCTGTAGGTATTTCCTTGTTTATTATGGCGCGTCGCTATAGTCATGATCGATATATTGCTATTGACAAAACAGTTTCTCATACTGGAGCAGTGGGTAAACTGGCGGCCAACGGTGACATTTGATTTTAATTTTGCACTGCATGCGTTCGATCCTCACTTTGGCCATTATATATATATTTATTTTTAAATATTGTTTTTGTGTTTTCTTTTTCTTTTTAATACATCTTTATTACATGTAACAACAATTGACATGGTAATATGAACCACATGCATCCACGTTTATTTATTTATTTGTTTATTATCTGAAGTGAGAAGTTTATTTTTCGACATGGAGTTCTCCGTAACATATTTGCATTTGTAGTGAGTCGAGGTGGACTTTCACAATAACACACGAATGTGCAGAATGCATTTCACAATGATTAGGTTCAAAGTGAAGTGTTTTATAATGTTGTGCAAAAGTAAATGCACGACTGTTTCGGAATGTGTGCGTTACCTCTGGTGCCAAAATAGTAAAAGCGAGAGTAAAATGTATGCCTTTGGCAGGATTCGAACTCACGACCGTCCGATTACCAAACAGCAGATCTACACACTAGAGCACTAAACGACATATGACGTAAACTATTTAAAAATAGCACGTGTTTACAATAATATTTACAATAATAACGCGCCAGCTCAAAGCGGTACACCTCTAGTGGATTATTGTTTTGGTTTTGCGCTTTTTTTTTTTGCTTTTTTTTTTTTTTATCTTATATTTAAGGGTAGGAATTGGCTCGAGGACCTTTCAAACCCGGGCATTTGAGCCTAAAAGGGGCAGGCCAATGACCGTTGGCCCGTTTGTTTCCGAATTTACTAATATCTGCCATACAGTCGAAATATGTGCATTAAATGAAGGAGGCAATGAGGCGGTTAATTTAACCTAGCTAGTTCATTCTCCTAAAGCACGAAGCCGGTATGTAAGACCGTAAAAGGCTGAGTGTGAGTGCATGTGATATATGGAGATTCAGCTGTAACAGTGTTATCCTATATAATGATGATATTTGACGATTGGTCAGGGAATAACATATCAGGCAGGGAATGCTTAATATTTGGTTATGCAAAGTATGATGTAATATGTTTTAGGGCCCAGCTACTGTCGTTTCGCGGCTTATCGTTATATACGATTTGCTATTATTCGAGTTCAGGTGCGGCGTTTACGAAAGAAAAAGAGAAGATACTACACGGCGGTATAGTAATTGCCCATATATTAGTGAGTGGCCCGTACCATAACGCCGGTCATGGTCCAAAATGTTAAATTTGATTTCAGACGATGCATGTTACAGTCAATAATGTTTAATCAGAGTAACGCGGGCTTGGTTTTGCGCTGTATAGCTTGGTCTATAACCCGAATTTGTTGGCATGCGATTGGTCAATCGCTCTGCGCAAGCGCGAGAAAAGTCAGGTTTCACTAACACTTAAAAGGCGTGAATCGAACATTATCGTCTGCGCCGGGTATGGAAGGTGTTCAAGCCAATTCCCACCTTAAATATATGTCGAATCGAATCGATTTATCGTCTGCTGCTTTTTCATATTTGTGGTTTTCCTTAGCAAATAGTATTTTGACACAGCATGGGAATCGTCTCCATTGGAGACAATTATCATGTACCGTCAAAACACGTTTTCAAATCAAGAAAATAAAAAAATTAACAATAAACAGCAGACGACAAAACTGAATTCAGCGTTGTAACGGCTAAATTTCGTAAAATGAAAATGTTCATACCAAGATTTTTATGACTTCATGGTTACCTAATGCTATTATGTTTTGCCTATATGTATATACAATGTACATATAATTAATGTGGGTCACATCCACGAACGATTTGCCAAAATAAATATTCTGTGTCCAAATAAGTCAGGTTTTGTCAGAGCGTGACATAATTGCGTAACTGTGGTTCCACTAGTGGTTGCTACAAAATCGCATTTATCTGTTCTACAAACAACAACATGTGAAATTAGGCAATTATTTTATGATTTATTGTATTTGTAAACAACGTTTGACGTCTATGTGTTTTATATTTTGCATCCTCCGGGAACACTAATCATGCTAATGTGCTGGCTACTTGTGCTATAACTCATATGTCTTTACATACAGCGTTCTTTAGTTCCGTACATACGTTCGTTGAAACGTACGTTCGTTCGGATGGAAGGACGGAAGGAAGGAAGGAAGGAAGGACGGAATGAAGAAAGAAGCAAGGAAAGAAGGGAACGGAGGGGTGGGTGGGTGTAATGAAGGACGGAAGGAAGGAAGGAAGGAAGGAAGGAAGGAAAAGGAAGGAAGGGAAGGAGGAAGGAGGGAGGGAGGGAGGGAGGGAGGGAGGGAGGGAGATGAATGAATGAATGAATGAATGAATGAATGAATGAATGAAGGAAGGAAGGAAGGAAGGAAGGAAGGAAGGAGGGAGGGAGGAAGGAAGGAAGGAGGGAGGGAGGGAGGGAGGGAGGGGGGAGGGAGGGAGTGGGAGAATGGAGAGAAGGAAGGAAGGAAGAAGGAAGGAAGGAAGGAAGGAAGGAAGGAAGGAAGGAAGGAAGGAAGGAAGGAAACCGGAAAGAGGGAGGGAGGTAGGAGGGAGGGAGGGAGGGAGGGAGGGAGGGAGGGAGGGACGGAGGGACGGACGGACGGGAGGAAGGAAGAAAGGAATGACACGGAGAAAGAAAGAAAGAAAGTAAGAAGAAAGAAAGAAAGACAAAAGAAAGACAAAAGAAAGAAAGAAAGAAAGAAAGAAAGAAAGAAAGGAGGGAGGGACGGGATTTGATTGCATATTCGTGTCAGTTCAACAATTCATTCGGGAGAGGACCAACAAGCACGTCCTGCAAGTGAAATACTGGAAAATACCATTTATACTAACGAGAATGTAATAGAAAGCCAGATCGCACAAAAGCTGGCAATTAAATTAAAAGCCAGCGTGTCACATTGTGAAAGTTTTGTGAATTATTAATAAATAAAGTGGTATCATTTGTCAACATAATATATCAACTAAGTACAAGGAAAAGATGTGTATGTTGCTGTCGCAACTGGTGAAGACCCGGATCCGCAACCGCGCAGTCGGATCGGGGTCCACACTGTTCGCCATTCATTTCATGAATGAGTCATTACTGTACATTGACAATGAACAACGCCAACTATTCTGTTTTCGTGTAGTAAATAATAACAATTCTACTGGTAACATATTACATAAGGCCGTTATTGCAAGGCAATGTCGCAGTTTCAGATACGCGGATATAGAGAATAGTAGGTTAGTGCCGTGAATGGGAAAAAATATCCGGCAAGGCTCAAGAATTTCTTTATTTCTCATCAGAAGTATATGTTGTGACCACTCATTTGAACCGTCTCGCCGGTTCAAATGAGTGGTCACAACATATACTTTGGTTCAGAAATAAGGAAAATAGAAAGAGAATAGTAGGTGAGTGCCGTGAATGGGAAAAAATATCTGACAAGGCTCAGGAAACGGGATGGGCGAGGCTCTGCCGAGCACATCCCGTTTCCGTGCCGCGCCAGATATTTTTTCCCATTCACGGCACTAACCTACTATTCTATTTATCCCGTCAACACCTACAAATGGCTGTAAAATGCAAAAATAGTATTGACTGGATATCAAAAATGTTTCACGGCACCGTGTTTCACGGCACATACGCACTGTGTTGACGGGATAAAATAGTATTATATGGGGCGCCGTGTTCGACTTAAGTAACATTTTGTGATATCACTCATTCGAATAGGTGGAATTGTCTATTGGAATGGGTAATATCATGAAATCAGATACGAATGCACGATATCACCTATTCAAAAGGCTGATATCACTTATTCGAATGGGTGATATCATGTATTCAAATGCGTGATATAGCCAATTCAAAATGAATAAATGAAAACATGCATCTGAATTGGTGACATCAATTATTAGAAAGAATTATACATGTATCATCTATTCATTTTTAATTAGTGATATCACGCATTTGAAATGGCGATACCACTCATTCGAATGGATGGATGATATTCCCATTTGCTTCCCGTGAATGGGTGATAACAAAATTTCTAAATAGATGATATCACCCATTCAAATAGGTGATATATTTGAATGGGTGGGTTATCGCCTATTCGAATGATTAATATCACAGAGTGTTATTAAATACAATTAAACGATGTTCCATACAATGCAAATGATGATATCACATATTCAAAAACGTGATGTCACGTTTTCGAATGGGTGATATCACCCATTCCAAATAAATGCGTTATATCACCCTTTTGAGTATGTGATACTACCTATTCGAAAGAATAGTATCACATATCCAATGGCTGACCATCCATTTGGTGATATCACTCATTCGGGTTTGAATAGGTGATGTTCACATATTTGATTGGACGAGATATCACAAAGTGTGAATAGGTGATGTCACATATTTGATTGGGCGAGATATCACGAAGTGCTATTAAAGTCCAAAACGATACCCCATACAGATACGTGCCCATGATACGCGCTTCGAAAATAAAGTACAGAACTACAGCGTATTGCAAACTACTGTTTAATACAAAACAGTACAATAACTGTGTTTATCCCGTCAACACAGTGCGTATGTGCAGTGAAGCACGGTGCCGTGAAACATTTTTGCTATCCTGTCAATACGACCTAATCACTGCGTATGAATATGTGCGGTGGCTGGGGTTATTTTTATTGCATTTGAAAGGTTTTTGTAGTGTTGACAGGATAAATAGAATAGTAGGTAAGTGCCATGAATGGGAAAAAATATCTGGCGCGGCAGTCTCGCCCATCCCGTTTCCATTCACGGCACTAACCTACTATTCTCTATTACTGGCCATTTCGCTTCATGAATGGATGCGGCGATTCTGAGAAAAGAATGTTTTCATTCTGTGCATAATCTCCATAAAATGATTTATAGTTGTTTTGTCAATAAGAATGGATTGACTTGTCCTGGCCTTGTTGTTTGACTTGTTTATTTGGCTACTCCTTAGTACGTTGTAAGAATGGCACTGCACGAAAGACGTAATTTAGTGTGTTCAGTATTACATTTACAAACTGTTCGTTAATACAAATAACATTTCCTCTAACGTCTGAATGGTTCGTTTAAGGAGTGTACATCTATAGAAACACGTATAGCTAAAACCGATTATACAGAGTGCCTTAAAGATAGATTCCCTTCAATCAATGAGGGTTTTGTTCGTATTTGTATTTGCAACAATTGGGTAAATATTGGAAATTATGTTATTATATATAGCCAAATTTATTCAGTTTCTGCTTCTGCCGTATAGAGGCCTCCTTCAACTAACTGAATATTTTGCCCGGTAGATAAGAGTACGCGTGCGCACAGGTAGTATATCAATAGAATGTTCAGATCGTCAATGAGATTTGTTTGAAAACCAGGATAAAAACAATGCAATACATCTTAGTATTGAAGAAATGGCACCTGTGCATTGAATGTGTCAATGGTGTCCGCTTTCACACGGTCTGGAGGTCCATTCTCTAACATGGCAGCCATATTAAAATGTCACAAAGTCTGTACACGTTTCTTCATCATGATATAACTTTAATATTACGTGATGGATTGCTTCACTATTTGGGAACTTGATACATGTGAGCATTTGGAACACACTCATGCCGGCATTAACACGGCCTTGACCTTTTTGACATCACGTGGTTATTTAGCTACTTTGTTGTAGGCTAAAAGGTTTCCTTACATCAAACTTCGTGTTTAAAGCATGCAATTCTCTGATGATTTTGTAACGCTTGATGTAGCACTGCACATGTCCACATGGTCATGTTATGGTCAAATGCCAAGGCGATACACGGGCTATATAACCAAGGTGCATGATCACGTGATTATAACAACAACAATGGCTGAAAGTGTTGAAATCTTGCCCACTCCAAAGTAAGTATTATTTTATATTTTCCTTAATATGTAACGAATTTTGTTGAAATATGGCGCAGCAAACGCGTCTTCATGAGCTGCATTTGGTCGTCCAGTGAGTTCGGCACAGACTTATGTGTTTTTTGCGAAGAATAGATTTCCGTGTCTACCGACACGGAAATCGATTCTTCGCAAGAACGACAGAAGTTTGGGCGAAAGTACAGAGCCTACCAACTGCAGCTTAACGCGTTTGATTCGCCATATGTCATCAAAATCCGTTACGTAATAAGGACAATATAAAATAATACGTATTTTGAATCGGATTGATTCTGGAAGTTTCAGTACTGGTTGTTTTTGTTAGTACCACGTGATCATACACGTTGATAACGCTTCCGTGGCGGAATTGCTGTCTCGAAATAACTGCGAACCCGCTACAACAACGAGGACTGTGTTATGATATATTGCCTAGTTTCTTGTATATTCTTGTTAATATATTCAGATCTTGCTTACATTCAATCCATTCTGAAGTTAACCTCGTCTCAGTACTTTCAGTACTTTGATTTAATGTAGTAATCGCTGGAAACTGTCTTTGTTCTAAATTTAGAGTACACCCCGTTGCAAAAGTGTTATCCTATTATGAAATCGTAATAAAGATTCCGTAATAGAAATACTACGTAACATATTGAACAATCCAATGACAATCGCCCTGCCTAATTGGGGACCGATTTGTCGTTGTTCCGGAGATCCGTGACCGGTGAAAATAATCATTATCACATCTTTGACACATTTCCGGGTGTTGTTTCTGTATTAACACAGCTCGTGTGCAAGGTATGTGCATGAGGATGTGATAAATAAGTTAGATCACGCGTTTGTCCGCATGTACGAGCGCTAAAGCTCGCGGATTATCTCCTCGTACATGCGGACGAACCGTGATCTAACTTGTACTTAGTCTAGATGTCATTATCTAATTTCAGCGAATGTCGCGTTCTTCATTCCAAGTATTATAGGAATGAATGGCCTTTTTGTGGAATTTTTCTGGCTATAAACTTGGAAAAGTCGCGGGAATACTGAACGAAGGCCGGAAGGCCTCGTCCAGTATTCCCGCGACTTTTCCAAGTTTATATCCCCGATAAATTCAACAAAAAGGCCATTCATTCATTATAATTCCAGCATTTTAAATAAATTCATCCAGGCAATGTGTTTATTTTCCGTTTTCTTAACAATGTGTTTAACTGCGCCTCACGGTTACGGAAAGTAGTTCGGCGTGGGAGTTTACTTGGATATAAATTTTGTACAGAGACTTGCTACGGACCAATCAAATGTTAGGGAATTTTGTACATATTTTTGTGCTGGAATTATCACTGATTATTAAATTTAAATACTCATGTGCTACGATGAATAGTAAATATAGCAGCTTCAGTGATTATGTTTTGCAAAAAGATCTGCCGACTTTGGGAGAATTGGGATATGTAAGAATACACCACGTGGTGAAATTGTTTTGTCACATAGGGTAAACCTATGTATTGGGATCGCCTCCGACAGTTAGCCACGCCCCAGACCCCCCTCGATGCGATGGTCCGTAGTGATATCTTGGAGTAACCATAACAACAAAATTCACTGTGTTACTCAACGTTTAACTGACATACGCAACCGCTAATTGAAAATAATATTATGAAAAACTACTTGCACTGCACAATATCAACAACGGATGTTCTACGTACAAAAATACATCGGATGATTTTGTTGCGCATGATTTGCCCCCATTTGCGGCACAAATCGTGCGGTCATCGCTAAATTTAGTAACAGGCTATAATTTTCGGCAGAGTTAACTCCCCTCCGAATACTCTCCGAAACACGCGACGCGATTAACAGACAAACGACAAGTTTGATCTTCCGACAGTCTATTTTTAAACTCACCCGACACCTGTGCGAAACAAAACTCGCACGTGTGGGTCTAACTGATGTTTAATCCTCATTCTATCGATGAATTTGTTTACAACGGATTTTAGTGACATTCCCGAATTCGGCCTGATTGACATTTGTCTATAGTGGCCAATACACGCCAACATGAGTGTCAATTCTACGTTCATGGAAGGGGGTCAATAAGTCAGTATTTAAAGTGATAAATTACAGTCAGGGAACAAATTAATGACAGTATAACACATCCAGCGTATATTAATACCCATATTAATGCAAGTACTGAAAATACGACAAAAGAAATTCTAACAAGTTTGGGCTTCCATACATTGAACATTTTGTCAGCAGTTTCCCCAATGACGTCATTTGTACGTTTTAATATACTCGATCCGGGGCCAACTATTTCATTCACAAAACAGAAGTTAACATGGCGATGTACCGACAAGGCATTTTCAGGCGCGACACCGCTTCCGTGGCGGAATTCTTGTAACTACTGCTCTTCAATCAGTTTTCAATATATCTATAATGATCATAGATATCTGGAATCTGTATTTATACTTGAATTGATGATGTCTTGTATATGTGTTACCGTATCTTTCTGAGATTGCTATGCATAATCTGTAATGTTGTTGAATGTTTTGGTACATACTGTAGCAGTGCATACTGTAGTTGTGCCATATCAATAGTTTAAATAGTTTACCCCTTAACCATTAAAACGCTGAGTATATTTTAATCTCTTTAAAAACCTGTTTTGGCAGCGCAGTAGAATCGTCTCAGTATGTTTTTGAGGAGAAAATATAAAAATATTTAAAACAGCAGACGACAATTGTCGTTTCCAGCGCTTTAAAGGTACATGCCCATTCAGTAAGCCCAAAATGTCATTTATAGGAATTAAATAAGTGTATAACTGTGTCACTATTCCACCAGTTCTAAACGTTACAAGTGCCCGCTATGCAGATATAATCATTTAGTAATATTTATTTTACTGATAGTGACGCGCGGTGGTATCAGGCTATTTTCATATGCAAATGAGGCATGATATTTTTTAATTATTTATACTAAAGAAATGCGTCACCTGAACAAATAATATTTTCGACAGATTTTAAAGTATGATCATTGCACATCATAAAATAAATACAGAGATTAAATAGTAATGTCCGTTAACATTTAAAGCAAACACGGTTATCGCCCCTGATATCAGTGTGTAAATTTACATCTGATATAAAATGTAAAATAATGCCAATCAGTACGTGGGATAATGGCGCATGAATGTTTATTTTGCCAGGAAATATCTCAGATGATGTCTCTGATGTAAATAACATTTTGTACCTACTGAGTGGGCATGTACCTTTAAGGGTTAATGAAACTGCAACACCAACAATCAATCAATCAATCAATCAATCAATCAATCAATCAATCAATCAATCAATCAATCTAGTTTAATCTTGTAGTACCCTATGCTCAGTACGTTCAGTACTTTGATTATAAATGGACTAGTCTGCAAACCATTTTGTGACAATTGGATTTGTTGCAAACTTAACATACATCCATGAGGAAGTTAGGTAGGCACACATGCGGTATGTTCAGCAGCCTTGGCGCTCGTGGGCGCTTTGAGCCCTTAGTTTCTGAACGAGATTGCTCGCCGAAGCGCCCGTGAGCGTCCGTGAGCCGGCCTGCGAGGTAGTGTCCTGTAAAGGTATGTTCAGCTGCCCTGGCGCTCACGAGCGTTTTGAACGCCTTGCTTCCTAACGATATTGCTCGCCAAAGCGCCCGCGAGCCGACCAGCGTGTTAGTTTGAATTTACAGCGAGCGCTCGCCGTGGTTCAGTAGGCGCACAGTTTATTTGGCAAGCGCTCGCTGCGAGCACTCACGCTGCTGAACATACATCTGCTGTTTGTAGTTGACTGAAGGCTTATATCAATAGCATCCAGTCTACGTTGTGTGTATACGTCTATGGCTACACCAACGTGCCTACCTTACTGATAAGTAAAACATATTATTGCATTAAATTGTTTCCACAGTGTAACAAAAAGCATAATACAGTAGTGTAATAAACATGCAATTGGCCGCTACAGAACACGTGTTAGGTAATCGATACAGCTTCAAATGATGATGATGTGCTTATGCAATAAATATAATCTTACATTTGTCATGGTTTAATATGATATATATTAAACTCGTTAACTGCTTTCATAAGAAACGAGGCATAGCCTCGTTTCTTATGAAATCAGTAAACTCTTTTAATAAACTCGGTTAATAAATATCATAATAAATTATCACTTGTGTATAAGATCCTCTATTTATGTCATGTTTTGACACGTGTTTCATATCACATGTATAAAATGTACTACAACACGACATAACAATATTTTCATGTGGTAACCATTCGTTCAGAACTGCAATTTATGACACTCTTGCAAATTATTTGCACGGGGTTCCGGCGCTGTGAGAGAAAACCCGTAATATACCTTACAAATAATACACCGTGAAGAGAACACCTGTATTGCGCGCCTGTTTTCTTGGAAACCACTAGCTACCAAGCAAAATGTTTAATTTTTATTACAGTAAAAATAAATAAAGTTATTTGAAAATTTGGAAAGGGTCTCGACTAATCTAGAATGTTAATGTGATTGAACACATTCCAAACATGCACTCAAATATATCTTGCTCATAGAAACAGCTGAGTAATGTGGATTTCAAAAAGTTTACATGACGTCACATTTGACGTCACACAACGTAACGTCAAAACGCGGGAAAACACGTCATTGTATAACTATTCATGCGCACATCGCAATTCATTGATTATAATCTCAAAAATAAACTAAATGTGCATATGTATCCGCCGTGGAAGTGTAATAAATAGGATATTCCATCTTACATGTTTGAATAGCGGAAATAATACACTCTTGTCCGTCGACGTCCGTCCAAACAACTCGTTTGCTACGCTCACTCGTTGCTTACGCGGAAGCCGACGCACACTCGTGTATTATTTCCCGCTATTCAAAATGTACGATGGAATATCCTCTATATATTTCCAGATGGTTTCTGTACCACTGTCCAGGTACATGTATCGGACATGAACTGAACTATGACTCAATGTTTACTTCCACATGTAACCTACGAATAGTCGTATTAATCTCAGTGGCCATCACTTCAACCAAAACCATATTTCAGCGTTAGCCATTATTCTCGAAAAGAGATGATAACATAGCGATTATTTAGTCTTTGCTCCGCCATATGTATAACACTTTCCTTACGCTTGGTAAGGCGTTAACCCTTTAAACACCACATACCAGGTAACCTGTATTGTGGTATTGGCAAACAGTGTAGATCCGGATGAGCCGGCTCGTGACGAGCCGTCTCATCAGGATCTGCACTTTTTGCAGTAATGTTCATATTTTTTACAGCAAAACACACCCTTTTCATAAATTGACTAGTCTGAAAATCATTTTGTGACAACTGGATTGGTTGCAAAATTAACATATCAAAATCCATCCACTTAATTAGGGGTTAAAGGGTTAATGCTAAAAACATACACAACTAGTGAGATAGGTATGCAAAACAAGTGAAACTGGACACGTTTGACAACAGAGTAAGATAAATCAGAAATTTGTATTTCTGATAAAAACAAAATAAAAACGTATTAGTAGATGACGTGACATCAATATACGTCGAAAACAAGTGCACATTTAAAACATGATCTGTGCTTATGCAATAACACGAATCGGTCAAGGACCTGGGTCGCAAACAGAAAATAAATACCAGATTTGGGACATTACTCGACCATATGCGTGAGCTGATATGAGTCTATGCTGGGCGGACAAGACGTATGATATATTTACCCAGCCACATATACCACATATTATCTGGTATATATGTCCGACAATGTTCGTTTCTGTTGTTGATGCCTCGTCATTCACTGATGGGTGATTGACTGATGTTCATTGCGATAAAAAATACCCCCGTATCTTTAACCCTTGCAAATGTACTCGCAGATGGAGCGAAACTAATGTGTAACGTGACAAAACGGACCTTAGGAAATTTGAATTTGATCTCCATGCACATTCGTATTTAGTATAATCAGTGCGTGGTAAAACACATGCGCTCTCCTCTGTTCAATTACGTACTGTCGACCAGTGTGGACCTTGATCAGCCTACGCGGATGCGTAGGCTGATCTGAGTCTACAATGGTCGCAAACATCGTAATATCCAATTTTCCGTTGATCACACAAATGATACAGAAATATAATTAATCATAAGCTGTCAATTATCGTTAAACCATGCTAATGATGGGTAGTTTTGTATCTTTTACATTTATCTCTTTAAACCTCCTGCCTTCAAATAATTATAAA
Source organism: Conchocele bisecta (assembly GCA_029237695.1). Taxonomy (NCBI): domain Eukaryota; kingdom Metazoa; phylum Mollusca; class Bivalvia; order Lucinida; family Thyasiridae; genus Conchocele; species Conchocele bisecta. Next base: position 33,358,149 of record CM055272.1, read on the forward strand.
AAAGACGATCATTGCAATTCCAATGGTTAAATGACAAATCGATATCTGTCGGCCAAATATGCTGATAACTGGAATTGTATATTTATAGTTTTGTATTTCTATTTGTAAACACATCGAACACATTCATTACTTCTAGCCACAGCCTTAGATTTATTCTTAACAAAATATTGGACTTACAAAGAAGTCCCATTTCTACACATACCTATTCCTACCTAGGTATTTGAACAGATGGCCATACTAGTATGTTGGTGTCATATGGATATTTTGGTGGATGTTGGTAGATTTCGGTGGATTCCGTTGGTTTTAAGTAATTAACACAGTTTTGTGCAACTACTAATGCTCAAACATTACATGTATACGATAGAAATCGCCAATTATCTACACATTCACCGTTCCGTTCATTCGTTCATTCATTCGGCTTATATTTAAGGGTGGGAATTGGCTCGTACACCTTCCATACCCGCGGTTAACCGTTCAGAACTTTCCGGTCCCTTTAATACTGTCAAACTATCTAAGTATACGTGTAATTCGCGGGAGGTGACGTAAATCGTATTTTGTTAACAAATATTCACCAAAACCACCAGATATACCGAAATAACCCATAATATGAACCGTTCTTCAAGAACGTATGATTCCTGATGTTGCTGAGACAACATCTGCTGGTTAGACAGTATGTTGAACGGTGACGGAGCTTCTTCTGATGCGAGATTTGAAGGTGTCAGTGAGAGAAATGCGCTTTGGTGTGGACAATTGAGGGGTCAGTGGCAGAGCGGGGCTAACTCCACGAGGGAGTTAGCCCCGTTCTGCCATTGACCCCTTCAATTGGTCACATCAAAACAGCGGCTGCCGATAAAGCATTGTACTAAGTTATAGGTACAATGATTACAGCACGGTTCGCCAATCTGTGCAAGGAGATTATCGCCGGAACGGGTGGACAACCTTATCAAACACACCATACAACATGCAACCCCGTATGCAATTGCTGCTACAACAACAGTCGGGCACGAAATGCTACAACATGATGCGTGTTAACTCATCGATCATAGCTAGTTAACCCCCTGGATTTGTGTAGCACATTTCTCGCTAGCAGATCCATATATGAATACACTACACAATGCAGAAAAATATGGTTTTCTAGCCGTGTTTAAAACATGGATTTGGACATCTGAAAATGCGGTCATGAACAAAAAACGCAATTATTTAGCTAAATGAGACTATTGCTTGCTGCTAACCCGTTAAATCAGCTGCAATAGTTGATACTACATATGGTACATTTTCCTACAAGTGTACCAAACTTCCGATAACAAATATTGAAGCAATTGTCGCGCATCTTGTTGTGGTAGCAACCGCAGGCGGGACAGTACGTTGTACCGTAAGTAATTACTATATGCAGTAATATGTATTATTAATGGGTTGCACTTTACATAAGCAACACTGTCTGTGAGTGTTCCGTTGGCAATGTGGTTCAGTATATACAAATTGTGTATTGACCTTGCATTTTCGATTTTCTCATTAACCGCGCATGCGCCAGACATGCCACTACGGAGATACCGTCTGATCGTATCCGGCGAATCACCGCCCTAGAAAGGAAGATTATTACTTCGCGTAACAGCCGTGCGTGTCAATATTCCTAAAGTTTGATATCGTCTGTGAATCAGCTGAAATGTTGCAAAATCATAGCAAACGAACAGTGCAGATTCTAATCAGACTGCACGGACGTGCAGTCCGATTTGAATCTACACTGATCGTTTGATGTCTAGTAGCATATTATGACCCACGGTGTAACCAATCTAGTTCCAAATTGCGCATAGAACAGATAAGGAGCAGGCGGCCATAATGACTATGATAAGAAAGAATATCTCAGAATATTTGCCCTGTTACGAAATATATTCAATAGTACAGCAATTAATTACATATCAGTGCGCCCTACACCAGTCGAAGATGCAAATGTTTTGCTGCAAATGCTTCCGGCTAATATGTAATCGCGCGCGCAACGTGACAGCTCAGTGTATACATACACCTCATTAACCCAGTGGCCGAGTGAACTACTTTCGGATGCGAATACGCATCGCTACCAATTTTGTATGTGCTCTAAAAATAATTTCGCAAAACAATTCGCGGTACAGTTAGTAGCCACCCTGTCCGTATGTTCGTCTGTTCGTCTGTTCTCCTGTATGTCCGAGATTTGCGTTAAAGGTTTCGGCTACCTAGCATCTCTGTTACTGTAAATCTGATTTACTTGAAACTTCATATGCGCATTGTCATAATCCATATTTTCATTTAATTTTCGTTTCCCATTGAAACACAATGGAACGCAAGCTGTAAATATTTCTCTATATTGACGTCTCGTGAGTTCATACTGGTCAGTGCCGGAACTACGTTTCACATCGCAAAATAGTTTCTTATAAATCACCAACAGTTTGTTTATTTTATTTCTAGTTTTCGTATATTTTGAGGTGCATATAAATTGCGAATGATGTACTTTAGGAACGAGTGGGATATATCCACACACAAATCAAATTGATTTGTATGTGGATATATCCCACTCGTTCCTAAAGTCGCGCAATATCGCACGCTGCGGAACTCATCCATGCGGTCCCTGTGCCCAATGCAATGTCAAATGACTTAGACATTTGTGTTACATGTTTTGAGGGGTGCTATACAATGTACGTCCATTAGTGTTACTGACTTCTTATTTCCTCCAAATGGAGAGCACAAACACACAGTATGAATCAAGAGACAGAAACATGGCGGCAATTTCAAAATACATGTACTTGCCAAGTTATTAAGGAATAAAAACATGTGTTGTTGCGTTTACTGGAAGTACAACATATTTGGTCTGTTTAAAGTGCACCGATGCACTCCTCGCAAACCTTAAACAGACCAAATGCATTGTTCACCCCTGTAAAGGCAACATCCCAGGGTTTTACTGCTTATATTGACACTACATTTTCTGATAGTTTCAAAACTGTAAATAACCCAAATATGGCGTTAAAATTAACAATACTCTTGTTTTACGTCATTTTGTCGCAATTCCTTGAACAGCGACGTTGCGAACTTTAACCAATCAACAACATCGCGCGACTCACGTGTGTCTAATGTATTGTATTGGTATGTAAACGCAATACGTCGAATGGGCGTTTGTATTATGGCCCTTCAACAAATTCCAAAAAATATTACCCCACCCGCTCAAAATACAGAAGAATTTAGTAAAGTGCTCAAATGCAAACTCAATATGCCATACCAGCCTATAACTTTACGAATTCCAATGTGCACATACATGACTATACACAATAAACTGTATTGCAGATGGGTAAACACCTGAATTAGGCGTAAATCCAATGCAGAAATGTTGGCATTTCTTGAAATGAATAAAAGCAAATAACTGTTGCAACTACACATATAAAAGCAATACAATTGTTAAAATAAACATTACAGTTGAATAAATGTATAGGTGTCTTAGAAAAAGTCCCGTTAATCTCTATTTGAAATGGGAATATTCGTCGGCGGAGTTACATTTCTTCAAATTCATTTGGTGTGAGGCGGTTATAGATGACGACAAAAACCTGCTGAAGTAATGAAAAATATCACTGTTTGTGATATGCTACGACGTTGCAGAAAGCGGGGAGGACACTAGGTGCGTTAGAATGAGGATAACCATGCTTTGTTTTTCGATTTAGAGCGGTATGTGGGAGGTTTTATGGTCTGTGAATCAGTTTTACGGCGACGCGTTGGTTATCCCCTAATATAAAGTTGAGCACGCTTGTATACATTGTATTTAGTTTTCCAGATACGTTCATGTGTTGTGAGAACATCTTGGAAATTGTACCGCGTCTACAGCCAGCATGTACAGTGGGGTCAGCGTGTAAGTGCACACACGAACGAACACGACAGGTTGGTTCCAACTTGTCGTGTTCGTTCGTGTGTGCACTTACACGCTGACCCCACTGTAACACAAGACCGCTAAAGTACACAGTGTCTATTTATTATACACATATGCACATAGTCAAAGCGTTCAATTTGCCAATACGATCAGCATGAGAGTGGACATTCCGTCACGGTAGGCAATACCGATTATATGTGACATATATGTTTTTGAAGATGTGCGATTTTCATTCACAGAAAATATCGTATTTTCTGTAAATATTTTTTATGAGATATCGCATCTTCAACGTCGTATGGTTTGTCTCACACATGGCATTAAAATAAAGATTTACCTAGTTAAATGGGAGATATTAGCATATATGATGAAATAGACGTCATTATGGACACGTGATTCCCTAATTTGAAACATGTGCGTAGACTACGTGAGCGCAAAAACAGTGAGCGCAAAAACAGATCACTGAACCCAAAGCATTATTTTTGTTACTTTTTTCAGCAATAGAATTAAATATTTTCATTGCACATAATGCGATCACGAATGAAATAAAACATAATACAATTGTGTTCGTTAATAGCAGTGTTTGTTATTGTTGTTTTGAAACCAGACGTTTTATTTCGCAATAATACATGTAATTTACAAGTAGTTATTTTCAATGGTCATGTATCTGTTGTTTCAATCATGCTGTTTTGTGTTATTTAGTTGGTTTGAATTGTATTACCGCTAGTGCATGTAACATTGCGAAATTTAACAATTCGTTCCCTCGAATTAACAATTCGTTCCCACGAGATAACAATTCGTTCCCCCGAATTGACAATTCGTTTCCACGAAATAACAATTCGCTCCCACTATATAACAATTCGTTCCCTCGAATTAACAATTCGTTCCCACGAGATAACAATTCGTTCCCTCAATTTAACAATTCGTTCCCACGATATAACAATGTTAATTCGAGGGAACGAATTGTTATATCGTGAGAACGAATTGTTATATCGTGGGAACGAATTGTTATTTCGTGGGAATGAATTGTTAAATTGAGGGAACGAATTGTTAATTCGTTTGAACGAATTGTTAATTCGTGGGAACGTATTGTTAAATTTATTTATAAACAATAATTCCACTTTTATCAATAAGATAATAGCATTACATAAGTCATAACCTGTTGCCTATAAAACAAAAATCAAAGGACTGAAAGTCCTGAAATCCTTCGCAGTTGCGACAAAAGTATTCTCTCAAAAAGAGTCGTCACAGACTGGAATGCACTCCCTAGTGATTGTGTAAATTCGATCACACTAAATAGTTTCAAAAGTTCACTCAACTCCGCCTGGAAGAACAGACCCAGCAAATTCAACACGTGAAAATATTGTACAGACATTTTGACCATGATTTAGTTGCGCTCTCCCCCCAGTTTCAAAGACAATTATCCAATTTGACGTCGCTAAAATAGGCCAGTACAAGCCTAGCTTACAAGAAACGGCCTTCAACCAAGGTTGAACCAAGGTAGGTAGAAAATAAAAAAAAATACTTACCCAGGTCAAAAACAAAAAGTACTCGCCCATTTTTTTTTTTTTAAATAAATTGCTATTTCCAGTTTTGTAATGTTGAATCTTATTTACAAAAAAAAGCTTTTACATATGATCATTACCAACACGTATGAGACATATTCACTATTATTGTTATTTATATTTTAAGTATTAAATGAACATAAACAAACAAATAGCAGCAGCGAATTTGCTCAGAGGCTTGCACACTTCTTATTTTCTATAAGCGTTGAGTGACATAGATTTAGTTTAATTTATAGTGGCTATGTTTGCATGCGCTGCGTGCTGCCTTAATTACTAAATTCAATGGTTTCGGACCCGGCGCCGACCGTTTCGTCCCAAGCCGTTATGTTCGGCGTCTGAAATGCGCGTTGACCCAACTGTATACGAGACGATATATGTGGCCGCGTATACACTAGTCTATACTCGCAGTTCTATTATTTGTTAGCCCGGCCGCGTAAAGCCGACAAATAATCCGTGAATTAAACTTGCCCGATATGGACCGTGTTCAAAATCGCTAGAGATTCTACCCGTAACCGTGTACATAGACACTGCTTGAATCTTACTTCCCGCAAATTGACGTAAACTGTAAACAATAAATGGTCGCTGAATTAATACCATTTGTTGGCCGTTATCGATGGAATTAATTGGCAATTTCTTCCAAAAAAAATAATCCTGACCTAATCTTTCACTCGCCAAACTGGGCGAGTGCCTGTAGAAAGTACTCGACCGCCACAAAAAGCACTCGCCATGGCGAGTGAAATTTCACTCGCCATGGCGATTGAAATTTCAACCCCTGTAAATTATTGTATCGATTCATGTGCGCGAAATGACCTTGTCAATTTGCATAAACTGAAGCCATCACAGGCGCTCGGATTGTTCAACAAAAATAATAGAGAGTCGCATTTCATCACACTATCGGATTATTTAATGATTAGGATGCATGTTTTGTTGAACGGGTATATAATAAATAGGTTTTTGGATTTGTACGGAAATATATTTCGGCGTACTCGTTCGTTCGGCGGAACCTAAAATTATTCAAACTCTAAGACAATGTTTTCTTTGTGAAGTGTATCGTACTGCATTTTCCGTGTAACGTCATTATAGATTAGTTGATGTTTTAAGTAAAATGGACACTGATTAATAATATCGATGGCTCAAGATGATTATTTAAAGCATGCGGTATGTAACTGTCAAAAAACAATGTTTCTGTTTTAAATCATCATCATTTCGCTGTCCAATGTTGGATTTTATCGAGCCATTGACCTATGACTATGTAAACGATTCTGTAATTTGTCAGCATAAAATGGCGGAAACTACTTTTCATGAGACACGAGGTTAATTGTATCAGTGCGCTTGAAAAATAATATACTCAAATTAATACATGTCAGTTTATATTATATTCAATCAGATAAACATTTTGTAATATAAATGTCGTACAGAAAAATTAACAACACATGTATTACACTACACAATATAATGTTAGCTCACTATCAGAACTATTTTTCATGGCGTATAACTACGTATAAATTACATGTGGAGCGGTCGATCATTGCGCTAAAAATATAACCTTCCTAACAAAATATTTATTATGAAACACGACAGTTAATATTTTATAAAATCACAAACTGTTTTTAAAAATATAACTGTAGCTGAAAAAAAATGTAGCTGGTCAAAAATGTGAGTGACACGTTCATTATGCACCGCTCGCTTTGGAACTCTCTCACGTGGCGTAGCTAGAATCATGAAGCATGAAGTACGTTCGTTGGTCGACAATTACTCATTTGCATAAATCCTGTGAGGTCTCAAAAACCGTATAAGGACTATATCCAAGCAAATATGCTTGGATAAAAACGTGCAGCTAGTCTGGCTGTTACGGTTATTAATTCGTTCCCACGAAATAACAATTCGTTCTCTCACAACAATTCGTTCCCAACAATTGTTATATCGTGGGAACGAATTTTTAAATTGAGGGAACGAATTGTTAATTCGTGGGAACGAATTGTTATTTCATGGAACGAATTCATAAAACATAATTCTACGTCCCCTGCAGGGCTCCGTAGGCTGCAATAGCCAATGTCACCAAAATTGCTAAGTATTCTTATCTCGCTAAGTATACTTTGAGGGAGTAATCATTTATTTTCCCCGAAATGCATTATTTCATATAGAACTAACGAATGCATATATTTGATGATTAAAAGTATGCAGAATTATTATACTGAAATTATTACATTATCAGGATAATGTAATAAATTCAGTTTTGTAAAAATTAACAAATTTATCCTTCAATTGGAAATTTCTCCCTCAAAGTGTACTTAGCAAGATAAGTATACTATGCAATTTTGGTGAAATCGACTACTGATCTGTGACATTTGGCTTATAACACGTGTCCCAAGTCTATCCTCAGTGCTGATAGTACACTCCCGATATGAACTTTCACTGTTGGAACCGAAATGTCTAGCCAAGCAGACACTATCAGATGGCATGGATGCATGAATGCATACAGGCTGATATGACTTCATTGGTCGCAAAAGCCATACGCCACATTTCCCCAACCAATCACCGTCACATCTACCACGACAGATCAAGATCTGATTGCCAGTCGGACTAGTGTAGACCCATGACAAACTGTTCGCGCAGTTTGGCCTGGGTTCACACTTTCGCCATTGCGCCCATTATGTACCTGCCGAATAATACGGACTACTTTTAGGCCTAGTGTCAACACTAACGAGAAATAGAATAGTCAGCGATTTGTCAGAGTGTTACGGAAGCCCATTAGGGCCACTTCACTTTTCTTCAATTTTCGAGATCTTTTCTTGAATTTTCAAGATACTTTCTTCAATTTTCGAGATGTTTTCTTGAATTTTCAAGATGTTTTCTTTAAATCTTTTCTTGGAATTGTCAAGATCTTTTCTTGAATTTCAAGAAAAGATCTTGAAAATTCAAGAAAAGAACTTGAAAATTCAAGATTTCAAGATGTTTTCTTGAAAAGAACTTGAAAATTCAAGAAAACATCTTTAATAAATGGAAATTAAAACAAAGTGAAGTGGCCCTAATGGGCTTCCGTAGAATGTGGCTTATTTGATTATGGCCAGAATATGCAAGCTCCGCTGAATCAATTCACGTCCACTGTCATTTGAATTGTTATTGTAAGGTTATCTCCCTTGATAAACAAGGTTCTGTAATGATCATCTACAGAACACAGACAATCAAATGTGTTTTGCATAGAAAGTAGTCGGACTTCGTTCATTTCGTCATAATTACCTCCTCTGTCAAGGATGGCAGAAATTTAATAATTTTTGAACGCTTATAACGCCTAACTCCGGATTGTTTGAGAACGTTTAAATGCACATGTATAATGTTGGATAGTCAATTGTGTTTGCCTAGTAGTATTTACATTATTCTAACACCAATATAATTCTGCTGTGAATATGAAAAATGGTAGAAATCCACCCAGTTACAATGATCACATTTGTGTCACATGACCTGTTTACGTCACGCCTATTCCGGAATACATCCACACATCCGCATATGCAGCCTATGCTCAATAAATGTAAATCCAATAATTATTTACAAGAAAACATTGTTAATGTGAAATTTACAGACTATCATAATTTTGCTCTTACGAACATTGTAGTCGTACGAAGTTTAGTGAAACGGGCCCCTGGAGTCAGTGACATAATCCGGTTCTAGATCTATTCACAAGTGTTTGAGCAGATGGTCAGTATGTTGGTGTCATATGGGGATTTTGGTGGATTTTTTTGGTATATTTGGTGGATTTCGTTGGCTTTTTGTAATTCACATAGTTTTGTGCAACTACTAATGCGCAATTACTACACACGACATAGCTCGTCAATTATCTACACATTTACCGTTCCGAACTTTCGGACCCATTTATTCTGTCAAAATACCACACACGTATACGTGTAATTCACGGGAGGTGACGTAAATTGTATGTTAGTAACAATGCACCCAAACCACCAGATATACCGAAATAACCCATAAAACACCGACATAAGAACTGTTCTTCAAGAACGTGTGTATTCGTGCTGAGCATGGGGTCAAGCGCATTCACGTGCACAAGTTAATTTAAACAGTATTTCATTTCATTTGGATAAATACATGTCATATACATGTATACACATTAAAATTAGAGGATTGAGGAGGAAGCACAAGTTATTTCCCCTTAGCGGAGCTGTCTACTCTCACTTTCAAAATGACAGACTCCGCCCTCACATCAGTTCCCACACAGAACATTCAGCATGCCATGCGTAGAGCATGTTATTTCTTTATCTGATATAAATATATAGCAACGGTGTGGCAAAGTAGTCACAGCATTTACAACTTAACAACATTTATTATATAATACGCACGCTGAGAGTGTATAAACACGGTGCAATATAAATCGTAATACACTAGAGCGTACAAATACGCAGATTAGGTCGCATTACAAAAAGAACACGTTGTATTCTTACGTTATTATACTCATGTTTTATGTAAAGTCGTCACAAGTAAAGAGGATACGCTCGATTCTATAATGTAAAACGGTGCGGCAGTCAGTTTGAAGTCGAGTTGGAAGCGGACATGTTGGCAGTTATCGCACCGACGCCAGCTGACTAACATGCCATGTCTCTATATCATTTTTAAATATTATTTTTCAGTATCTGACTTATCATGTAGTATTTACTTTGCGATAGTAAGGCCATACTGCCCTCCCAAGTCAAACTGCAGTATCTGTTAAACTGCAGTATCTGCACTATGATGCTATGCTGACCCTATGCAATCATCCCAAGTCAAACTGCAGTATCTGTTAAACTGCAGAGTATCTGCACTATGATGCTATGCTGACCCTGTGCAATCATCCCCAACCTGGGGATGATTGCACAGGGTCAGCATAGCATCATAGTGCAGATACTGCAGTTTAACAGATACTGCAGTTTGACTTGGGAGGGCAGCATAGTGCTACGTCTACGTCGCCAGCGACTAATCTGGCACTGAGCAGAGACGATACAACGGACAGCCAGTTCTAGACGATGTGTACACGTGTCGGAAGGTGACAATGATCACTTTATTACAAAACAAACAAACAGAAATACGTTGATAAAACTTGCTCCGAAATGAACCTGTTAAAATCCTACTTCCTGATTAGCCAACTGTCCGAGAAACGTGTCCCCTACTAGACATGCATGCAGCGTGCGTATTGGCGTATTGCACGTACTTATTTTAGCTGAATATGCATTGATTATCAACAGTGGGAGTACAAAATATCACAGCAATGTGAAAATAGTGTGGAGAAATGAGTAGTGGAGATACTGTAATAAAGTTGAAAATTTACATGGTTGAGCAGCTCAACTAAGTATTTTTTCAACTTTTTACAGTATAAATAAGTGAATAAGTAATAGTACATTCAAATACTTGAATGTTTAAATGTTTATGTTTTTTTATCATTTGTTCCCTATTCAATAATTAAGAAAATCAATAATCCATTCGTGAAAATAGCATACGCATTTAATTTGAAATCAATCAAGAGTATACAATACTCTTTAGACACAAAGCTTATTTGGAGCTCTGTACATGTCGACGAATTATCCCCACTTTTGAGTAGATTCCATTATACATAGCTGCTACAACGAAACACTCGCCTTCACAACAGGAGACCAGTAGCCTATTTCACCAACATTGCAAAGTATACTTTACTAGCAAAGTATACTTTGAGGGAGTAATCATTTATTTTTCCTGAAATGCATTATTTCATATATAACTAAAAAATGCATATATTTCATGATTAAAAGTATGCAGAATTATTATACTGAATTTATTACATTATCACAGCCAAATTGGCTGTGATAATGTAATAAATTCAGTATAATAAAAATTAATAAATTTATCATAAAATTGAAAATTTCTCCCTCAAAGTATACTTTGCTACTAAAGTATACTTTGCAATGTTGGTGAAATAGGCTACTGGTATAAACGTAATCCCGGAGTCGGCATCAATAAACTCCAGACTACCAGAGCACGATGTCACGGCTGGTCACAGGGTCCGGCATCACGAGTGACAAACGTCTGATGAACCACAGTGCAAGAAAGTATCTAGTCCAAAAACTGAATAACAACAATGTTCCTGCAAAGCACATGTTGCAGTCGCATGAAACACAACACAGTGAACATAGAGAATAGTAGGTTAGTGCCGTGAATGGGAAAACATATCTGGCAAGGCTTAGGAAACGGGATGGGCGAGGCTCTGCCGAGCACATCCCGTTTCCGTGTCGCGCCAGATATGTTTTCCCATTCACGGCACTAACCTACTATTCTATTTATCCCGTCAACACCTACAAATGGCTGTAAAATGCAAAAATAGTATTGACTGGATATAACAAATGTTTCACGGCACCGTGTTTCACGGCACATACGCACTGTGTTGACGGGATAATATCTAATATCCTTCACTCTGACGCAATAAACAGAGGATATTCATATTTTTGCAACGAATATGACATATATGTTCCTCGAGTGGTGTGAAATGTCCATATCCCACGAGTAGAGATAAATTCCCATATGCCTACGAATATGACAATATGTTACCTCGAGTGGTGTGAAATGTCCATATTTCACGAGTGCCGTATACATATGCAACGAATAAGACATATATTTCCTCGAGTGGTGTGAAATGTCCATATTTCACGAGTGTTTTCCGTTATACATATTTTTGCAACGAATATGACATATATGTTCCTCGAGTGGTGTGAAATGTCCATATTTCACGAGTGCCGTTATACATATTTTTGCAACGAATATGACATATATGTTCCTCGAGTGGTGTGAAATGTCCATATTTCACGAGTGCCGTTATACATATTTTTGCAACGAATATGACATATATGTTCCTCAGTGGTGTGAAATGTCCATATTTCACGAGTGCCTAACGGCACTCGTGAAATATGGACATTTCACACCACTCGAGGAACATATAATTATGTCATATTCGTTGCAAAAATATGAATATTCTATTTATTATATACCGCTCCATGGAAATTAGCAATTTTTTTTAGACTGTATACGGTAATGAATGTGTATTTGAAGCATATTTGCAGTCCGGCACTGCATATGCGCGTTATGAATATAGATAGCGGAAGTAGTCGTATTTTCACCGGAAGTTGTTTATTTCATCGATGAGAACATATGACTTTTATTTACATCGTATAACTATGTATTTCATGGGTAGGTATATAATAAATACGTGTGTTCGAGATAATATACATGTTTCATATTATCCATGTCCACCAATCCATGAATGTCACAGACTTCCAATATATATTTGGTACCCTGGTTCATGGAGGCCAGTTTCAAATACAAGGTGTATGTTCACGTGGTACTAACAACACCAACAGGTACTGAAACTTCCAGAATCCATCTGATTCAAAGTATGTATTCTTTTATATTGTCCTTATTACGTAACGGATTTTGATGAAATAAGGCGCATCAAACTGGTCTTGTTAAGCTGCATTTGATGGTCTCTGTATTTTCGCCCAAACTTCTGTCGTTTTTTGCGAAGAATCGATTTCCGTGTCACCGACACGGAAATCGATTCTTCGCAAAAACGACATAAGTCTGTGCCGAACACCCTAGACGACCAAATGCAGCTCATGAAGACGCGTTTGCTGCGCGATATTTCATCAAAATCCATTTCATATTAAGGAAAATATCAAATAATACTTAATTTGGAGTGGGCAAGATTTCAACACTTTCAGCCACTGTTGTTGTTGTTATAACCACGTGAGCATGCACATTGAAACGGGTCACCCCTACTACCAACGAGAAGGCACATTCTAATAATAGCTGACGGCCACAGTGATGTGTAATTATAATTCCACACACATTGGACTTGCAGATCCAGTTCAATGTCGTTACCAAAAAATAGTTTGTTTACATGTATTTTGAATGCAGACGGGGTTGACACTTGACACTTGACACTGACAAGTGCTCGTTCCAGAAATGTTAATTTCAATCAGCCATTCTTCACGCTATCGGGTATACATTGTGTGTGCATTAACTGCACGTTTTATGCATGTAGGAAATATGTTGCACTTAATTATTAGTCACTGCCACACGTCGATCGCCAAATGTCGCAGGGCGAGAGAATTGTGCACCGGCGCGGGACTCTGGTTTACCATACCATTGTTTTACCGATCGAGCTAACCGGGCACAGATACACACTTCCTCCACATAGTGAGTTACGTACCGTGATAGATATTTATCCCGTCAACACAGTGCGTATGTGCCGTGAAACATTTTTGATATCCTGTCAATACGACCTAATCACTGCGTATGAATATGTGCGGTGTCTGTGATTATTGTTTTGCATTTTAAACCCATTAGTAGGTGTTGACGGGATAAATAGAATAGTAGGTTAGTGCCGTGAATGGGAAAAATATCTGGCGCGGCTCGGAAACGGGATGTGCTCGGCAGAGCCTCGCCCATCCCGTTTCCTAAGCCTTGCCAGATATTTTTCCCATTCACGGCACTGACCTACTATTCTCTATATCGCACCATAAGTATTGCCACGAAGTCGTGAATGTGCCAGGGAATCCCAGTGCATGCTGCTTTCGTGACATATTCGAAAATTAGAACGTATATAAGTGGTTTTGACATTCATTTAAAGGCCATAAAAAGTAGTTTGGTTCGCAGGTGCTGATGAGTCAGACAAATCCGTGCGCGTCGGAGCTTTTTTTTTATCGTGATTGACAAATACAAACATATTGTAAATCTGCTGCATGATCACTACCAAGCAAGCATGTGTATAATTCAATCATGTCTCATGACTTTTTGATATTTCACGTCTAATGTGGGCACAGTAAATAACTATCCCGTGAACACAGTGCGCATGTGCCGTGAAACACGATGCCGTGAAACATTTTTGATATCCTGTCAATACGACCAAATCACTGCGTATGAATATCTGCGGTGGCTGAGGTTATTTTTTCACATTTTAAAGCCATTTGTAGGTGTTGACGGGATAAATAGTATAGTAGGTTAGTGCCGTGAATGGGAAAAATATCTGGCGCGGCACTGAAACGGGATGTGCTTGGCAGAGCCTCGCCCATCCCGTTTACTAAGCCTTGTCAGATATTGTTTTCCCATTCACGCCACTAACCTACTATTCTCTATTTATTAAACATATAATGTGAACCACATATTAAATTGACATGCAAAATACATCTGGCAGCTTGAAAGAAATCAAAGGCGAAATTTTCATACAAACAAATATATTTAAAAAGCCGCCCTCCCGCAAACTCCGTGTCTGAAAACCAAAGTATTTTTTTATGTTTCAGTTATTGTTCACATATGTTTTAAGGAATTAAATGCGAGGGAGCGCTAGCGACTTCAGCATTTAGTTCCTTAAGCTCTAATATGTGAACAACAACATATTTATAGTTCAGCCATTTTTTTTACTATGCATCTCGCATCCGAGTATTGATTTTCCATTTCCTGTCGAACAATTAATGATTAAATCTGTAGCCTATTTCATCAACATTGCAAAGTATACTTTACTAGCAAAGTATACTTTGAGGGAGAAATCATTTATTTTTCCCGAAAAGCATTATTTCATATAGAACTAACAAATGCATATATTTCATGATTAAAAGTATGCAGAATTATTATACTGAATTTATTACATTATCACAGCCAAATTGGCTGTGATAATGTAATAAATTCAGTATAATAAAAATTAATAAATTTATCATAAAATTGAAAACAAAATCTCCCTCAAAGTATACTTTGTTACTAAAGTATACTTTGCAATGTTGATGAAATAGGCTACTGGTCCTGATTGATCAAGTGTTGATAGGTTGATGAAATAGGCTACTGGTCCTGATTGATCAAGTGTTGATAGGTTGATGAAATAGGCTACTGGTCCTGATTGATCAAGTGTTGATAGGTTGATGAAATAGGCTACTGAGCAAGGTTCATGTGTTTGTTTCCGCTTTTCGTCCGTTCGTCCTTATACTGTTACCATTGAGGATGATCATAAAATAATGATTAATTGCAGTAATTTTTTATACATTTCCACGGTAATTCGGGGTATTTTCTTGATACCTTTATTGTCATATGATGAAATCGGCTACTGGTAATATGTAACTTATTGGGGTTAAATCTTGCACTATGTGAAATAAGTATAGCTCGATACTGGCCAGTGATTGACTTAGAAAGTAGGGTGAACTATAATGAATATAAGACCCAATAGTGTGCTAATATGTTTGTATCGAGGAGTCATGTACCTAGTTCAAAGACATTAAACCGTTACGTATAATAGTGTTCATATCCTTGAAATAAACACGTGACCACGCACGTACAGAAATTGACATGACACAATCGAAGGGGAGTAACTCGTGTCCGCTTTGTCACCGCGAAATGACGCTGATACGATATGACATTAATCAGGCTCCGTATTGTGTGTTGCGCATAATGTCTTTAGATGAACAGTCTAGTGATCGCGACAACACTAACTAGATCAGACCAACTTATGGTAAATTTATAGTACACTCCTTGTCTACTAGATGCCATATAAATGTGACCGTCGAAATGCGGTTTATTCCATGTTTTGCACTGAAGTCTAGTTATGCGCTACGTACGGAGCCCCGCAGAATTCTTTTTTTTTCTTCATTCGTTCCCACGAAATAGCAATTCGTTCCCTCCATTTAACAATTCGTTCCCAAGAATGAACAATTCGTTCCGTCAATTTAACAATTCGTTCCCACGAAATAACAATTCGTTCCGTAAATTGACGGAACGAATTGTTCATTCGTGGGAACGAATTGTTAAATGGAGGGAACGAATTGTTATTTGGTGGGAACGAATTAATGAAAAAAATGCATGTCCCCTTCGGGCCTCCGTAATGTGCCCTATGCAATAGCAAGATGGACAATATTGCTTTGCTCTTGAAGTTCCTTCCGTCTGTACGTCCGTCCGTGGTCGTTTACGTCGAAATCTTTGTACTAGTTTCTCCATCATGCCAAAAAATCGATATTACCACATGGATTACTTTCACATTCGCACACTTCATACAGAAATAAAATTGTATTATAAATTCGCCACAGGATCAATAAAAAACACCACCATGCAACAAATGTTTTATCCCGTCAACACAGTTCGCATGTGCCGTGAAAAACGGTGCCGTGAAACATTTTTGATATCCTGTCAATACGACCTGATCACTGCGTATGAATATGTGCGGTGGCTGGGGTTATATTCTTGAATTTTACAGCCATTTGTAGGTGTTGACGGGATAAATAGAATAGTAGGTTAGTGCCGTGAATGGGAAAAATATCTTGCGCGGCACGGAAACGGGATGTGCTCGGCAGAGCCTCGCCAATCCCGTTTCCTAAGCCTTGCCAGATATGTTTTCCCATTCACGGCACTAACCTACTATTCTATATATATACAATCATGTCTGACGAACATCTTGTGATTGTTCTCGTCTAAGGAGTTTACAGTAACTTTATATAACATCTTATTTTGTTTCAGATGCTCGTTTCTGATTTGTTTCATCTGGCATCTTAAAAAAAGTTAGAGACGAACATCTCAAAGCAAAAAGAAATACAGTTAAAAAATCTGACCTCGCGCTTGTCATTCGGCAAACCCCGTGTCTGAGAACCAACGTACTTATTGTATGGCCTAAATTATAAATTCTTACAGTAGATATAATGGTTAGAATATGTTATTGCTGTTCCGATGTGCAACATTTTCAGACCTTGTCCATGTTTACCCTTGTCAAAATGATAAATGCTACACATATATTTGTCAACCAGTATATTAAACTCATGCGCTCTCACTGTAGTAGTACTTACGTCGTAATCAATTCGTACATTTTAGTCTTAGTTTCATATTCCGTAAAGCATATAGGAGACACGTCATGAGATTTTGTACGTGAGAACATGTGCGATATTTCATAAAAACTACATGTAGTTACAAAATTTACGACATTTTCCGTAAATGACGTCAAATATGACAAAAGAGGAAGGTGCGGTAAGGCCCTGAAATCGCATCCCGATTTTGGCAAAATTTAATTTCTCAAATATTTATGAATTTTACCCGTTTTGTTAAATACAACATCCTATCTCTTTAAAAATATAATTTTGACCAGTTTACATCATGCGATGACGTCATGACACCGATTGGCGTGACGTCATGAAACCGGAAATTGGCATTTTCTTGACATTTTCTTCCCTAATTTCATGAATTTAATACCCAGACCACCAGTGTACCAAGTTAATATTTTCAATTTAAGTTACCTCTGCAGTCACAAACCTACTGTAGAAATTAAAACTTGGTACACGCGTGGGCTGGTAGTTTGTAACTTTTGATTTGAATAAAAACAAATTGGGCCCTATTTTCCCTACCCCACCCACTTGCCAATCATAGCTGTCTGGTTAATTTGAGACTCAACAGCGTGGATAGCGTGTTTATTCCGATGTAAGATATATATATATATATATTTCTATACAACAACATACCTTGTGTATTCACTGACATAGTTTATTTCATGCATTAATGGTAAAAAATAAGTAATACAAAGTGAAACAATTGCGCCTTCAAAGTTTGTTTATAAAGGGAAGTAACTGTCCTCAACTGAATGTATGTAATGATATAAATTCTCACCATCAAATTCATCCCAAAACATGTATTTCTTGTATTTATCATAAAACACTGGATAGTGTTACATAGTTCTAAGTCATTGTGGATAAATGTTAATTTATTGATGCATTTCAGGCGCGGATCCAGGATTTCGGGTTAGGGGGGAGCGTAACTATTTTGCAATACTTGACTATATTATCGAACGAGCTAAGTTCGTTCGATAATATAGTCAAGTATTGCAAAATAGTCGAGATAGCGCTACGGGGGTCCGGGGGCATTCCCACCCGGAAAAGTTTGCAAATCTACACCGCATTTCCTGCGTTCTGGCGCATTTTGGAGCAAAATATTGACACTGTCACAGTATGTTTAGACATGATTTTTGATTGAAAACGTTTAAATTTTGAAACAGTAAGAAAACGACCGAAAAATGCATGGTATACATGGCACTTGGCATGAAAAGTGCCTTGTAACTTGTAAAAAATCTTTACTCGGCGAATTTTAGGGGGGGAGGGGCGTGCGCCGGGTCCGCCCCCCCACCCCCTCCCCTGAATCCGCCCATGCATTTACAAGTGTGTGAAATTGGTTGGTTATTGGAAAGAGACTGTAAATGTAAATGCTTTGATTTAGCGACGCCACTGGTTCGATGACCTTGCATGGTTAATCCTTTCAACACCAAGTAACTTAATAGGATGTT
Source organism: Conchocele bisecta (assembly GCA_029237695.1). NCBI lineage: Eukaryota > Metazoa > Mollusca > Bivalvia > Lucinida > Thyasiridae > Conchocele > Conchocele bisecta. The sequence continues at coordinate 33,376,900 of CM055272.1, forward strand.
CCATGCCAATGTTTCAGACTATTCCATTTATAAAAAGGGGATATTTTTTGTTCTCAAAAGTATGAAAATTACTTTCAAACAGTGCAGATCCTGATGAGACGGCTCGTTACGAGCCGGCTCATCTGGATCTGCACTGTTTGCATATAGCGGGCTTTCGGGTTCAAAGGGTTAACAGTATTAACCCTTTCAACACCAAGTAACTTAATAGGATGTTCCATGCCAATGTTTCACGCTATTTCATTAATTTTGTTCATTCACATTATCCCATTCTTCTAAAAGAGTAATCTGTGCGACGTTTAAAATTATTAACAAACAGTGGAGATCCTGATGAGACGGCTCGTTACGAGCCGGCTCATCTGGATCTCCACTGTTTGCAAACATTGTCTCTATAGAGGTCTGTGGTGTTGAAAGGGTTAAGACTAGGCTATCAAGAAGGTGTATTGCCCAAGGACAAGCTGAATCGGGAATCGGGGATTGGAACTCAGGACCTTTCGATCCGTAGTCCGATGCTCTACCACTGAGCTATTGTGGCTGACTGTGTAATTACAGCTCGTTTTTGAGTGTTATACGTACTAGCTATCTGCTATTTAAAGGGACTGCGTCTCATATGATGTGTCAGGATCTTTATATCTTTTTTTTTGCTTTCCATAATGTAATTTATATTATCACAATACACACCATTGTATTTCATAACAATCCGATGACTTTGTATTTTATTTCACTAGATAACTGACATGAACTGTTTCGTGTTAAGTTTGAGACTTCCATTATGCAGAAAAGGGGGTCATTTTGTAAAAATTATATTCAAATGATGCAGATCTTGAATGAGACGGCTCATTACGAGTCGGCTCATCAGGATATATACCCTGTTTGCAGGGCCAGAAGCAGAGGTAAAAACCAGATTAGGGAAACGAAGTCCCGATATGGGGGTCAGGGAGCATTCTGCCCGCCATCTCCCCGGGGATTTATTTAATTCTTAGCAACAAAAACATATCGGCAAAATAAGAGACGAGGCGACCTCCTCGTCGGCCTCACACTCTGAGTCTCACAATGTTTAGCATGTTCTACTAACATGTAATTTGAGATACATTTTAGTACATGATTGAGTGATTTTGTTACCATGGCAACATGTATACATATTGAAATATTGAGGATACGCGTAAGTGCATGCTATATGTAGTCAGGAGTCGTTGATGATTTGAAATGTTGCACAAAATGCAATACAAAATAATGAAAATTTACATTTCTATCAATACATTATTATGTTTCGGTTGTCATGGTAACATGGAATCATTTCAAATATTAATTGAAAACAAAATATTTGTGAATTATATGGACAATATGCAATAAATATAATGCCGTGCTCGAATTTTACCTTTTTTTAAATCTACGTTTTCATAAGCCATACTCGTATATAGTCATGAAATTTACATTTTGAAAAGGTCAGCCATCCTGAAATTAAAAAGATACAGTTATATTGTCTTAAACATGACAATCAATTATTTCCTGCTAGCTTCATGATGTTTGTCTCATAGAATTCCAATTTTATTGAAATCTCAAAATCCCCCGCTTCCTCGTAACGTAACGTCATCTCACACAGTTTAACGTCAAATTGACGTTGCAGTCCCTTGACATGTGCCATTGGGTTGTATCATTAAAAACGATAGTGTCCGGAAATTGTTTAAGATATCAAATCCAAATGTTCAACATAGCTTCCTGACATATTGATGTACAATACTACACTATAATTTTCCAATTTGGGTGTGGGCCGATTTTTGGCCTTATTTCACCTTGTCGTTTACACAGCACATGCTCTGAATATTTCGTCATCTTTCGCACATGGTCTCCCGTGTCTCATACGTCTAGAATTGAAGGGGTCATTGGAAGAAGGGGGCTAACTCCATGAGGGAATTAGCCCCCTTATTCCGCTGATCCCTTCAATTGGCGCAAATTCAAAGCAGCTTTTGACTCTTTCCGATGGTTCTGCCCAGTGGCATAGCCAGGTTTTTGCCGGGGTATGCGAATTTTGGGTCAAGTTTAGAAATGGTTTCGGGAGCATCCTTCCTCTGTAAATATATTGATTTCTATATTAAATTTCCTCGATGATATAGAGGATATTCCATCATACAAATGAATAGCGGGAAATAATACACGAGTGTGCGTCGGCTTCCACGCAAGCAACGATTGAGCTTGCACGGACGCCGACAGACAAGAGTGTATTATTTCCGCTATTCAAACGTGTACGATGGAATATCCTATTTATTACGCTTCCACGGCCGATATATATGCACATTTAGTCTATTTTTGAAATTATAATCAATGAATTGTGATGTGCACTTGAATAGTTCAACAACATGTTTCCCGCTTTTTGATTGTGTGACATGACGTGATGTAAACATTTTGAAATCCAAATTACGCAGCTATTTCTATGAACTAGATATATTTCAGTGCATGTTTGGAATTGCGTTCAATCATATTAACATTGTAGATTAGTCGAGACTCTCCAAGCGAAACCCGTGCAAATTATTCACAAGAGTGTAATAAAGTGATGTTCACCTATATTGTAGTGGCATTTCCCATATACTAGATAAAAGTAAGCTAAAGACAAAATACACGCCTGTCCAACTTTTAGGGAGTGAGTTCGCCGCCCCCCCCCACCCCCCCCCCCACCCCTTGGCTACGCCACTGTTGTCTGACATGTTGCCGCTTGTACCGAGTACATCTATATTTACAAAATTTACATATCCATAACGCTGTCATGTCCATAATGTATACATATGCTGTCAATAACGGATGATTGAAATAAAACTTTATTGGAATCATTTGGACATGAATGGAGACGAGTGAATGTAGATTGTATGGTCACACCTAAGGATGGAGGAAATATGGCAATCCATATACATGTACATACACATGAGAGTGAATATCCAGTGATTTACTTACTCTTGGAGGGATGTATTTCCTTGAAGGAAATATTTCCTCCTAGACGTTCACGATACGTAATTGACGTCATTTCCGGCTCCGCACTCGTTTCATTGTCGGATTTCCAGATGTCTCCGGTATTTGAAAATAGTGGTTGAATAAACTGTATTTAACCAAGGTTATGGAGACATTTCGACCCACTGCTGAGAAAAGGGACCAATCTACATTTGCGACCTGTGAAGTGTCAGATAATCCTGCGCATCCACGCAACTTGATCAGCGCCTACTGTCTGTTTCACGAAACCTGCCCAATTATTACGGCCATATAAACAATGCAAAAACAATATTTTTTTCAATAATATTGAATTTATCAAAATTTAAGAAAGTCTTCTTTTTATTTCGTGAAATTTGTCAAATATTGATTTTATTACGAAACATGAGTTCTCTATGGGAATTTAACATGGGGGAAAACAAGAGGTGGAGAACCCGGAGGAGGAGTAGAAAAACGAAATATTTTGGATATTGATTCTTAAATCTAGCTAGATAGCTTGGAAATGATCTAACTGACAAAACAAAAGTCACATTTTAAAAATCCACTATTTCTGAAATTAGAAAAAAGTCCCCATCTTAAATCCCCATAGACGAGTGAAGATGTCTATGGGGATTTAACATGGGGAAATTGTTTTTTCACAATATAATCAATATTGGACCAAATTTCAAGAAATAAAATGTAGGCTCATTCTTAAATGTTGCTATAATTTAATATCAGTATGCAAAAATATATTGTTTTTGCATTATTTATATAGCCGTAAGATTTGGGCACGTTTCGTGAAACAGACAGCAGGTTGTTCGTCATTTGAGACACGCCATGTGATTTTGTACCTTCGAACATCTGCGTAATTTCATGAAATACGTTTACGAAATTTACAATATTTTCCGTAAATAGCGTCAAACGTTGACAAAACATTCAGAGTACATGCGGAATTACGAAATTACCTATTTCTAAGCCGGTTCCGCATAAGCACATATGAGACACGCCATGTGATTTTGTACTTTCAAACAGCTGCGTAATTTCATAAAATACGTTTACAAAATTTACTAGAATTCCGTAAATGGCGTCAACAATTATATTCCGCATGTTCTCTGCAAATTTTGTCAACATTTTACTATATTTATCAAAACTATTGTACATTTTGTAAACATAATTAATGAAATTACTCAGATGTCCGAGGTACAAAATCACATGTCGTGTCTCATTTGATAACAGGATGTGCCCTAACATTGTTAGCAAAATGGTTGGATCATACTGAAAAAAAATGTGAATGTACATACTCAGAAACTACACATGTTGCCAATGCCGAAATTACCCATTTCTAAGCCGGCGCCCCATACGCACATACTGTTGAGACACGCCATGTCATATTGTAATGTGAACATCTGCGTAATTTCATGAAATACGTTTACAAAATTTACAACATTTTCCGTAAAGTTTGTCAAAAGTTGACAACATTTTCAGAGTACATGCGGAATATAATTCCGCATGTACTCTGAAAATTTTGTCAACTTTTGACTTTATTTATGAAAAAAAATCTAAAAAACATTGTTAGCAAAATAACATGCCGAAATTACCCATTTCTTATCCGGAGCCTCATAAGCACAGACCATATTTATATCGGGCGGGAGTCCAAGTAAAGTACGTTATCCTGTGCAAAGCCGAATACACTCTCTCTGATAATGATACATTTTTGCTGCATTTCTTTTTTACTGTATTGTCAGATACAGTTAAGTCACCGTCCGATGTGTGTTACTATTTTAGGTATCGCCATTTTATTTATCTATTTTTAGAAGCGTTAACAATGATTGTAGATCACCATTTTTTGTTTCTGGCGATACAGTTTCAGTTCTTTCAGTACTTTGATTGATATATGTGCACATATGTAGCGTACGGCATGCATGGCACAATAGTGGAACAACAAAACTATGTGGATACACCGTATAATTATGTCATGCGCAAAGAACGGCGTGTGAACAACCAACACTATACCATGCGCATCACGATGTCATGCGCAGCACGTCATAGGAGCAAGTAACACGATATCTGACAGAACTGACACAACGGACACAGCTCCCAAGGTGTATGACCACTGTTGTTGTTGATATAACCACGTGATCATGCACCTTGGCTCCCGTCTGTGTGTGGCGGATAAACAACGGATGCGAACAGCAAACAAGATACCATGCGAAGCTAGACTAATACAAAATGAACACGGTGTCATGTGCAGCACTGCGAATGAACAACAAACAGCAAAATAGTAACAAACAATATGTTGTGCGCAGCACGACGTATGTACTACAAATACGATGTCCGACAAATAGAGAATAGCAGGTTAGTGCTGTGAATGGGAAAAATATCTGGCAAGGCTTAGGAAACGGGATGGGTGAGGCTCTCTACTATTCTATTTATCCCGTCAACACGTACAAATTGCTGTAAATTGCAAAAATATAACCCCAGCCACCGCACAAATTCATACGCAGTGATTAGGTCGTATTGACAAGATATCAACAATGTTTCACGGCACCGTGTTCCACGGCACATACGCAATGTGTTGACAGGATAAAACTGTCACACACTGCCGGAACAACTTTTTGTGTATTGGCTTCCAAACGTCGTCTGGATTGTTTACAAACACACGCGCTCGACACAGTACTGTCAGTAAACAACAATGTTAACAACGTCGCGATTTGGCGATTTCGAAATTTTGAATTTTGAAGAAGACTCTTGGTCACATTAAAGTTCTTGAAGAGTACTTGTTGTCCAAAGGAGAAAATAGAGAACTCTCTTTCATCCCGCCGCAAGAACTTGACCCGCTCCTCGCCTCTTTCTTCGTCAATGTGCGAACGAAAGATGGAAATGAGTACGAGCCGACATCAATCCGTGGTGAGTTCTTTCGTCCCAATCAATACAATACATTTTATTCACTCTAAGCCACATACGTGACACACGAGGTATACAATAGATTACATAATACAACGATGGGTAAAAATACAAAATGCATATGTATAAGCTCACTAGTCATTATAACCATAAAGCATTTCTTATAAAAATAGCTAAATTTCTTAATTGCTTTCCAGATTTTTTCTCAAATAGCTGTGCGAATTTTAAAATATTTGGTCTTCTAAAATAAAATGGCTTGATATACCGTTTTCGAACTTCATCATAGAAGCGGCACTCGAAAAGGAAATGAAACTCGTCACCGAGAGCACCAGCGCCACATTTGTTGCAGACCCTGCTTGCTCTCGGCACACCTGTCCATCTACCAGTTTCGACCGCCAATCTATGATTACAAGTTCGAAATCTGGTCAATGTTTTTCTTAACCTTTCCGTGAGATTAATTAAATATGTTTCTAATCCAAACTCTGTTTTAAAGATTCTATACGTAATTCCACGTGAAGATGAATCGATGCTGGTGAGCCATGACTGAATAAACTGGTTCTGAAGCTGAGTCCTGGCGTATGGCTTAGCCAGATATCACAGGTTGAAGTAACGGACCGAAGTAATGGAGTATATGGAGGGAGTAAAAACAATAATTTTAGCTTATTTATTGATGCTTTTAGGCATATTTAATGTATTTATAGACCTCGGTCCGTTACTTCAACCTGTGGTCCCAATCACTTCCCAGGTTATCCACCTAAAATATAGAAATTTATCAGCTTATGCACTAAATATGCTACCAAAAAAAGGCCCAAATGCATTATATTATCAGAATGAACCACTCATTTTTGTTCTTATTTTTCCATGAAAGTTTGCTTCATCCACAAACTGATGAACAGTGCAGACCCTGATCAGACTGCACTGATGATAAGCCCCATTTCTCCAGTCACAGCTAAATATCAAGTGTATTCAAGACATGCGAAAGAAAATGACTGGATCTTTTGCTATTTATCCGTGAAAGTAACAATACCTTTAAAGTACAGTAAAGTATATACATTGTAGCATATACCATCAATATATGAGACATGCCATGTGATTGTGTACCTTCGGGCATCTGCGTAATTTCATGAAATACGTTTACCAAATTTTCAATATTTTCCGTAAATGACGTCAACAGTTTACATAAATTTCGGAGTACATGCGTTTGTCAACTTTTGAGTTCATTAATTCAAAATATTGTAAATTTTGTAAACGTATTTCATGAAATTACGCAGATACCCGAAGGTACAAAATCCCATGGCGTGTCTCATATGAGCTAGCGCATAGAACAGAGGATCTTGTATGAGTGATGATGTAATAAGGAACGAGGCTTTGTCGAATTGCTTACCAAATCATTAAACAAGTTTACTAAATACCATATTAAACATGTTAAACCGCCACAAATGTTAAGATATTCTATTTACGGCTTTCAGGTATGCTGGGTAGCATTGAACGCCATCTAAGGCGGCATAACTACGGAACATCCGTGATCACGAGTTTTCCAAAAGCCAAGCCAGACAAAAACAGCTGAAGACATTGGGTAAAGGCAACAAGCCTCATACAGCAGCAGCACTGACCGGCAGCGATGTAGACCGCCTGTACGAGTGCCACCAGCTGGGACCCGAAACACCAACAAGTGCATTGAACACTGCTTGGTTTAACAACACGATGCACTTCGGCATGTGTGCAGCCACTGAACATCGAGCCATGCTGTGGGGCGACGCCGAATTGAAACATGACTCGGAACTGGACACAGAGTTCCATGAAAGAGCCACGAAAACACGTACTGGGGAAAACATTCGTGACAACAGAGCTTGTCCACTACCCGAAAATGTTAAACGCTGCCCGGTTGCATGTTATACGTTTTACGCAGCACGACGGCCAGCGGATTATTCCAATGCTAGCGATCCTTTTTATCCGAGCTATTAGCTCGGATTTAGTAACTATATGAACATTCTCAGTCATTGCAGATATGCTAATGAGTTAAGTAGGCGGTCGCAGTGTCACTGTTTGCGGGTTTAACTTTAGAAAAACACACGGTACTACGCCATAAAAAAGTAGTTCAACAACAGTAAAACAGCGAGCTATCTTACCGTTTCAGTGTAATACATGTGTTGTTTACTTTTTTGTGCTATATGTGTGTTATTGCAAAAGTTTTTGTATACTTTATAAACTATTAACTGTTGTGTATCAATATGAGTTCTTTGTTATGTATGTTGATATTTTACGCAATGATATAGTAGGGGGCGGGATTTCCCTGTGACGTTTTTCTTGAATGACCAATCAGATTAAAGCTTACATTCTGAACTTTACATAGGTCAAAGGCTCGATAAAATCCGACATTGGACAGCGAAATGATGATGATTTAAAGCAGAAACATTGTTTTTTGACAGGTACATACTGTTTTAATCATCTTGAGCCATCGATATTATTAATTAGTTTCCATTTTACTTAAACAATCAACTAATCTATAATGAATTTAGTAAAACAGTTCGCGCGGAAATCCAAACTTTCCAAAGAGGTGCTAGCAATTTTTTGATAATTGCACGTCGTGTATGTTAGCGCATACGCTGCCGACAGTCTTGCGACTTGACGTTACACAGCATATACAGTACGATACACTTCACAAAGGAAACGTTGTCTTGAGTTTGAATAAGGATAATAATTATCTGTAGATCATTTGTATTACGAGTTAAAAAAAGTATATTTAAATAATTAGATATTAATTTAAATAAATATTTCGGCATCATTTACTCAATAAATTAAAATTGAATGTGTAGCTGAAATGAAAGTGAAAGTAGAACGTTTTTTGGTATATCCTCCGGGTTACAAATCGCTGATGATTCCTATTTGAATTGGAAAATGATATGAATTTTAAATTTAGGAGACTGTGTCAGTCAAGAGAAAATGGATTGATGACATATGTCACCATTATAGTTCCTGAGCTATGACTGTGACAGGAAAAAAAGGACTGATGACATATGTCACATGTCGTGTTCCATGCATGACTGCTCGCTCTTGTTTGTAATTGTTGTAAAATATATAAAGTTTAAAAACTATGTATACACAACTATAAATATACCCCTCTCCTCCGGCACCCCTCCCCCCCCCCACCCCCCTGCCGACATACAAAGTATGTCGAGGGGTATATAGTTTTCGTAATTCCGTCCGTCCACGTTAAAGAGTTTTGGTACCCACTATCTCTGTGACGGAAAGTCGGATGGACCTCAAACTTCATATACTTCCTTATCATCAACCATATTTTCATTCCATACCACACTCATGCGGCCTTCATTTACAGGTCAAGGTCAAATTACTTAGACATTTGCATCCGTACGATTTGCCTTAAATCTTTCTGCAACCGTAAGTTAGATTGACTTCAAACTTCATATACTTCCTTATCATCATCCATATTTTCATTCCATACATGTACCACACCCATGTGACCTTTATGTCCAAGGTCAAGGTGAAATTGCGTTGAACAATCATGTTTGTCAAGATAAATATTGTTTTTGCAGCATTGATAATGTATACTGATTCGACGAATATATTGATTTTAATTGGAGTATATATGATTTTTTGTGTGAAATATTAAAATGGTTGCCATGACAACCAATATTAGTAAACGTTCACATGTTAAGTGTATTGCAAGATGGTAACAGTACTCGGGTGTATTGCATTGATTTTCAAAAAGTAAACGCCTTTTCAACAAATACTATTTTTGTGTTTTACAATATTGGTTACCATGGTTACTATGGTAATGCATATATATTTCAGAACTGGTGTATAATAACATATGACAAAGCAATATATCCTGTGAGTATATATAGTCGGAAAATTATTGAGCAAGTGAAACTTGTATGTAGCTGACCATTTTAATAGTTGCTGTCTCAACTACTGACAAGCCGCAATACATCTATTCCGCAAAGTTCCGCATCCCTCCTGGTGCCAATTCTTAAGACTAGAATGTACTTTCTTTTATGCTATTATTTCTTTCATGTTTTATCCAGTTTTATCAAATTTGCGTAAATTTGTGGGACGAGTTGTGTAAGGGGCGTCTGTAAATCAGTTGGCCGAATACTGAATACATGATTATTATTAAAAAAACACGTGTAATTGACAGCAGAATATTTACCTTGTATGTTGTTGATTCTTCCCCAAACATATGCATAGTGACAGTTGATAGTGATTGGGATATTTGTTTAATAATCCAATGAGCAAGAATTTCTTGAAAACGGCAACGTGTTGAAATGTCCGTCGGAGTGAAACTTTCGGCGGAGTGATATTTTGCGTAATTGAAGACAGCGTCTCGGAACTGCAATAAATACTCAAAATAAAAGCATAAAATGATTCTGTAAACATTATTGTACTCATTTGAATGGAGGATATATGGTCTATTTTCAATATTTATATGAGTTTGTCTCGAACAACGTCCTATTTATTTTGTGTATGTAGTAATTGGGTTTACACATGATGTCATGGGCGTCTCCAGACCGTATTTTTATTGAGCCGTTATGTGTTAAATGTTTCGATCCAATGTCGGAGACTTTAATTTGTTGGTGTAAAATTTGTTTAACTTTGTTCACACCCATTTGTTGATACGGGTAATGCGATTGAGTGGTTGTATTGGAGATAGCATATAAAGAAAGCAAGTTAGTATTATACCATGGTGGTTCATTGATGGCGTACTATGGCTAAAAATGATTATGTACTTAGTAGGTATGCGAGAAAAAGTATTACAGATATACTCCGGTGTGTGACAAGGATATTCCACCCTCGTGGTCAGAATATGTCGTCAGAAACTCGGGTGTGTGACAAGGATATTCCACCCTCGTGGTCAGAATATGTTGTCAGAAACCGAGTTTCTAACGACATATTCTGACCACGAGGGTGGAATATCCTTGTCAGTTTCTGACGACATATTCTGACCATAAGGGTGGAATATCCTTGTCACACACCGGAGTATATCTGGAATACTCTTAGTCACACACCGGAGTATATCTGGAATACTCTTAGTCCCACACCAGTGCATATGATGGATACTTTTTCACGTCCCTATATTGAACATGTTTGCGAATCTCAAAATATTCATGTGATCCAGAATAGATCTCAAAATCTTATTCGCTGAATGTATACGACTTTTGATGCGTCCAAAGAGTTCGCCATGTCAACAACGAATTGGGCGCTAATGCCATTTCAATGGATAGATAATTTACAAATTGTTATCAAATTAATGTGCAATATCGTCATCATACAGCCCTGGCGACGCCAAAATGAACACGTCGCACGTTGCTTGCTGACTTCATCAACATTAATACGACGTCATAACACTATGATATGATAATAAACACGTCAAAAACCATTGGAAATAATAAACATCAAACTCATTCATTATTGTATGGGGCAATTGTAAGACACAGTATGCGTAAAGTTGCCCTATTAGATAATTTATCGTTGCTATATGTGAGACAAGCAGGTGTAGGGTGAGACAAGGAAATCTCACATGGGCATGACTATGCGGATATCATTGTCTCAGGGCACTCGGTGGGCGAGAATGATGAGCGGAACATGGTGAGCGAACAACAAACACGATATCTGACAGAACTGTTAATAAACAACGGACACGGTTCGCGAGTATCGCGACACTAGCTTATTAGCGGTACTGGATGATGGACGTGGCGAATGATCACGTCTCTGAGAGACATGCTTCCGTAAGTAACTGTAATGGAAATGAGCAACAAACACGATGTCATGCGCATCACCCCGAAGGAAGATGTCATGCGCATCACCCACCCCGAATGAAGAACAAACACGATGTCATGCGCATCACCCCGAATGATGAATAAACGCGATGTCATGCGCATCACCCCAAATGAAGAACAAACACGATGTCATGCGCATCACCCCGAATAAAGTACAAACGCGATGGCATGCGCATCAGCTCGAATGATGAACAAACGCGATGTCATACGCATCACCTCGAATGAAGAACAAACACGATGCCATGCGCATTACGGCGAATGTACTACAAGCAGGATGTCTGACAGAACGGTTAAAGAACGGACACGGTTCGCGAGTATCGCGACACAGGCTAATTAGCGGTACTGAATGATGGACGCGGCGTGTGATCAAGTCTCTGGGAGCAGCCACTAAGCGATCCTATTGGATTTGACAGGGATGCGCCGCGGACGTTTGCAGCATTCGGTTCTACAGGATCAGTTTGTATTGGGATACGTGTGGTCATAGAGTGGGACTAGCGTGTAGCACGGTGCACCCAGGGACTGGGAGAAATTATAAACTTTTATACGAAGTTTGGTAATTGGTTTCTTGGGATTATCGGACGTCCAGGAGGCTCATTGAAAGGTATGTTGCACTTTACATTACATGTACTATATTTATGGTATGGGTATTGGTGTTAGGGGATAATTGAAGGCTCAGTTGAATTAGGGGGCTAAGTCCGTAACGGATTTAGCCCCCTTCTTCAATTTGTTTACAGTTGGCTTATTTCGCCGCGATAGTAATTATGAAGATCACTAATATAATATTATACCAGTTCTATATACCAGTTATATGTAGCATTTTCAATATATCTCAATAACTAGTACTTTACATTACATCATTTATTTTCATTTCACTTATACTAAATATGAACACCAATAAGCTATACCATTTCGCAGTAGCATTTTCAATATACACAATGTCAATATATGCTGCACTTTATATTATATCAGTTGTTTTTATTTCAATTATTTCCCCGCTATAGCAAATATGAACACTAATATATACCAAATCGACGTAGCATTTTCAATATATGCCAATATATAATGTACTTTACATGAAATAAGTTGCTTTCATGTCACTTATTTCGCCCTGATTGTAAATGTGAAGTCCACTAATACTGTACCATTTCGACGTAGCATTTTCAATGTTATGTCAATATATGCTGTACATTGCATAAGTTGTTATCATTTCGCTTATTTCGCCGTGATAGTAAATATGAAGATCAAATATATAACATTTCGACGTAGCATTTTAAATATAATATGTCAATGTATGTTGTACTTTACATGACATAAGTTGCCTTCAGTTCATTATTTCGTCGCTATTGTAAATATGAACACAACTAATATATACCATTTCGACGCAACATTTTCAATATATGCCAATATATGTTGTTCTTTATATTCTGCCGGTAAGTTATATTCATTTCAATTATTTCGCCGTGATTTTACTTATGAAGACCTCTAAGTTGAACGATCTCGACGGTGCATATTCAGTATATGTCAATATATGCTGTACTTTATGTTATTGACTTTAGAATATGTGCATCGACATTTGGAGATAATTTGTGTACATTTGAGAAAACGCCATGTGATTTGCTACCTAAGAGGATGTGCGCTTTTTCGTGAATATTATTTACACAATATTTGATGCTTCGTGTCAATGACGTCCAAAGTTGACGAAATGTTCAGAGCAAATGCGGAATTCTATTCCGCATTTGCTCTGAACATTTCATCAACTTTAGACACCATTCGATTTATCAGCATCCCATTTACGTTTGTAGACAACTTATGTTGGTTGATACGTATATATTAAAGCAATACGATGTATAGTTTGGATTACTTTGGTATACATGTATTGTACAGGACACACTTATTTTGTCATCTAATGTTTTACCTTTGACATTGAACACAATTATTCTCTATTCTTTCAATTCAGTGCACCTTTATTAGTGTTAAGATTTACCAGACTTTTTCTGACACGCTGTGCGACAAATAACAGCCTAGCAATTCGAATAAAATAAGATATTCTGACTGATAATAAAATATCGGGACATAGACCTGTAGAAGTCCTACTATTTATCTGTGATATAAACTTATATTGTTACAGGACTGCCGTTGTTTTACACCGCTCACAGCCGTGTTCAAACGTACAACGTGTACTGTTTTACCATGGCTGTAGACAATGCTCATTCCGGGGCCAAGTCAACAAGTTTACAACGGTCGCACTGAAATTTTGAAATTGATGCGGCTGCATCACGCGACGTGTACTGCGGTCCCAGAATATGCATGTGTAAACCAACTGTTTGAATGTAACGGGTTATGAAAGTATCGAAAGTACTGCATTTATTATAAGAGGATTTGCTAAAACGTATTATAGCCTCCGTCTATACGACACTGGAGTGTGATGTTTTGGGGCACCAACCTATCTTTAGGTAACATGGGGGTAGCATAACATGTACTATGCAACGGATGACGTTCACCTCGACTACGGATGTTGATATATTAAGCAGGATGAGGATAATCATGTGCCTATTAGTGAGACACCATGATTGATATGCAAACACGTCCATACACATAGGTTAGCGAACACTATATATTGCATAGTATCAATAACAACAGAAATACAGTTTGGAAGTAATGGCCGCGACTTTTATTTATTAACAGAACAGACAACTCATAAATGGCTGACATGCTGCGGGTGGGAGTATATCCGCTGTGATACGAGAAACCGGATATACTTGTCTATTTGTACCCACTGGGTACGAGAACTAGGGACATATTTAGCTAATTGGTATCCGCCGGAATACCTTTACCGTAAATATCCGGGTATTTGCCACCAATTGTACCCGCTGTACCTATGATGCGTTTCCGTAAATATCCAGGAAACACAGCTTGGCAGCTTTGACATATATGCATACATGAAATTTCGAATAGTGCGATATGCATCACCCGCAGCATTCCGCATGGCCAGCCAAATAGTGTATAAACCGCAGATTTGATTCCACTCGTTCGTGGTTTATTGTCTGTATGAAGTCGCGACGATCGCGATTGAAAGGATTGAAAGAGACACTGATTTCTCTCGTTTTAAAACGTTGCATACAGCCATAACACCTTGTATAGTCTGGAAGTTTTCAAGTAGTGGTGCAGAACTGAAACTTGCAGATTGTATCGCCCGGTTGTGGATATGTATACCAGATAGACAACACAGTGTGTGTCGTTTATGTGACGGCATCACGGAAGATGTTCTGTGCCATGCCCTCGCCGAATGTACATTTACCATGCCTCTAAGGGACGCTTTCCTGGACACAATTCACAGGTCTGGCACTATTGATACATACAATGAGCTTGAAAACAGCCACGGAGAATCATGTGTGCACAACATGTTAGGAGCAACACTAGATAGTGCGATGGATCCAGATAACAAAATTGTATTTCTGCGAGAAACATTCAAGTGCGTAAGACAATGTTTCATATCATACTTCCAACACATTTAAATGCCTGACATACTAGGTTGGTGACACTGATTCCTGACCGCTGTTCGCGTCCACGTTTTGGATAAAATCGGAAAGTATATAATTTGGGTGCCGAAACGCAACTCCAGTAATTGTGAGCAGCGAAGTCTCTGATCGGTTGACGCGGCAGCAGCACCGATCTGGGTCAACGCTGAATGTTTTTGACAGTTTATCCATGGTGATATGACTCGGTGCTTACACATGTGTGTATTCGTATATGCACGTGATAAAATATGGACAATATGTAGCTTCATGATCTCAAAAAGTGCAAATACGTAATCAACTCCACAATAATGTATATATTTATCATATGCACATATCATTATTCACTTCATGATTCGCATCTGTTTACATTTCCATGTTTGTTCTTGTATGTGTATCATTCTTGTAAAAATTTACAATCTCCGGACTGGAGGAAATAAAGATATTGAATTGAATTGAATTGAATTGCCTGTTCTGCCACCTGCCGTCTGTATCGGTAGGTGTTTCACCCTCTTTCCGCTGAAGTATCATGGCACATCATCTGTGAACAGAACTCAGCAACAGCTCATCATGGTAAAAACATGCTTATGGAAGACTTCGCACTTCCTATAAATGGGAGTTTGAATAAACAACATGAGAGCAGATCGATGTATCGCGTTTAGTATATGGGCGTAGACATCGAAGAAATGAAATAGTTAATTAAAGTTGTTCTTGGGTGTGGTGGGTGGGTGAATGGGTTGTTCTTCGGCCAGTTGATCCATTGAAAAGAACGAAAGTACGTGCTGCGAGCCCTTATATACTATTGTGGGAATGTAACGCTTGATTGACCATTGAGTTATAGTCCAGTTCCGACAGGAGTTAGTTACAGGCCGGTTCAATAATCAAATCCCTAAAATAAATTGGTTTATTCGAGAATAATAAACAGCAATATTAATAACGTTTGACCATATCTACTCATGGTAAACATTTGCCGCGGCCTACGGCATTGGGGTTCAAACGGTTCCCTCGTGCCACGGCAAACGTTTACTGGACATTGTCGAACCTTATAATTGTAGACGCCCAGCAATACTGGCTGAGGGCATTCCAGACTTCACAAAAATTACAAGGCTATATGCCCCATAAATTCACAACCGAATTTCATATAGTCCTTATAATTCAAACTATTTTGTATGTATGTCTAATCATTGGCTGATTAAACTGATTTCAATACTTTTCACCCTAAATAACTGGAATGGACTGTGATATGTTCATTTAAGGACCAATCCAATCGTCACAGAAATGTTTTCAGAAAAGTCCATTTATAAGAAGGCTTTTTTTTTTTATTGTTATTTTTTTAAATATGAAAGTACTTTCAAAAAGTGCAGATCCTGATGAGACGGCTCGTTGTGAACGGGATCATCTGGATATACACTGTTTGCAAACACTGCTAAAGAGTCATGTAGTGTTGAAAGGGTTAATCATTATTATACTACATTTTCTTACCAGATGGCTACGCCAATGCTCATGTGTTTTTCAGATTGTAACCATGAAAATACATCTTGGTATTTCATTGAGACAATTCTAATGAAATACCAAGATGTGTTTTCATGGAACTTATCTACGCCAATGCTCATACTGTGTATATTTTCTGACTTTTGACGTCAAACTCAGTGAATTCAAGGTTCAAACACGAGGATGTTGAAAGAAAAGCGTCATTTTTGAATCGGCACAAACTTTGTACCGATGTGACTACTCGCGGCAAATCAAAAAGCTCAAACTCGTTTACATGTACATGTACATCTTTGTGAGTTAGAAGTATTACTTTTAATTGCATAAACTGGGTTTTCCCAATTTAATAATTTTGTAGCCTAATAAAGTTGACATCAAGATATAATGGTATGATATTCTATTTATCAGGTAACGTTGATAGCGACATTATAAGCAAATAATTCCAGCACAAAAATATTACAATTTTCGAAAAAAAAAAAAAAAAAGAAGATTTTTTTATCGCTTCGTCCAGTATTCCCGCGACTTTTACAAGTTTATACCCCGATAAATTCCACAAAAATGCCATTCATTCCTACAATATTATGTTGGGTTTCCATTGTAAAGAAAGGGGGATTGTTCACGTTTACGTTATACCTAAAAAGTGCAAATTTATGATAGTCTGGAAATTTCATTTAGTGAATTTACATTTCTTGAACATAGGCTGCATATGCATGCATGCAGCCGATGTTCAATACATGTAAATCCAATAACAGTTTACAAGAACACGTTGTTAATGTGAAATTTGCAGACTATCATAAGTTTGCACTTACGACCATTTTACTCGTACGAAGTTTAGTGAAACGCGCCCCTGGAGCCCGTTTCACTAAACTTCGTACTACTAAAATGTTCGTAAGTGCAAATTTAGGAACGTCTGGAAATTTCAATTGATGGATTTACATTTATTGAGCATAGACTGCATGTGCAGCCTATGCTCAATAAATGTAAATCCGATAATGTTTCTAGAAAACTTTGTTAATGTGAAATTTACAGACTATCATAATTTTGCAGTTACGACCATTTTAGTCGTACGAAGTTTAGTGAAACGCGCCCCTGGTGATTACTGGTGCCAATACAATGTCCCAATTACCAGTAATAATCCGACACCTCGGGGAGCATTATTTCTTTTGCGGTTATGATATTACTAAATTACTACATAATAGCGTTTTGCTACTGACCATATACATGTACGTCTCCAGAGTAATCATAACACGCTGATAGATATGTGTTTATTACATGTATTGTGATCTGTGGGTATTGTTTAATAACACGGTTTATTAATAAATAATTCCAGCACAAAAATATTTACACAATTCCCTAACATTTGATTGGCCCGTAGCAAGTCTCTGTCCAAAATTTATATCCCAGTAAACTCCCACGCCGAACGACTTTCCGTAACCGTGAGGCGCAGTTAAAATAATTCTTAAGAAAACGGAAAATAAACACATTTTCTTGATGAATTTATTTCAAATGCTGGAATTATAAAGAATGAATGGCCTTTTTGTGGAATTTATCGGGGATATAAACTTGGAAAAGTCGCGGGAATACTGGACGAGGCCTTAACAAAATTACAATTTTCGAAAAAAATCATATCTTTTTTTTTTTAGATTTTTTTTCGAAAATTGTATTTTGTTATCGCTTCGTCCAGTATTCCCGCGACTTTTACAAGTTTATACCCCGATAAATTCCGCAAAAGGCCATTCATTCCTATATTATAATACCCATGTGTAATAAATAATAGTAGTATGCAAATGGGGGTAAATTACTTCACTCAATGTACGCTAACGTTACTTACTTACATCAGGTAACCTGCCCTGTATTGACCGAATGCGTACTGACTGATAACATATTGTTGTATCAGGCATTGCCCTGATATAAACATCCGGGTTACAACGAAGTGAAACTGACGTTCCATTGGTCGGATGACGTCACGTGACGTTACCGAATGACGTCAGTGTAATGACGCAACGTAAACAAGTCCGCGTTCTGTCCATAGAATACGACGTCATCTAATATCATTTTCGAGCATAAAACGTTACCTGATAAATAGAATACCAGGCTAGTGTATTTTGATATCAAGTTTATCAGGATCGGCTCGGAAACGGTAGGAATTCCTCGGCAAGCCTCGGAATTCCTACGCGTTTTCTAGCCTTGCCTGATAAATTTGATATCAAAAGACACTAGCATAGGTAGTCTCTATAAACTACAGCCCGCGCTAATCTTGCCAATACATTTACAATTTCTTTATTTCAAAATACATGTAGTTGAACATTTTGTTTTAAATCAAGCAGCTTGATTGCCTGAGCCTGAGCTGTGCTACAGCTCAGGCTCAGACAATCAAATTGCTTGATTGCGAGTTGGCATTGCCAACAGGTGTTCAGAAACGTTGATAAACGGGGTAAGATTAACGCAGGTGGTTGTGTAGGGGTCCCAAGATAGCAGATGGCTCCACATGTCACAAACTTGATGACGTCACGAACGAACCGCAGCATAGTCACTCGCTACATAGACGTGTAATTCTAATAAACTCCTGTATGTTATGTTCCAATTCACGTTATTTTTTATGCGGACAGTTCCGATAAATGTATTTGCTATCAGTCTTTATTTTTTATTTGCGCGGATATGAATACGGCGAACTGGATATATATTCGAGTGTGATTTGATACATACAACTGCTGTACATATACCGCAACAGGTGTATATCCCTATATAGTGCATGCTACCCCGTGATTTACCATGATTCTGGAGGGATTTATTTCCTTGAAGGAAATATTTCCTCCTAGACGTTCGCGAGACGTAATTGACGTTACGTTTTGACGTCATTTCCAGTGAAGAAACAATGCACACGCTAACGTCATAGTTGTCAATTATACGCTGGTCTAAGAGCAAATTTCACATTATTCGAAGAGCATGTAATATACAATTTATTCCACTACCATTTTGAAATACCGGATTTATTTCCCTTGCCATCTGTAAATCTGACAAAAACAAACGTGCTCCGCACTCCGGATTTCCAGATGTATCGGGAAATAAATACGGTATTTCAAAATGATAGTTGATTAAGCTCTATCTACACTCTGGTGTGGTGAGAACCTGGCACCAGATCATATTATTCTAATTTCAGGACTGAATATATATAGTATACGTAAATATTCAGTGTTGTCTTTCAATCCACGCCCCCGCCCCTCACCACCCCCCCTCCCCACCTCCACCCACCCCATCCGTACAGGTAAAAATACTGGATCTGACCTTGTTGACCATGCCTAAAAATACCATAGCTTTTGACAGGCCGTTAAACACCATTAAGCAAAAAAAAACCTACATTTGCCATAGCTCCAAGGTTTTGAGCCACAAATAACCGACACGTACTCGTCTAAATTATTCCGATGATGTTACAACTGTCGTCTACGGAAAATTGGATTTTCGAATACCTCCTTCATTTTCAAGTCATTGCCTATCGGCAACTACAGCTGCCATTCATTGGCAAAACAATTGCATGTCTAGCTTATTCATTAGTTCAACGAATCGTACTAATTATATTACACTATTTACAACATGCAATCGTTACTTAAATAGAAGAGAAGCTTTGTCAATGTAGGTAGACATGTGCATGTCAGTGCATGAGGAGTTCAACGCGCTTGTAATTCGTGTATATTATTGTTGTGGCATGCTTATGACTGTGCGGTCAGTGCAGACCAATATCAGCCTGCGCGTCCGCGCAGTCTGATATTGGTCTTCACTGTCCGCCATTCAGTTAATGAAAATCCCGCCATGCTATAGCTGCACGTTTTCCGCTTGATAGGCAAATGGTTCAACTATATTGCTACATCACAGTAAACTATATATAGTGTCATGTAATATAATGTAATTAGAGTTATGTACTCAGAACTAGTCATGCTAGTAGCAAATGTTATAATTTTACCAGGCTACGATAGATCATGAGCTAGACCTAGCCCAAATTGTGATCTACTCGTTTTTATCCCGTCAGATACGACTTTGAGCCAGACTGACCAAACATGCGATAAGCCACTTTTCTACAGTCAGATCGCGCATTGAGCTAGACTGGCCACAGATATGACCAGTCACACTTTTCCCAGTCACAGTCACAAAAACAATTGAACTCGATTGATCACACAATGTGATAAGCCCGTTTTCATCCCATCACAGTCACCATTTGCCTAGCATGATCACACATGTGATAGGCCATGCTTAGCCAGTCACAAACCGCATTCAACTAGACTGGCTACAAATGCGATACATTCTTTTTTCTCCATTTGCCATAAGCCATGAGCTAGACTGACCACACATGCAATAAGCCCGGTTTTCTTTAGTCACAGTCACACAAACAATTGATCTCGACTTATCACAAACTGTGATAAGCCCGTTTTCCTCCCGTCACAGTCAACCTTTGCCAGCATGACCACACATGCGATAAATCCATGTGCATCCAGTTACAAACAGCATTCAACTAGACTGGCTACAAATGCGATAAGCCCGGTTTCTTCCAGTCACAGTGAACATTTAGCTAGATTCACCACAAATGCTATAAGCCAGTTTTTCTCCAGTGACAGTCACAAATTACAGACAGTATCTACGGGAGTGAATTATTCAATCTGATTTAATGTCGCATTGCACAATTCGACTGTTATTGATCTATATGGAAATTACAACATTTGGGATCTGGGAGACATAATGTACATGACGACATGTGTGATCAGTGTAGAACCAAATCACGCTGTGCATTCGTTGTAGACTGATTCACAGGATGTCGGCATGCTGATGGGCTGGTGCAATCTACTGTTTTGGACATGTAGAAAACAAATAGTTTTAGTCATTATATTTTAAATACTTTGACATCCACTGACTGCAACTGTTTTTGTTTTATACATGTCTCAAACAGTACATTACACTATCCATCAATATACCGACCATATGTAGACTGACCAGGGAGTATATTGTTCGTCAGTTATCAAATTGCAGGGGTCAGTTGAATAAGTTGACTAACCCCTTTATTCAACATACCACTTCAACTATCCATACTGCCTTCAGAGAAAATGAATGTACAGTGAATCCTCTCCAAACCACAGTGAATCCTCTCCAAACCGGACACCCTGGGAGGTCCCCAGGGTGTCCGGCTTAGAGAGGTTTCACTGTACATTATGCATTTGATCATTATGAGCCATAGCTATGTGCTATGCGATCACGAACAGACATTATCACGTGGGATAAATGACAAAGAAACTCATTAGAAATAAGATCACAGGTGTTTTCTTGGTGTTTCGCTAAAAGATTTCCACTGTACTAGAAACACGAATATTCGTGTTTCTCGTATATGCTGGCATGGGGTAAACCCGGATAGCAGTTTTCATTCAATGCCACTAATAATCCTACATATAGCCACACTATTTGAAGAGTACATTATGTAGCCTGATACGAGAAACACGAATACATGTTTTCGTGTTTCTCGTATTGGGTTTCATATGGTAGACCAAGATGGGGTTGTCGTAGTTGCGAACGGTAACTCTTGCAATCTACTCCCGTACCATCCGTTTGGCTACGGACGGTACGATAGTAGATTGCAAGAGCTACCGTTCGCAACTAGGATTGTCGTTGTCACTGTCAACTATTGATGTGTCTCAGTCAACCCTAAGCAACCAGACACTATGACCGCGAATATCAGATTGCATAGACTAAATTCGTTTTGTTTTGTTTTGTTTTGTTATGACGGGATGTAGTACTACAGTTTAATTTAGTATTGCTAGAATTACACTAAGCCATCTCAAATTGAGACTGGTTAAACTGCCGTAAGCCCTATTGTGTCCACTGATAACGCACATGTGGCTGTGACTGGAGAAACGGGACTTATTGGCTATGCGACAAGGTTAGCCCCTGATCAAATAACACACTCCTGATTCTGCTAACGATCATTATAGCTTTTTAGAAGCATGACGGTGTTTCAGTGATGGAATGGCGAACAGTGCAGATCCTGATCAGCCTGTGCGGATGCACAGGCTGATCTGGATCTTCACTGATCGCAAAAACCCATAAGCCCCATTTCTCCAGTCACAGCCACATTTGTAAATCAGCTGATGCGACGCGTTCTAAAACTTAAGCTTACATAATGCGAAAATCTAAACAGAATTTGTTTTACTGCATTTTCAGCATTTCAATTTAGATCTCATGTTAAGTGGATCTGGCGACGTCATTGACGAAATACGAAACTAACGCTCTCCGTGAAATCGAC
Source organism: Conchocele bisecta (assembly GCA_029237695.1). NCBI lineage: Eukaryota > Metazoa > Mollusca > Bivalvia > Lucinida > Thyasiridae > Conchocele > Conchocele bisecta. The sequence continues at coordinate 33,399,837 of CM055272.1, forward strand.
GGATTGACGGGAGACATGTTTATAAATACCGTTCACTGTTTGACATATCGCGTAGATTTCAAGCTTGACACGTATAGACAGGCGGGTGACACGCTATTTGATAATATACGGAACGACTTCATTAATGCAACTCCTACACATAATGATGGTGCACTTTATATGGATTAGTTTCTTTTATTTAATTCGTAGGAAACAAGTATAAGGTAACCGTTATTTTTTGACGTAATTATTATTATTTTTTAAATATTGCCAGGTTAGTGAACGAGAACATGTTAAACATTACAAATACAGCTAGTACGTATGCAACTGTCACAGAATCAATCAATGAAACTGTATGGGCAATATTTTGCCATCTATTTAACGTGGTAACGTGATATATAAGTCGTCTTAATACACCTTATAAGTCGTCTAAAGGACATGATGTTCAGTTTTCTCTTGTCAAAGACGACGTACTACATTAAAGCCTCGTTGTGACATGTTAGTAAGTTGTCTTGTTTTCTGACGTGTTTGTCAAAATACATCTTTATTAAGAATACGATTAAATATATTTAAATTCACCCATGGCACCCGAGTATACCTACTTCAAATTCTAATATATGGTATTTATGTAGTTATGTAGTTTCACAAAATACCCAGCAGTGTATGGATCAGTGCTCCAGATAAGCTGCATATTTGCTGAAATACCCAATTAAAATTGTCCAAAACCCAATTGAAATCAGAAGTAGCGAGTATCAAAAGCAATACAAAATTTGTGGTACCTTTATCATGCTGCAGAAAACAATAAACAGACCACAACTATAGCATATTTTTCTTATTTCCATGAAAACACATCTTGTTATTTCACTAGAATTGTCTCCAAAGAGACAATTCTAATGAAATGCCAAGACATGTTTTCGTTTCGAAGCAAACCATTCAATAATTGCTGTCTGTTGCGGTGTAAACAGTAGTGTCATTTTATTTTACCCAATTAAAATGTTGAAATACCCAATTGTTTCAGAAATGATGGAGTGACAATACTCAATTACTAATTCCTTATCTGGAGCGATGATGGCTGTTTAATAACTATTTCGACTGGAACAAAGTTTATTCTATAGATCACTGCCGTTGAATTTTCCCAATAACCTGTCGCCGCTCCCCTATTTTAGTTATTCTCTGCTACTTTGCTTTTTAATATGGAAGTTGTGGGATCTGTTTTCCCATCCTGCTCTGAATACACATTATTGATATGAACTAGAATCAATCTCATCGGTGGTGGCTGGAATTTAACCCTTTCAACCCTAAGGAACTGAAATGGACTGTGATATGCTAATGTTCCGACCAATCCAATGGTCACAAAATGATTTTCAGATTCGTCCATTTATGAAAAGGGGGTGTTTTTGTTCTAAGACATATGAAAATTACTTGCACAAAGTGCATATCCTGATGAGACGGTTCGTTACGAGCCGGGTCATCTGGATCTGCACTGTTTGCATAAACCGATATAGCGGGCTTTCGGGTTCAAAGGGTTAAACTACGTCCGATGACAAACGTATTTAGAATTAAATAATAAACCCCCCAAATTATGCTTGAAAATGATGCAAACGATACATTTTCATCCTAAGAAGGCGGGAACCGAAAAGTGTCGTCTGTTGTTGTCTGTCTAATTTTGTATTTTCTCTAAATAAAAACATGGTTTTCAGCATTTTAGAATGTCAAAGCATGTTTTTGATAAGAACAATCGAAAATAAACAGCAGACGACAAATTGTAATTCAGTACTGTACGGGTTAAACCATCTGACTTATTTTCTTTACCGCACTATATAAATATATGCTGATGTAATGTGGTCACATATATACGCATATATATATCTGTGGTGTGCTTGTACTATTAAAGGACAAGCTATTATTATTAGAATTACATTTACTTTCAGGACTGATACAATGGCATTGCGGTCATTGTCTGAAGCCTATGTCATCTGCATTTATAATAGTATTGGTTATTAGCTTACCAGGTGATGGATTAATTTGCGAATCGCCTTCATACATCATATCGCGGGTGTCTGTTACGTATCACGAGGAGCTTGCCCTGGTACGAAGTCCCGCGGGGCGAATGTGTCAGTGTCAGCGTGACCTATGCATTGCGCGTAATGAATGTCAAGCGCCCCGGCTATATTCGGACCTTTTTCTATATTTTTTTTCCGAAATATCTCAGCAGCTATAGTAGAACATCTCTAAACCGGACACACAGGTAGTCTGTGTATCCTTACTTGTATGGGTGTCATTGGTGTATATTTATGATCATAATGCCTGTTCAAGTTCGCAAATGGGAGTTGACCACGATACGTTCTGCTTTCGGTCAAATCCCATTAGTTATCATGTATCATTTATCACTTGTATTGATTGGATGAATAAAATATTGTTTAAAGTAAGTTCGCAAAGCACAGCCGCAGGCATTGGCATAGTCATATGTCTGATTTACAACGGAACCTCTCTAGACCGGACACTAGAGGAACCTCCCAGGGTGTCCGGTTTAGAGAGGTTCAACTATATTTGGTTTTCTAATGGCTGTGGACGATCAGGAATTATGTTGAGAATACTTACATTCGATGTAAGTTTTCTCAAAATAACTCCTGCTCGGTTGAAGTTATTTGCATGACGTCAAACCCACCTGTCATTGTAACATCGCGTTTCGAAATACATTTTTCGAATTATCTCAGCAACTACATCAGCATTTGTTGGTGTTCTAATTAAGAATAGTAGGTTAGTGCCGTGAATGGGAAAACTATCTGGCAAGACTTAGGAAACGGGATGGGCGAGGCTCTGCCGAGCACATCCCGTTTCCGTGCCTCGCCAGATATTTTTCCCATTCACGGCACTAACCTACTATTCTATTTATCCCGTCAACACATACAAATGGCTTTAAAATGCAAACGAATAACCCCAGCAACCGCACATATTCATACGCAGTGATTAGGTCGTATTGACAGGATATCAAACATGTTTCACGGCACCGTGTATCACGGCACGTACGCACTGTGTTGACGGGATAAATGCCTGTAGCAGTTCAAAAGTTATTTCGAGAACACGTAAATTGTGGTTCAAAATAACTCATAATTGGCTAAAGCTAGTTGACGTCACGCCATCTGATATTTTAAGACCTCGTTTGGACATACATTTTTAGAAACATATCAGATTCAGAAACTAATTTTGATGCAATAAAATGAAAATAATCAAATAGTTAGTCCATTATTTCACTGACTACTTCAATTACCCCCCCTTGTTTATCACAGAAAGTTATCGGACGTGTTGAAATACAACCAGAACTCCTGCGAGTTTGATCAAATAAACTGTGCTTAATTGATATACGACATTTGCATTGTTCATGATCGGTTGAATATAACCAAAATGAAATGGTCGTCAATCAAAAAATTGGGCGCGCCTTTGGAATTGCATCCCTTGTCAGGATGTCATATTTCACCGATATTGATTTCGAAAAAAAATAGTCCTATTTTCCGTAAATTACGGCGTGAATTGGCACACAAGTCAGGATTTAATTCCGCATGAGCCCTGTGTTGTATGTCAATGTTCTATGTCATTTACGGGGAATAATGCATATTTTCGGAATCAATGTCGGAAAAAACATCTATGTGGCAAGGGAAGTAGCTCCTGAGCCGGTCTCTTTTTTATGAAGTCGAAATTCGTGATTAACTATATTGCCCTGAGGTCCATTCACGAGAATACGTCTAATTGTCTCAGAGCTCCAGGTAAGCTGCGTATTTGCGTAAATACCCAATTAAAATTGCCAAAACCCCAATTGCAATCAGAAGTAGTGAGTATCAAAAAGCAATGCAGAATTTCTGGTATCTTTATCCTGCTACAGAAAACAATAAACAGACGACAGATATAGCATATTTTATTATTTTTCCATGAAAACACATCTTGGTATTTCATTAGAATTGTCTCCTTGGAGACAATTCTAATGAAATACCAAGATGTGTTTTCATTTAGAAGCAAACTATTGAATAAGTGCGGTCTGCTGATGTGTAAACAGTAGTGTGATTCTATTTTACACAATTAAAATTTTGAAATACCCAATTGCTTCAGAAATGATGGACTGACAATACTCAATTACTAATTCCTTATCTGGAGCCCTGTTGACTTGTACTCGTGCCGATAAAATAATTAACTGAGTGTTCTAAATAGAGAGAGACATGCGGGGAGACAATAAAACAGCTAGATTGTAATGGTCAACTTTATATATAGAAAGTAACATCAGTTATTACCGTCATTTAGTTATTTTGGCGAGTCGTTGTTATATCCACATATGTTTGCGTCCACGAGGATACATGCAACACAGTTAAACTGAAATTTAAACAAATTACCAAACAAATACGAAGCAAAACACAACGATATCATCCGCAAATTACGTAGCATTGCTAAGAATTGCACACCACATATGAGACGCGCCATGTGATTTTGTACCTTCGGACATCTGCGTACTTTCATTAAATACGTTTACAAAATTTTAAATATTTTTTTCGTTAATAAAGTCAAAAGTTGACAAAATTTTCAGAGTCATTTATGGAAAATATTTTAAAGTTTGCAAGGTACAAAACCACGTGGCGTGTGTCATCTGCGAATAGTTCACCAGAGCTCCAGATAAGCGGCGTATTTGCGTAAATACCCAATTAAAATTGCCAACAACCCAATTGAAATCAGAAGTAGCGAGTATCAAAACGCAATAGACATTTTGTGGTACCTTTAGCAAGCTGCAGTAAACAAACAGACCACAAATATAGCATATGTTTCTTACTTTCCATGAAAACAAATCTTGGTATTTCATTAGAATTGTCTCCAAGGAGACAATTCTAATGAAATACCAAGATGTGTTTTCATTTAGAAGCAAACGATTGAATAAGTGGGGTCTGTTGACGCTTAAACAGTAGTGTGATTTTATTTTACCCAATTCAAATTTTTAAATACCCATTTGCTTCAGAAATGATGGAGTGACAATACTCAATTACTAATTCCTTATCTGGAGCCCTGGTCCACGACATATTGTTAAATAATGTTAACCATCGAAATAGATATCTATGAAAGTAGGGCAAAAAAGGAATCTTGCTGTTTAGGAATATTCTAGGATGTGTATGAACTTTGTTTCTTATTCTGCTAAACATTTAGCTTTACATGACAAGACAAGTGTTTGGAGAGCATGGTCGAAACCATTATTGAGATATTTAATATCGTGTCCCACTAAATATTTAGCTAGTTAATGAATTATGAGGACGTTTGTTATCAATAATAACTGCGCATATCTACATTAATATAAAATACATCATTAGAAAGAACACTCGTTTCTGAAGCATTCTACCAAAATATTGTCATAGTCTGAAGTAGGTAACTGTATGCCGATGAGAATGACATACGTAACGCGATAGCGGAGCAATGGTATGCTGTGAACGTTCGTAGCTATGGGCCGTTAGCATTAGAATACAGTTTAAAAAGATGGCTACGAGATGTTTTGCCTTTGCTATCGAATGTCATATAGAATTTCATATTCGATACCAAAGGCAAAATCGCAAGGCCATCTTACACAGATGTTGTGTTCCTTGACATGATAAATGTTCAGGGCTCCAGATAAGGAATTAGTAATTGAGTATTTTCACTCCATCATTTCCGAAGCAATTGGGTATTTCAAAATCGTAATTGGGTAAAATAAAACCACACTACTGTTTACACATCAACAGCAATTATTGAATAGTTTGCTTCGAAATGAAAATATGTTTTGGCATTTCATTAGAATTGTCTCCTTGGAGACAATTCTAATGAAATACCATGTTGTGTTTTCATGGAAAATAAGAAAAATATGCTATATTTGTGGTCGGTTTATTGTTTTCTGCAGCATGATAAATGTACCACAAAATTGTAATTGCTTTTTGATACTCGCTACTTCTGATTCCAATTTGGTTTTTGGCAATTTTGATTGGGTATTTAAGTAAATACGCAGTTTATCTGGAGCGCTGAATGTTGTATATTTCAAAGGTGAATCCTTATATTTTACTAGTACATGTACATTATCACACGTTCCACATGCTATGACTGAGGTCGCAATAGATAAACGCCATTAGCTATGACGATCAACGTCGCGTTGGTGTTACCAGGTGGATTGAGATATTTCCCAAGCCAAGAGAAAACAAGAGTGCCGTAAATCACAAAATACGCCCGTCGAATATGGGCCGGACAGCGAAGATGCAGAAATGTGAAGCAGCTGTCACCAAGGCAAGACACGTTACTGTGAATTTGACAATGTATACCATTATTTCTTCTTGTTGTGATACACAGATATAGTAATTTAGGTAGAGATGTGTAAAGGAGAAAGTATATAGTATTGCATTCAAAAATGTAGAAAAAATGGTTAAGTTAAAAAGGCGATATGTTTTGTTAAAACAATATCTGTACCCCATATAGAATTGTATACAGAAATGTAAAAACAAATGGCCAAGATAAAAAGTTTTGTTTTCGCATAAAAACACCATGGTGAACAACTTCAGTATGTGTAGAAGACTATAGTCGCCGCTTTTTCCGTCGTTGTCGTCGTCCGCGTCAGCACATGTTTAAAAGTTTGCACAAGCTTCTTCATCATTATATAACTTTAATATTACTTGACGGATTGCTTCAATATTTGGACACTTGATACACGTGAGCATTGGGAACACACCCATGCTGCCATAAAGGTGACATTGACCTTTATGACCTTGACATTTTTGCGGAAATACTTAGCCATTTTTGTTGTGTCAAAAAGTTTGTGCAAGTTTCTTCATTATCATATACCTTTAATACTACTTGATGGATTGCTTCAATATTTAGACACATGATACATGGAAAATTTGGAACACACTCATGACCCCATGACATGACCTGACCTTTTTGTATTCTTCACATTGTTGCGGAAACACTGAGCCATTTTACGTCAAAAAGTGACATATTTGACCCTCACGTGATTGTGGAAACACTTAGCCATTATTTTTATGTCAGACAGTTTCTTCAATCTTGACATGTTTCGTGTTTAAAGCATGCACTTCTCCGATTGTTCTTGTGATGCTTACATTAGCACATGTTCATGATCATGTTACGGTCAAATGCCTCAGACAGCAGGCGCGACACCGCCTCCGTGGCTGAATTCTTGTTATAACAAAAGTCTATATCTGGGACAACCCTCATATATCATGTTTTATACGATGACGAAAAGTGCATGCAGCTATTGACATTTATGGGAGATTTTAAACGTGGGTGACGGTGCGGTTAACGGCGTTCATCAATACTATCTTCATATCACATAAAATAAATGGCATCTCAATATGGGCCGGCATATGACAAAACATCGTTCCCGCATTATCCGAAAATGGGGTAGCTCAAATTTTCTTGCTGAGAATAGGACGACCATTCGGGGTAAACTTGTGTGAAAATTACATTTACCTAGATAACGTCGAACGTAACATGTATGTAAGTCGAGGATCTTACATGAGTGGTGATTATATATTATATTTGTTAAACGAGCTTACTGAATTCATCATGATTTTCTATGATGTTTATTATTCTACTTTACTGAGTTCATAAGAAACGAGGCTATACCTCGTTTCTTATGAACTCAGTAAAGGAGAATAATAAACATCATAGAAAATCATGACGAATGTTAGATTTGAATTATGGCATAAACAGAGATTCATCAATTGAAGCTGTAAACACAGCATCCAGCATGGCTTCTGTAGCGATATCATTTGCAAATAATTCCAGCTCAAAAATATTTACAAAATTCCCTAACATTTGATTGGCCCGTATAATGTCCCTGTCCAAAATTTATATCCCAGTAAACTCCCACGCCGTACTACTTTCTACAGGTGCGCTGTCAGTGCTGTCAATGTAAACAAATGGCTGCCGTCTGTCAAAATAAACACATTTTCTTGATGAATTTATTTCAAATGCTGGAATTATAAGGAATGAATGGCATTTTTGTGGAATTTATCGGGGATATAAACTTGGAAAATTCGCAGGAATACTGGACGAGGCCTTCCGGCCTTCGTCCAGTATTCCCGCGACTTTTCCAAGTTTATACCCCGATAAATTCCACAAAAAGGCCATTCGTATACACTAGTGTATTGTATTATTATATTTATATCAGTGTATTACATATTGCGAAAGACAAGTGCATGCAATAAGATAAGATATTAAAGTGAAGTATAAGCTTTCAACTTCCATTTGTTACGTTTATTTGCGGTGAAATTAGTATGATTTAACATTTGTAAAGGACAGGTAATAAGTTTATCATTGCATTTAATATGTTAATGTTCTACAGTATTATTGAATGAATATATGTTTCTCTTATTAACAATCTCCCGTGAACTTACTAACATAATCCGGTCATAGTGTAAATGTATGCACCTTACCGGTACAGATTCATACTTTCTCGTATTCCGGAATTTACCGAGTCCATGACGTCATTTACAGCTATGGTCCACATTTACGACGACAAGGACTGATGCTGTTACGCATGCGGTGAATATATGCGACACATTATGACAAAAGGGCGCCATGTGCAGCCCTAGATCCCAATACAGGGCTTTACATTGTTCGTTATTGATAGCTTTTACGTGTAACTGTAGCCTATTCCACCAACATTGCAAAGTATACTTATCTAGCAAAGTATACTTTGAAGGAATTTTTTTTCAATTTTAGGATAAATTTATTAATTTTTATTATACTGAATTTATTACATTATCACAGCCATTTTGGCTGTGATAATGTAATAAATTCAGTTTAATAATTCTGCATATTTTTAATCATCCAATATATGCAGTCGTTATTTCTATACGACATAATGCATTTCGGGAAAAATAAATGATTACTCCCTCAAAGTATATTTTGATAGAAAAGTATAATTTGCAATGTTGGTGAATTAGGCTACAGGACTTCGTGTAAACATGAGAGTTTATATATGTTTAATGTAATCCATCTTTAATGTTAGTTTATACGTATACAGTGGAACCTCTCTAAACCGAACAACCTTGCGACATCGATGTGTTAAATTATGACCGATTTCACTGTCAAATATCGCTGATGTTTATCGGTGTTCATGATTGCAATGCACACAGGCATTTGCTTCAGTGCTCATACATTGGAATTACAGTGAAACACCTCTAAACCGGTGTAGAGAGTTTCCACTGTATATACGTATAAACGTATGTTCATGATTGCAAAGCACTAACATAATGTTATGGAATATTCAACTGTGATGTATTGGGTCCAGTTGAAAATCTATATCCTTGACACCTGTAGCCTATTTCACCAACATTGCAAAGTATACTTTTCTAGCAAAGTATACTTTGAGGGAGTAATTATTTATTTTTCCTGAAATGCATTATTGCATATAGAACTAACAACTGCATATATTGATGATTAAACTTGAGTATGAAGAATTATTATACTGAATTTATTACATTATCACAGCCAAATTGGCTGTGATAATGTAATAAATTCAGTATAATAAAAATGAATACATTTATGTTAAAATTGAAAATTTCTCCCTCAAAGTATACTTTGCTAGAAAAGTATACTTTGCAATGTTGGTGAAATAGGCTACTGGTGTTTGGTTTAGAAAGGTGCATTTTAAATCGCAATGGACGCAACCAGTTATCACATAGACCCGGGTTTATTGTTGGTGGTAGTGATATAAATTGGGGACAATTATTGCAAGGGCAGTTTTTAAATTGGATGCCATGTTAGACTAGAACACTAGCTTGTTCTAAAATGGTATGATGACACCGCTCAATACTGAACACATCAAAGTTCTAAATATAACAAGAACAATTATAACATGAATGATCATGTTATAAAAGAACGCTTTGAGTGTATGTTATTATTATTGAAGCCAACTACATGTTTGCAAGTAGCATGTAAAGTTATAGATATCAGGGTATGGGATCAGTGGTTTCCGAACCTGCTTTTCCGACGTGACGTATTCTGTGACGTCATTTTTACAGTAAATTTTCTTGAAACTTTTCCAAGCAAACGGACGGATTTCGATGATATGTATCACACCATAGAAGTGGCATACCGGTTCGATGATATGTATGACACCATACATTCACGTTCTTTAGATTTATATTCACATCCATGGTAACCGATTCTTCGTCAAAACCAGAAAATTGTTAGATTAAAGCAAACTATACCATAATGCAAGAACTGGCATCATTAAACGAAGCTAATCCCCTCGCACTGGCATCATTAAACGAAGCTAATCTCCTCGCTGGCAACCTTGATAATAAAAAAGTACTCCGTGACCTTGGGCGGTCGAACGTGGGTCATATGAGTCTACTCATATGCTAAACCATGCTCCATCCATAGACACACATTATGGTCAAATAATATCAAAATCGTAGAAGAAGTTCACAAGATATTGAAAAATGAAATGTGTTACTAGCGTACGTACATACGTACGCAGTACATGGACTAACGATATACCAGCTCTTGCCTATCGCGAGGGGATACTAATTGGCAACCTGTTAAGCATTACTGCGTTATGTTTCATTAAACTCTGTCTTTCCATTATAAAGATATTACATTCAACATCCTGCACCAACTTTAATTGACATGGCGCAATTTTAAATATTGCGCGGGCCCAATTTTCCCAATTTTAGTACTTTCCCCTAACAAAAAAAACCGACATCTAGTCGCACGCTGACTGAGCCGCGATCTATAAACTTACCCAGGGAGATTACATTGCAAAAATAGTGTAACGCGTCCACTGGCGGTTTGTTTCGGTGAGTCCGCACAGTACAACTGTTCAACAGTCCGACTTGGCAACGCCACCTAGCGACTTATCACCGGCACTGCAGTGCATGATATAAAAATCCTAAAACCATCAACTTCTAAAACTGGCGTTTTGAAGAAAGTCATGAAATATGCAATCTTAAATTCGATAAAATTGACGCAGTACAATTTGAACGACGTTATAAGCCAAAGATATGAGTGCCAGAAATAATCCACATTCAGACACATGAAAATGTTTTGCCATTTCTCCATTTCATTGTCGAAACTCCAGACGGTTTTACAGAATGTGAAAGCCATAGAAAATGTATACTGGATATAAAATACTCCTACAAGCACCAACGACAGGTCATACATTACATCGAAACAGAAATCATTGCCTTGAAAAAGTCTGAGAAATATTACACACACACAAGTACACATTCAAACGGCTGTATGTCAAAAATTGTTCTGCGACTTTGCACTGCAGTGGAGTATCCAGATTCATGCAGAGGGGTGTGAATTGTGAATGGAGTTTGGAAGGGGGTGCGAGAACATACATTCAATTTCTTCCATTGTAGTGATTTTCACATATATTATACAGGTAGTTATTTCCCCCAGAAAACGTAGGTTAAAGTAAAAAAAAATACACACCTGACCAAATGTTACGGGATGCAATTACACACCATATCACTGGACTTTGTACTGTACACCCACTGGTGAATCCATGTGACAAGTGTTTTGTATGATGTGGTGTTTGTGAATGAGCTGATAAGACATGTGTCGTGCCTATGCACTTAATGACTGGGTGCCAGACATCCTTCAGCAAAGTTGCAAATCATGATTTGAATTGGGGTCCCATCTGTTTGGCACAAAGTGTTCTTTATAGGAATTAAATATTAAATAAGTATAATTGTTTAACTATTCCAACAGTTTTCAAACATACGAGTGCCCGCTACACATAAATATTCACTTAGTAATATTAGGTTTACTGATAGGTTGTATCATCGTGCTATTTTGATTGTAAATGAGGCAGGTCATTTTTAAATTATTTATATCAACTAAATGTGTCACCTGAATAAATATTTGTATTGACTTGTTACAAAATATGATCATTGCACATCAAAAGATAAATAGAGAGAATAAATAGTTGTTTCCATTAACATTTTAAAGAGTCAATGTTATCGCCCTTGATATCAAAGTGGCAATTCAAGCTTGATGTAAAAATAATAATAATGTAAAATTAACATGGTTGATATGATTTTTTTAAGAATTTTAACAAATTTTCTACGACGGCCATCTTGGATTATGCGACAACCTCCATTTTAACAAATATGAAAATGCTTCACCCACGCACCACAACTGTGAAGTCTGACCAGCGTCGGCCAAACGGTACATGAGAAGAAGGCGAAATCTATAATTAAAGGATGACCTGTCAGCGGCCATCTTGTATGATGTATCATCCGATTTTGACAATACCCACGATACCTTCGATTTGATATATATCGGGACCATATTAGGTCAAATTTGAAATATCACCATGTGCCAAATACAAAATCAATGCGTGAAAAAACAAAAGGAGAACACTGGAATATTAGTGAGGCAAGAGTTGTGATAACTATACAAAAAGGAATTCCAGTTATGCTCGGGACACAAAATCAGTACATGTATCCGAAAAAAACAAAAGAAATCAGTACATGTATGGTAAGATATGTTATTCTTGCTTTTAAGGACTAGAGCAAGTGAGCGGGGTCTCACACATACCCTCGGCCGTAGCAAAGTCATTTGGCCTTGACCTTTGGCATGAAAGCCGCTTAGGTGAGATATAGAATGAAAATATGGCTGTTGATAAAGAAGTATGTGACATTTGCAGTTGATCCAACATACGGTTGCAGATAAATTGTGTACTTAAAACTTTAATGCAAATATTTCAAAACATTTAACACAATTTGACCTTGACCTTGGCCATGAAAGTCACATGTGTGGGCTATAAAATGAAAATATTGATGTTGATTGTTGATAGACAAATATATGAAGTTTCAATTCAATCTGACTTACGGTTGCAGAGAAATTGTTTACTTAAAACTTTAACACATATATTTCAAAACATTTAACGCAAGTTTCAAAGTAATTTCACCTTCACTGTGTGCATGAAAGCCGTATGAGTGGGCTATAGAATGTTTGTTTAATGGTGTTTAACGGCCTATCAACAGCTATGGTCTAATAATAATTTCATCGAGAAAAATAAAGTCAGCCCTGAAATTAGAATAACCTGACCTGATGCCAGGTCCATACCACACCAAAGTCACTTGGCCCCTTTCCCTAAAAAAGGATTACGAATAATCGTAATACTCACACAAGAGATATACCGGTAACCAGATTCAACTGTCACATACAAAATGCCAAAGACGTATGTGAGGGCCAAACCAGGTCTCCAGTCGGATTTCCGGTAAGGATGAATCGCGATTGTTAAATTACCCATCACATGCACCCACCAGGGCTATAGAAAGAAAATATTGATCTTCTAACTTCATAAAGAAGTATATATATGAAGTTTCAAGTCAACCCGACTTGCGGTTGCAGAGACATTGTGTACTTAAAAACTTTGACATGTTTGATGCAAATATTTCAAAACTTTAAGTAATTTGACCTTGTGCAGGAAAGCCATATCGGTGTGCTACAGTATAAAAAATATGAATGACGATAAAGAAGTATATGAAGATTCAACTCAATGCGATTTACGGTTGCAGATATAATGGGTACCAAAAAACCTTTAACGCAAATCTTAAGGATGGACGAAAATACAAAAACTATATACACCTCGACATACTTTGTATGCCTGGGTATGAATCATGATTGAAGGCACTGTGTTACAGATGATGCCTCAATATGTTGTTTGTCACATCATGCACTGCAAATGACCAATATCAACCAATTGCACCATTTCATTCGAAGTCAAATTTCGAAGTCGAAATTTATTGTACACATGTAATTTGTTACAAGTTTGACCATTGGGCATTGATTTCAATTATAATCATGATAATAGCACAAAAATACATCATTAATTCGTAAATTTTCATTTCCCTTCGAAAGTCTACAAAGTTTGTCTTTGGTCTATTCTGGATGTTTCAAGTAAAATCCTTTATTGCGAAGATAACTGAAACCATGTGAAACCAACCAAATATAGACTTTATAGATTGTGGACGTTAAACAGAAATTTATGAATCAAAGATTGAATGCAATACCTTAAATGTTAATCATTCTAGGTTGGCGGTAGGATTTTTAAATTTGCTCAAATATGTGTCTGTGACTGGAGAAATGGGGCTTATGGGATTTGCGACCAGTGTAGATACACATATCCGCACAGGATCTGCACTGTTCACCATTGCATCAATGAAATCTCCATCATGCTTCTAACAAGCCACATCATTATCAGGCTACAGGAGTGTACTATTTGATCAGGAGCTACACTGGTCACAAATCCCATAAACCACATTCTCCTGTCACAGCCACCGGTTAAAGTAACGGACCAATACCTATAAATACATTAAATATACCTAAAAGCATCAATAAGTGAAATAAAATAGGCTAAACAAATTATTTACTCCCATATATCACACATGGAGTAAATACATTTTGTTTAGCTTATTTTTCTCTCACTTATTGATGCTCTTAGGTATATTTAATGTATTTATAGGCCATGGTCCGTTACTTCAACCTGAGGTCACAGCCACATATGTGTAAAAGCATAGTAAATATATTTCTGACCATTTCAATATCTAGTCCTTCGAGTGTCACATAATCAGAAATGTACCAATGTCATTCTGTCCACCACAAGAATGAGTCACCGATTCAAAAAATATTGACAAATCTTAAAACTGCACAAGTCAGATTTGTGTGAATAAGATTCATTCTCCATTCCATCAACACAAGAAGTAACATGTCTTCACGACACATCCTTTCAACAGGTCGATTAGATGATTAGAGCAGAAATCAGAGTTAAGAACCACACAAACACTGCCGCTGGCATGGATGGTACTCCGGTTAAATGGTTAATTTTTTGTAACTGAACTTGTCTTTCTCAAGCTCTTCCTCGAGGGTTATATTTTCAGATGTCGCTGATCTTAAGATGATGACAGTCTGTCATGGCGACACTATATTTTGCTTCGTGTAGGTCAGGAACTGGATCAGTTCCCATTTCGCGAGTGTTTGGCAACTTGTTGCCCAGGTGGAGTTGTGTCTTCGGGCAGCGATTCTTCTGGTGGCCTTTGTCCTTCAACAGCAGAATGAGAAACAATTTCCGCCTTATCTGCTTCTTCTGAAACCGCCCATATACTATCTCAATAGCCCTGCTGGTGTCTGCCTCGACTGCAGGGTGAAGTTGAAGAGGCTCGACGAATAATCCAGATGGCTAAGATCTGTAGACGGCTTCCCAGAGACAAACAATCAAACACTATTATGTTCATGGTTAGCCTTTTATTGAATTTCTTACCAGTATTAACCATTACTCAGCAAATGACTCCGCAACTTTCCAACATGAAACAGTGCTTAGAGAACTACATCCCACCCGGGCATCAAACTCACAACACTTGGATAAATGTGGTAAGCGAGTAAGCCACATTGTTCATAGTTGTGAACAGTAACTCTTGAAATCTACAACCGTACTGTCCGTAGCAGAGTTACGTTTCCATTCATAGTCTTCCTCTGCAGAATAGTGAATAAGAGATCTGGTTCGCAAATTACATGTAGCAGCTAAAGTTGGGGTCCTATCCACAGGTTGAAGTAACGGACCGAGGTATATATATGTGTGTGTTATAGAGGGAGTAACAAAACTTTTTTTAGCTTTTTTTTTCGTTTATGACGCTTTTAGGCGTATTTAATGTATTTATAGACCTCGGTCCATTACAATGTACTTCAACCTGTGGTCCCATCTAGTAGGCATAACAGTTTGCCTATAAGAATTAAATAAGTGTATAATTGTGTAACTACGGTACATGTATTCCACCAGTTTTAAAAATTACGAGTGCAGGCCCACTATACACATATAATCATTCAGTAATACTGATTTTACTGATAGTGACTCGCGGTGGTATCAGGCTATTTTGATATGCAAATGAGACATGACATTTTAAAATTATTTATACCCATTAAATGTGTCGCCCGAACAAATATTTTTATTGACACATTATAAAGTACGATCATAGTGCACATAACAAAACTAAGCAGACAGAATATAGTTTCCATTACCCATTAACCTTTAATGGAAACACGGTTATCGCCCCTGATATCAGTGACGAAATTCACGTTTCATACAAAAAGAAAAAGTACATGTATATTTTCACGTACATGTACAAATGGGGGGAAAATCCCAAAATCAGAACTGAATATTTACAATAACAAAACTATATATTCAGCGCTGAAATCAGAATAATCCTGGTCTAATGCCAGGTCCTCGCCACACCAGAATCACTTGGGCCCCTCCCAAAAGCAGTAGGATAAGTAATAATCTTACTACTTTTATAATGGGCAATAACCCAATTCAACTCCAAGGTAACAAAAGAGCCAAAGATAAAAATGTACTGAAGGGTCAAACCAGGCAAATAGTGATTCCTATATGGAGGAACCACTACCGTTAATTTAAGTCGTCTCGTTCTCCCGACCACCACCCACGTAAAGTTTTGTATTACTTTTATAATAGTTTTTTTTTCAGATGGAAAATATACAAATTAGGTCACAATTAACAACTAAAGTGTAAATCAGATCTGATTAGCTATTCTGTAGAGGAAGCCTACGTATATCATTTATTTGTTTGTTGGGGTCTAACGGCCAATCAACAGATGCGGTCATTTAAGGCCGGGTCAATGGGTTTAGTAATAAATCCCATTACCTGTACAAGTACATGTTCAAGTACATGTACAAATGGGGGGAAAATCCTAAAATCAGAAATTAATATTTACAATAAAAGAACTATATACTCAGCCCTGAAATCAGGATGATCCTGGTCTGATGCCAGGTCCTCGCCACACCAGAATCACATGGCCCCTCCCAAAAGCAGTAGGATCAGTAATAATCTTACTACTTCTATAATGGGCAATTACCCAATTAAACTCCCAGGTAACAGAAAGAGCGAAAGATGAAAACGTGCATGAGGGCCAAACCAGGCAAATCGTGATCCATACGTATTACTTTTATAATATTTTTTTTCACATGGAAAATATACAAATTGTGTCACAATTAACAACTAAAGTGTAAATCAGATCCGATTAGCTATTATGTAGAGGAAGCCTACATGTATGAATGGAATAGTAACTCTGCTACAGACGGTACAGGAGTAGATTGCAAGAGTTATTGTTCGCAACTACAATAACATGGTTCAATAATAATGAGACATCAGTGATTCGATATTTTATGTACATATTGGTGTCGTTTTTATAGTTTCGATGTAGAACCAATAATTCATTAAACTGTGTTTATTCCATTGGGTGACAGTCCAGTTGTTAAATTTATAACAGTATAGCCAATTGTTCTCGTCATTTTTTTAATTTTATTTCCACTTCAAGGGACCAGGGGTCTCAGAAATGTAATTTCCGTTATGTACATTTACATGACGCAAATATAGCTTTACATTTACATTTTTTTCTTTTCAACGGCATAAAACATACAACTGAAGGGGCATATATTTAGAAAAGTGTCAAGAATATGGTAAGCTAATTGTATTAGTGCGAAACAGAGAAATTTAGTAGCAAGTCGTGGAATTTCTCATTTATGGCAACCCAACAACATGTATTTAATATGAATCAGTAAAGTTAAGCAAAACAAAATAGCTTGGCAACTAACAGAATGCCGTGTTTTACCACATGTACCAAACATCGTTATATACATGGTATTATACATAGTTTCTTTACTGAAAAAAAAAAAATTCCTTATAAATTGTGTGATTTGTCAGTAAATTACACCGGGACACCAGATGTACATAAAATATAGAATCACTGACATACATATCTGTACATGTATCAAACCAATGAAAACTGACATTCTGATCTGCATATAAAAAATGTCATTTCGGCTAATTCTGCGCACCGGCTAATGCACAATTCACGTAATGTTTTGCCCAGCTTTAATCACGTCAGAATAAATTATGTTGATTTTGGAATAAATCAGCTGATTAACGGTATACTAAGTCACAATTTTATCCCATTCCGATAGTTTGGTAAAAAGTTATTCAGAACATGGTCAAAATGAATAGTGGTCCTGCTTACTAAATTAATAGATCAACAACAGATCTGTTAAAAAAAGCTTCATAAACCAATAATACACATGCAAATATACCGACATTGGTTATTATTTTATTCCCGTATTATTCGCAAAACTCAAGGACAAAATGGACTGATATTTTGATCAAATTTGGCTGGGTCTCCGCTAGGCGGATACAGATAATAGACGACAGATGAAATAGTAAAAGCCATCTGTTTAGCCGTGATTATCTTGGCTAAGAACTGCCTTGAATGTTCAGGGAATTTAGACTGAATATGGACATTTTCACGAAAATTATTATTAGGTGTGCAGAATTAACAGACACGATTGTAATCCCAACAAACATACAGTCTCCACCCCCGCCCATATTTCGTGAGGTCACCCCAATGAAGCAAAGAAGTCCCTCATCACCACCCCAGACCAAACATGGGTACAAATAAATACCCTGTGTACAAATAAATTTTAGGAAGCCCACCCACTGCAATACAAATACTTAATACAAATACTGCACTTCAATTTTTTTTACTTGTTTGGTCACTGTTGTTAAAGTTTTCTAAATCGTGTAAACACGTGACTTTCTGAAAACACTTGTCTTAAGAAAACAACATGAATAATCAGACATGTAAAATATTGGTGTGTGCAAAGCCACATACACGGTGCGAAGCCGGGTACACTTACTTAATAGAAATACTGCACCGGCCTATATTCATGATATTTCGGGGAAAAGTCACCGCTGTGCAAATGCAGTGTACCTGGATTCGCACACCTCAATTTTTTACTTATTTCATCACTGTTGTTACAGTTTTTATAAACACATTTGACTCTCGTGAAAGTGAATGAAAGTATGTCTTTTTTAAGTGGCTAAAAGCCTATAATATATAGACAATAGATAACAGATAACAGATAATAGCCTAAATAAATAATGAATTGACATGTTGGACTGAAAACATATATTCAAAGTGAATCTACAAGTATCGAGGTGCCACAAACACACAGAGTCCGAGAGATGCACCATAAATTAGCTATTTAAACAACAATTGTGGAAACAACATTGGTCGCGAAAACCAATGACTCGGCACATGCACAGGCAATGTTGAATATCCCCCACCCACTTGAATTCATGTTAGATTGAATACAATGGAATTATTTTAGTAGCCCTGTGGTTAAAAGTGCTGTCGAAGTCAGCACGATTCAAATATTGGTCAACAGTAATAAAGAAATAATTCCTACCTGAAACGAATGTTTCGTGTCTGGCAGCTAGTAGACTTGAAATGTAGGTCAATTATTGATGCGTCTTGGCTGTCGCCGTATTGTCCTCTCAACTTTAGCAAATTTGCAGAAATGTACGTCTGTAGCATTCACAAATCGTCGAGTACACAATGAGTATCTGTATTTCCGTATTTAGAGCTTATCAACAATGAAGACAGCAATAATGACACGATGGCTTCGACCAGTACGTGTAATGGCAATATGACCAATCATTGTATTATTACGCGTTTGGCAGGACACGAAATATAGTATGACGTCACAATGAAAATAAAATCGCATTTAACAACAAATAGCTGACTTTTTAAACGTAAATTTGTTATTGGTTGGTATATTACATTAAAAAAAAGTGTCCTGTGTCCAATAAATTGGACACATGACACTATGGCGTTTAGTAAAAAGGTTCAAATATTGACTCTATATGTGCCGGACGTTCTAAATGAGGCTCCATACGGGATAATCTATTTAAACTAAATTTCATTGGGAAGCTATTTTTTTGCAAATTACATGCGTATTATTATTTTAATATAACCTATCAATGTTTACAGGTGTTAGCATGTTTCAATATTGAACTAACATATAGCTTGTTGGTATTGGTACACTTTCATTTTACGAAGTTTCCCGCAGCGAACCCCATTCGGCCCATCGACCGATTGTCATTATAGAACGCCTGTAACTATTCACGAGAATATAGGCGTTCTATGAAAAACAGGATCAATTGATAGAACATCATTATTCATTATTTCCGCCTATGCATTGCAGATATTCGCCATATCTTTGTATACCGCACATTAAAAGTGATTGGCAGAAATAGATATTAATTGCCTGGGTGAACTTGTGTTTTACATTGACGAGAAAATGTTTGAAATGACTAATTGAATAATGCTATATAATTCCAGAACAAAAATACTTACACAATTCCCTAACATTTGAATGGCCCGTAGCAAGTCTCTGTCCAACATTTATATCCCAGTAAACTCCCACGCCGAACTACTTTCTACAGGTGCGCTGTCAGTGCTGTCAATGTAAACAAATGGCTGCCGTCTGTCAATACGCGTATGCAAAGTTTTAATTGTGCCTAGCGTCCCGTAAAATGATTTTATGATGAGAAAAACAGTGGGAAAACGAACCCTGATTTAAATTGCGGCTTCAAAAATCTCAGCTGTGCGGATGAATACAGTAAACACATAGCAACTGTGATCAGGTTTAGGTAGTAACCGTGAGGCGCAGTTAAAATAATTCTTAAGAAAACGGAAAATAAACACATTTTCTTGATAAATGTATTTCAAATGTTGGAATTATAAGGAATGAATGGCCTTTTTCTGGAATTTATAGAGGATATAAACTTGGAAAAGTCGCAGGAATACTCGTCCAGTCAATATTATTGGGGTATAAACTTTTCCAAGTTTATACCCCGATAAATTCCACAAAAAGGCCATTAATTCCGATATTAAGGCATTGAGTCCAACATAATATTACAAATATAAACAAACGGGTGCATAGCATACAGATATAATCGTATATAAGCCCCGCCGGCGAATTCGTACCGTTTCCGACCCGAGCCTGGGGCCCGTTCAAATCTGTCTCGGTATCAACAACTTGACGGCTCATGACGAGAAACAATCGCCCGAGATTGGAATAATTCCGCACCACTCTGACAAGTCTGGGTTTGTTTCCTAGTGACAACTGCAGCATTTTCTGTATAATTCAACGAGAAATTTCAAGAAGATACCTCTGGAAATTATGCATTTGCTCTGCTGGCCGTTTCACTAAACTTCGTACGACTAAGATGTTCGTAAGTGCAAAATTATGAAAGTCTGTAAATTTCACATTAACGATGTTTTCTTGTAAACAATTATTGGATTTATATAAATCCACCAATTGAAATTTCCAGACGATTCTAAATTTGCACTTACACACATTTTAGTCGTAAGAAGTTTAGTGAAACGGCCCCTGGTGAACTTGATATCAACAAACACTATGCTGACATTTCATTTATCAGATAACGTTTTATGCTAGCCGATGATCAAATATTAAATTTGTTCTTCATTGCCTCATTATACTGGCGTCGATCGGTAAAGTCATGCGACGCCGTTCGATCAATGCATTTTCAATTCGTTGTAATTTTGATATTCAATTCATGTGAATGCCTGATACATGTACACCATATAGTTTATTTAACTACCATTTTGAAATACCGGATTTATTTCCCGAGACATCTGGACATCCGACAAAGAAACGAGTGTGGAGTCGAATTTACAGATGTCAATAGTAATACATCCGGTATTGCAAAATGGTAGTGGAATAAATAATAATATTTCTAGCTCTTCGAAAATGCGAAAATTGCTCTTAGACCAGCTTATAACGTTATCAAAATTGACAATTTTCACTTTAGCGTATGCATTGTTTCTTCGCCAGAAAAGGACTTCAACACGTGACGTCAATTACGTCTCGCGAATGTCTAGGAGGAAATATTTTATTCAAGGAAATAAATCCCTGCAGAATCACGGTAAATCACTGGGTAGCATGTCATGTATTATGTTATCAGTCAGTACCTATTCGGCCAGTGCAAAGCTGACCACCTGATGTATGCAATTAATTACTCACCACCGGCACACCCTTCCCCGCCTTTCACGGCGGATAAAGATATTGATGCTACATAATGTAGACATATAATAAATGTGTTATCTGCTCAGTTTAGAAACAGCAGCACAATACGCTATTGACATTCATCTTCCACATACATCTTCCAAAATGCTACTTGTCTGTCGGTGCTTCAATTACTTGAACATACCCACATTCGCACACGATAAAGTAATAGTATATGATCCGCAACGACCAAAGGCTTTCTGAGGGGTTCACTCTTGTAGCTGATCTCATCTAGTACGCCCGTGCAACCTGATACGTATCATGATTTTCATTAACCCTTTTCATACTGAAGATAACATTTTTTTTTACTGAAAAGTTTTTTTTCTGCACAGAAGTATACCAGTATTGTGTTACCACTCATTTGAACCGTCTCATCGAGACGGTTCAAATGAGTGGTAACAACATATAGTTTCATTGAGAAAAGAAAAAAATGAACACCGTTAAACATATATTATGACAGTGAAATCGGCCATTATTCAATACATCGATGCCGCAAGGTTGTTCGGTTTACAGGTGTTTCACTGTAATTCCGATCTCAGAGCACTGAAACACATGCTGAGAACATCATCCATCATCAGAGATATTTGACAGTGAAATCGGCCATAATTTAATACATCGATACAGGGGCGGATCCAGCATTTGGGGAACGGGCGGGGGTGGGGTTGTCTAGTTGCGAAGGTAACTCTTGCAATCTACTCCCGATCTACTCTTGCAATCTACGGGAGTAATTGCAAGAGTTACCGTTCGCAACTAGGGGGTTGTCCTATTTTCGAGCTCTTCGAAATACACTTTCTTTACGGCATTTAAAATCAGACTCCAACTGGTGGAACACTGTCATCTATTTAAACTCCGTGGCTGAATTGGGGGGGGGGGGTGCAACCCCGGAACCTCCCCACCTCCCACCACCTCCAGATCGCAAGGTTGTTAGGTTTAGAGAGGTTCCACTGTAATAGTATTTTATAAAAGCATACTCGCCGTTCCTAACTTTTTTCTTGACTATTGCACACGCGATACCCACCTCCACTATTGCATTTTTGAAACTATGTTTTGTAAAATTTCTGAAAATAATGTGTAGGCACGTGTCTAACGTGTCTAAAGTGCCTACTGTCTGTTCCAGGTTTGCTGCCGACGAACTTTTGGCCATTAAACACATTATCTTAAAATTATATAAATGTAAGTAGTTTTTCATCAATAACACAAAGGTAACCCTCCCAAAAAGAATTATTTGAAGAAATTCCATCAAATTTAAATTTTATTTTATTGCGAAAAAACGATTTCCTATGGGGGCTAACAATAGATTTTGTTTACATAATTTTGTATTTGTGGACCGATTTTGTAAAGCTAACTTTTGTGTTCTTATTTACATCATTTTAAAGCTATCTAGCCAGGTTTTGGAGTCAATTTCATAATATTTTCGTTTTTTGACTCCTCCCCACTGCTTCCTCTTTCCCCCATGTTAAAAAATCGAATTTAAAAAATCGAATTTTCGCTATGAAATAAATATTTGATGGAATTTCATCAAACAAAAACAATTGGGGAGGGTGACTTTTGTTATTGGTGAAGAAGTACTTTCATTTAAATATTTGTTTCGTTTTGATGTGTTTAATAGCCAAATGTTCGTCGGCAGAAAAGCGTGGAACAGACAGTAATTGTAGCTGCGCCATTGTTGGACTGTATGCTATCAGACATATCTGGCATAAAATGGCCATGGGGGGAACGGATCGCTGTCGTTTTCAGACACGTCAGTCAATATGTTATGCATGGTTTATTGTTTTTCCCACCCATGGGAGTTAGTGCATTGCCAAGTTTGGGGGCGTTCAATGCACTATTGTGATAGTGACCGAGTAATATGTATAGGTTATTTTATTTGTATGTGGATATATGAACGAGTTCCGCTGCGTTCGATATTGCGCGACTTTATCGTTGCGCGGCGGAACGAATGGCATATATCCACATACAAATTAAATGAAAAGTCTTGCAGAGCATGATGTTATTAGCCGATCAAATCAGGGTTTAATATATCGATGGTCTAGTAACATAAGGTCGTAACTGCTATGCTAAAGCACAGCACTTACGACCTTATGTTACTAGACCATCGATATGTCCACATTTTAGTAATTACGGAATCTCAGGGAAAAGTGAGAGAAGTGTTGATTTCCTCCCCAACCAAATTCTCCCAGTTATATTTAGCTATCATTAATGTCTGATCATAGCAATACTTATGGTAGTCAAATGTAAACAATTTATTCCAGTTGAAAGAATTAACCTTTGAATATAGGTGAAGGCGCTTAGCATTACACAAATATGTAGCAAGTCAACCGAAATCTCATAAATACCCGATTTTTGGCGGCCATCTTGAAAATATGATAATTATATATTGAATATTAGTGTAGTTTACTTAAATTCTTTAATATATCCATCAGAAATTTGTTTAACAACTTACACCAATTTCCAAATTAATGACCATGACCTATTGGCTCATATATTGGCAATTTTCGACTTCCGTCAAGCATAAAGTTCAATGACCTTGAAATGACTTTGAACTTGGTTTAAAAAAATGGCACCCGGATTTTTTGAAAACCTTATACATTCAAGTTTATAAAAACACCGGGTGCCATAAATTAGCACGAGGTGCCGGAATCTTATATATATACCTACAATTGCCCCTGTACTAGAAGGCAAACCGCCTAACTTTAGTTTACCGAACTCTTGTAGTTAAAACGTTTATTTATTATCCGATAGATGTAGTTTGGAAGTCATACAAATTTCGCGTTTGTAGATTACAGAATATAGGATAAAAGGGTGGTTACAAACTTTTTCACAAACCGATGGATAACAAATATATAGCCGATCTATAAATAGATCGGCTGATAATAACCTTTTTAGTATATACGTATATCACTCGAAATTTGTATGCGCCTCCAAACATATACAAACTATAATTATAATAAACAAATTAATGGTGATTAGAAGAAACTATTTTGCTAGATGAAATGTAATTCTGGCACTGACCAGTATGAACTCACGAGACGTCAATATGGAAAAAAACATTGACGTATTGCGTTGCAGTGTGTTTCCATGGGAAACAAAAGTAAGTATATAATGTGTATGTATGTCTATTTCTCATTTATTGTTAACATTAATACGAGCTATAACACTTAGTACACACTATGATCAGTAAGCGGAGACTGTGCGATGTACATGAGTGTATGCCACAAGTACAGATATATGTATTAGTGGTCGCGGCATGGTCTGAAATATATTTGCCTATTTGCCACGATTGTGCTGTTTCTAAATTTATTATATTTAGTAGTTTACCCATGTACGCCATCTTGCATTGTACGTATATTATACCATAGTCATGTATGTATGCTCATGAGGCAGTTGCCTCGATGCAATAAACTATTATATTCTATAATACAGAATAATACATGTATCGCTCGCAGATTATGCTCGGAGACGTTATTCTTTAACTCACCAGCATAAAGTACGCATGTCGTAGTGATTAGAAACATGGGGATTATCTTTGTTTTGCACAGTGTAGATCCAGATCAACCTGTGCATCCGCAAAGTCTGATCAGGATCTGCAATGTTCGCCATTTCATCAATGTAACACCCGTCTCGTTCTGAGTACATAGCTCTAATTGCATTTAATTCCACTGCATTGCATAAGCGTTATGACGGAGTAGTCTTTCCAAATGTGCGTTTGAAGCGTTCTTTGTTTACTTTCAACTTCGTGGAGAGTGACCTAAGCATTTTGCGCTCATTATAGGAATGAATGGCCTTTTTGTGGAATTTATCGGGGTATAAACTTGGAAAAGTCGCGAGAATACTGGACGAAGGCCGGAAGGCCTCGTCCAGTATTCCCGCGACTTTTCCAAGTTTATATCCCTGATAAATTCAACAAAAAGGCCATTCATTCCTTATAATTCCAGCATTTTAAATAAATTCATCAAGAAAATGTGTTTATTTTCCGTTTTCTTAAGAATTATTTTAACTGCGCCTCACGGTTACGGAAAGTAGTTCGGTGTGGGAGTTTACTGGGATATAAACTTTGGACAGAGACTTGCTACGAGCCAATCAAATGTTAGGGAATTGTGTAAATATTTTTGTGCTGGAATTATATGCTGATATGTACTTGCGTACGTTGTTCAGAGTTCTTCTCATTCGTTTCCGTCCAACAATGACGGTTTACTACTTATGTAATATAACCATGGATTTCTAAGACCAGTGTAGCTCCTGATGAAATCGCACATCCATGTAGCCTGATAACGATCTATATTCATTGTTAGAAGCATGACAGGTGGTTCATTGGTGGAATGGATAGTAGTGCAGATGCTGATCAGACTGGTGCTAAATAATTAGAGCTAGCATTAAAATATTTAGAGCTAGCTCCAAATGATTTGGAGAGCTCTTCAAATGATTTAGAGCTAGCATTAATTGTCTGAGTTTATGTAGATTTGGCGTTCCATAAATCTGGTTTCTACACTGGTCTCAAATCCCAGAAGCGTCATTTCTCCATTCAATGGCACGTATGTATTAGTCAGTCGATTTACCTGGGGCATTTACACAGTTCTAACGATAGAAATTGGCAATACTGGTATTGGCACCTGTAACATCATTTGGCTGACACTGTTGGCGTATACAGACATGCATGTCGAGAATTCATGCAGGCATGTCACTGTTTATGTTATGGTAGTTGTAACCTTATTGTGGTCCCATGTAAAGTCTATGGACTCCTAATAAAAAAAACCTACTAATAAAACAATGGCAACTTACATAAATAAACCACATGAATGTGATCTGTAAGTCTTGTAACTCATACCAATAAAAATGCACACACACCTGTAATATAGGAATCAATGGCCTTTTTGTGGAATTTATCGGGGTATAAACTTGGAAAAGTCGCGTGAATACTGGACGAAGGCCGGAAGGCAAATAATAGACCAATTTTGATGTATAGTTATGCCATTACACACAGGTGTATAGAAGTCAAATTATACACGTAAAACATATGGTGTGATTTCCTTGCTGGCAGCATCTACATAATCACTTATTGAACACATATATGTGGTTTATTGGTGTATGTTTGTTGGTTTTTTAGTATTTTTTTATTAGGTTTCCATATACATCTGTTACTTCTGCACACTAAATCAGTTTGACAAAGATGTTGTGAAATTGAACTGAGAAGCATTTAGTGCCGCTACGTATAACTGTGTCTCGCCATGATATCACGAGACTTATTGTATTTGGGAACACAGTGTAGTCCCTGATCAGACTGCGCGAATGTGTCATAGAATATGCCCGCAGTCGCCAATAAACAATACAGATCATTAGTACAGTGAAACCTCTCTAAACCTGACACCCTGGGAGGTCCCCAGGGTGTCCGGCTTAGAGAGGTGTCACTGTAAATCAGGCATTTTATCATCCTGAGCCATAGTTGTGTGGTATGCGATCACGAACAGGCATTATCACCTGAGATAAATGACCAAGAAACTCATTAAAAATAAGATCATATATGTTTTCTTGGTATGGTTGAGAGTATGTTGTTACAGTATGCTTCATGTAGCTTATTGTGAACAGTAGAGATGAGAAACGACGCAGTAAGCCTCTTACGTATGCTAGCCTAAACAAAGGGAAATTTATCTCGTCTCAGAATTCCTAAGCTTTCCGGGCAGAGCCTGATTATCTCGATATCAAAACGCATGGTATTCTATTTATTAGGCAGCGTTGTCTTTCCTGAGCCTCGGAATTCTGCCGTTTCCGACCCGAGCCTCATTAACTTTATATCAAAACGCTTAAACGTGATTGTATTCTATTTATCAGGCAACGTTGTGCTACATGAAATGCGCAAATGCAATTCGTTGTTTAGGTCATGTCGTTACACTTGCGCCATTCTGTTTCATCACCTGTGGCTGTGACTTATGGGTTTTGCGAACGGTGTAGATCCACATCACTCTGTGCATCCGCACAGTCTGATCAGAAACAGCTCTGTTTGTCATTGCATCAATGAAACATTCGTCATACTTCTAGCCAGTAGCCTAGATCGGTATCAGGCTACACGGGTGTGCTATTTGATTACGAGTTACACTGTGCACACATCCAAGGTACATGAGCACGTGGTTACAACAACAACAACAACAATGGCGGAAAGTGTTGAAAGCGCGCACACTCCAAAGTAAGTATTATTTGATATTTACCTTAATAGGCAACGGATTTTGATAAATATGGCGCAGCAAACGTGTCTTCATGAGCTGCATTTGGTGATCCCGGGAAGTATACTGACACGGAAATCGATTCTTCGCAAAAACGACAGAATTGTTGGCCAAAGTACCGAGACCACCAATTGCAGATTTCCAAGACGCGTTTGATGCGCCATATTTCATCAAAATCCGTTACAATATAAGGACATAATAGAAGAATACGTACTTTGAATCGGAGGGCTTCTCGAAGTTTCAGTACTTATTGTTGTTTTAACCACGTGATTATACACCTTGACATCGCATGTAAGCACGATTTCTCCAGTCACAGCCACCAATGAAACGCCATTTAACTTTTTTTATAAATTCGGATTGTCCAGGCAGGATACGCTATCCTAGACAATTCAGGATATGACCATTTGTAAGATCAATGGATGAACAGTGTTTACTTGACGATTTAGTTTTATACCACTCCCGAATTATGCAAATGAGGTGCATGATGGTGCACCATTTCCCCGAGTTCCCGACTATTGCACCGTGAAAGTAGTAATTTTCTCTGTCTAGGTACGTAAATGTTTGAAATTGATGCTTGTATCATGATGCTTATGTTATCATATATAACCATAACCCACCACCAAGACTGTATTGGTTGAACCTGTTTCACACTATGCGACAAACGGTTAATGCATACCACACGAAATTGGGTTTATATGTCGAATTACATGGAATAACGAAGTTAAAGCTCTGTATGTTTGATATTGTGTTCATAGTATCAATAAGGTGTTTTTGTTGAGAACTAGGATAAAGTGGTATCTGCCGAAATTGCAGTGTCTGTGTAATATAACTGAGTTCAGGCAGAGACTCGTCGAGAGAGAGCAGACCGTGGCCGAGGGGTAACACCGTCGGACTGCCACGCTGGCGACCCGGGTTCGATTCAGGGTTCAGTTCCAGGGCGTCAATATTTCTGAGTTACATGTACTTTGTATTTCGTGCTCTACTAGTCCTTTCGGATGGGGACTTTAAAAGGCGGCCCCATGTATCAGATTTGAAGGAGAGCACGTTAGAGAACCAGAGGGGACTATTCTAATAATAATTAGCCCCCCTGTGGCCGGTTTCCTCTGTATCGACCTCCTTCCTTTCTCCCCTTCTTGGGAGACGGCATGCAAGGTCATCGAGCCAGTGCCGTCGTTAAATCCAAGCATTTACATTTACATTTGAGGTTCGTCGGCCTGTGAACATTCTTTAAACCGGACAAGCAGAACACCTGGCTTTGTTTCATTTTAAAAGGATTCGCTGTAAATTATCATTGATTATATGTGGCTGTGACTGGAGAAATGGGGCTTATTGGTTTTGCGACCAGTGTAGATCCAGATCAGCCTGTGCATCCGCACAGTCTGATCAGGAACTGCACTGTTCGTCATTGCATCAATGAAATTCTCGTCATGCTTCTAACAAGCGCTATATATCGCTATCAGGATACATTAGTGTGCTATTTGATCAGCAGCTACACTGGTCACATATCACATACGCGCCATTTCTCCAGTCACAGCCACATACAAATATAAGATAATCACAGAAATATATTTGTGTGTTCACGTACCTGAATTGCAGAGGAACCTCTCCAAACCGGACACCCTGGGGATCTCCCAGGGTGTCCGGTCTGGAGAGTTTCCTATGAGTTGACTATCATATCAATTCGGACAACCGGTTTCCACGTTCTATCCGATGGATACAACCAAAGTACCCCAACTTTCAAATTCCCATATTCAGTAGACCGTAATTTTCCATCTATCACGTTTCCATGATCTCTAATATCTGAAAGTATGAACTACACTGGAACCTCTCTAAACCGGACATTTACCTCGGGTGATAATGTATGTTCGTGATCGCATAACACACAACAATGGTAGGAATAATCATAGTGAAACCTCGCTAAACCGGAAACCCTGGGGACCTCCCAGGGTGTCCGGTTAAGCGAGGTTCCACTGTATATAGTTGTAATATTACGTTGTTGCACTAAGTTAAAAGCGAATCATGGTCCAAAAATGGATATTATCCCGTCAACACAGTTGCGTATGTGCGTATGTGCCGTGAAACACGGTGCCGTGAAACACGGTGCCGTGAAACATTTTTGATATCCAGTCAATACAATTTTTGCATTTTACAGCCATTTGAAGGTGTTGACGGGATAAATAGAATAGTAGGTTAGTGCCGTGAATGGGAAAACATATATGGCGCTGCACGGAAACGGGATGTGCTCGGCAGAGCATCCCGTTTCCTGAGCCTTGCCAGATATATTTTCCCATTCACGGCACTAACCTACTATTCTCTATCTATTTTCCTTATTTATGAACCAAAGTATATGTTGTGACCACTCATTTGAACCGTCTCGGCGAGACGGTTCAAATGGTGGTCACTACATATACTTCTGCTGAGAAATAAAGAAATTCATGAGCCTTGCCGGATATTTTTTCCCATTCACGGCACTAACCTACTATTCTCTATCACTGGAATTCATTGAGAACAAAATGGAATATTCATCAGCTTCCAACACCAAAATAATTTTGTGCAGTGGATGCTCTAAACTTTACAATTCACATGTACATCTGACATTAAAGGTACATGCCCACGCAGTAGGCACAAACTGTTCTTTATATCAGAGACATCATCAGAGATATTTTCTGACAAAATAAGCATTCAATCACCAGTACCCCACGTATTGATTGGCGGTATTATATATTTTATATCAGATGTAAATTTCCACACTGATATCAGGGGCGATAACCGTATTTCCTTAAAATGTTAACGGACATTACTATTTATTCTCTGTATTTATTTTTTGATGTGCAATGATCATACTTATAATCTGTCGAAAATATTATTTTTTCAGTCACTATCAGTAAAATAAATATTACAAAATGATTATATCTGTATAACTGGCACTCGCAACTTTTAGAACTTGTGGAATAGTGACAACATTATACACTTATTTAATTCCTATAAAGAACATGTTGTGCCTACTGAGTGGGCATGTACCTTTAACTGACACAAGTCCAAACTTTCGTTATTACTTTGTCTTTCTTTTTATCAATCCGTATTTTTTTTTTTTTTTTTGCTCAATTGATGAGTATATGCGATTTTGTACTTCTATTGTACTCACAAGTATAATTGTCATAAATTACTGAAGGAATAACACTGCGATTAGACGGGTATGCATTAACGTGATTTGTACATGTATGTACCTGTAGCCGATATCATCAAAATTGCAAAGTATACTTTTCTAGCAAAGTATACTTTGAGGGAGAAATCATTTATTTTTCCCAAAATGCATTATTTCATATAGAACTAACAACTGCATATATTTGATGATTAAAAGTATGCAGAATTATTATACTGAATTTATTACATTATCACAGCCATAATGGCTGTGATAATATAATAAATTCAGTATAATAAAAATTTAATAAATTTATCCTAAAATTGAAAATTTCTCCCTCAAAGTATACTTTGCTAGAAAAGTATACTTTGCAATGTTGGTGAAATAGGATACAGGAATATGCCAATTTGAAAGTTGAGGTCGTGTTTTATCCCGTCAACACAGTGCGTATGTGCCGTGAAACACGGTGCCGTGAAACATTTTTGATATCCAGTCAATACTATTTTTGCATTTTACAGCCATTTGTAGGTGTTGACGGGATAAATAGAATAGTAGGTTAGTGCCGTGAATGGGAAAAAATATCTGGCGCGGCACGGAAACGGGATGTGCTCGGCAGAGCCACGCCCATCCCGTTTCCTGAGCCTTGCCAGATATTTTTTCCCATTCACGGCACTAACCTTCTATTCTCTATTTCACCCTCATATCCACACAACGCATAGTTTACCCTTCAGCACGCGGGAAATTCTCAGTTTATTTACATGTACGCCCATATTTTATCGTGTAATGCGACTAGATTTAGAAAGAGTGATCAAAACCTATTCACGTATTGTTAGGCAACAAATTGCGCACTATTTGAATCGAAATTGCTATGCGAATGGGCAGGTTTAAGGAATAGGCTTTCCGAGAAATTTAAATAAAGAAACGTGACAGGACCAGGAGAAATGTGGCTTCTGGTTTTGGAGATTGGACCAGTGCATAAATTCCTACTGTCTATTCCAAGGTTTTCTGCCGACGAACGTTTGCCTATTAAACATATTACATCTAAATAAATATTTAACTGTAAGTATATACTTTTTCATCAATAACAAAAAAATCACCCTCTCCAATTTGTTTTATTTGATGAAATTCCAGCAAATATTGATTTTATTGTGAAAAAAAAACACTCTCCCCCAGGCAGTTGCCATAGGAAAATATTTTTTCCACAATAAAATCAAGATTGTATTCGAGTATTTGGAAACTAAAGAATTGACAAATATTTACAAGATTACCACAGGCGATGTTGATACGCATTTGTTCTTCAGACCGTTGATAAAGCAATACATTTTGTTGAGAAAGAGCAGCTTATATCTTGGCAAAAAGGATTTGTAACGAATTTTAGTTATTCCTGTCATTATACATTTACATTCAGCGATACAAGAACCCGGAAGTAACATGATAAAGCATCAACAAAATGTAGATTTAATTTTGATGTGGAATTTGAATTTTGTCAGCGCATTTGCAATGCTTTCAATGTTGCAAGATTTCCGACTCAATGAGAAAATTATTTATTTGTATTGAGAATGAAGGTTGGCTGGTTAATTGATTGATTTGTTTGGGGGTCGGTCGGTCGGTTAATTGATTGATTGATTGATTGATTAGTCAACTAGTATATGCTTATAAGTATATGTGTATTCAACGTTGATCTCGGTACACAATGCCTGGGCTGCTATTTCCATATTCAGAAAATTGTTGATGTAGAAATGTCTGGGCATATGTTCATTTCTGTAGCCTATTTCACCAACATTGCAAAGTATACTTTTCTAGTATACTTTGAGGCAGTAACCTTTTATTTTCCCCAAAATTCATTATTTCATATAGAAAACTACTGCATATATTTGATGATTAAAAGTATGCAGAATTATTATACTGAATGTATTACATTATCACAGCAAAAATGGCTGTGATAATGTAATAAATTCAGTATAATAAAAATTAATCAATTTATCCTAAAATTGAAAATTTCTCCCTCAAAGTATACTTTGCTAGATAAGTATACTTTGCAATGTTGGTGAAATCGGCTACATGTCTTTCCTTCAACAAACCATTCTGTGCCAAGACTGCAATCAGATCTTAAACTGTATACTCTGGTATACAATTGCAAATGCAAATGCAATACGCTCTGTTTTGAGACAATCTGTTGACACAGTTTCATCACATTTCAGGCCCGTAGCCAGACCTGTTTGAAGGGGGGGGGGGTCGTCTTTCGAAGGTCCAAGGGGCCTGAGGTATCTAGGGGGTGGGGGGGGGGGTCTACAAAAGTGGACCTCGAGGCTAAAAAAGTGGAACCTCGAGGCTAAAAAAGTGGACCTCGAGGTTGGGCGGGGGGGGGGGTGGGGGGGGTTGTCCGACCGCTCCGACCCCCCCTGGCTACGGGCCTGCATTTGCATTACTCACTGACCTACTTGAGATAAACGATGTCCAACGTTTTACTGAAATTACAGTGGAACCTCTCTAAACCGAACAAACTTGCGACGTCGATGTATTTAATTATGACTGATTGGCCACTGTTAAATATCGCTGATGTGTATCAGTGTTCGTGATTGCAATGCACACGGGCATGTGTTTCAGTGCTTTTACATCGGAATTACAGTGAAACATCTCTAAACCGGACATCCTGGGGACCTCCCAGGGTGTCCAGTTTGGAGAGGTTCAACTGTAATTCAACTACAATTCCAATTGTATATATTCTACTGTATGTTTCACTTATTTTATGATTATATAACTACAGCTAAAATAAACAATTTGTTGTTGTTGTATTTTCGGACAAAATAGTACCTATCATCGCTGTGTTTTATTTTTTTATTAAAATTCGGACAACTCGTGATTTCATTACGAGATGTAAACGAAAACAACAAGAAATGATGGAGAATGTACTCCTCAAAAGCTGTAATGCAAACTTCGAAGTCATTTGACTTTGATCTTGAGTAAAATTTACACAAGTAGAATGAAAGTATGGATGATTACAAATAAGTATATGAAGTTTCAGCCAATCCTCATTACATGTACGGCAACAGATATAGCAGTTAGCCGAAAACTGTAAGGTTAATCTTCGTCGGACAGACAGACGGACAGACGCCGGCGGTTGCCGAAATTAAAACCATGGAAGGTCCCAGGGTGTCCGGTTTAGAGGGGTTCCACTGTTCATAAAAAACTTTATTTTTGCTAAACTTATATTACCGCCGGCGCTAATCTTTCCAATACGTATTTTTTGCTTGAAAAGAGAAGCAAATTGTTTGACTGAGCCTGAGCTGTACTACTGCTTGATTGCTAGTTAGCATTGCCAACAGATGTTCAGAAACGTTGATAATCTGGGCAGGATTAACGCAGGCGGTTGTGTATATAGGCACAAAACTGGGGGCCGTTTCACTAAACGTCGTACGACGAAAATGTTCGTAAGTGCAAAATTTCACATTAACAATGTTTTCTTTTAAACAATTATTGGATTTACATGTATTGAGCATAGGCTGCATATGCAGCCTATGCTCAATAAATGTAAATCCATCAATTGAAATTTCCGGACAATATTAAATGTGCACTTACGTACATTTTAGTCGTACAAAGTTTAGTGAAACAGGTCTCTGGCCCGTATCCAATGGAACAGATCGTAGTTTCCATCAATGTCGTTTATGGAAGCTACTCCGCTACGGCGTGTATTTTATCATTATTAATTGGCTGGCGGCACACACGCGATTTTGACATTTAAATCCTAAAAACGTATCATCGTTTCCTGTAAGGACGAAACGAATCGAATTTGTGAAGATGCTTAGAGTTCAATCGGTTTAAAAAGTAATTCGGCAGATTCACCGTTTAACCCGTAGAATGCGGGAACCGAAACTAGTCGTCTGCTGATAATGCATATGTTGTCTTTTCTCTCAGTAAAAACATGGTTTGGCAGCATTATAGAATCATTTCCATTGGAAATGATTCTAAAGTGCTGCCAAACCAAGTTTTTGATGAGAAAAATTGAAAAATACAAAATATACAGCAGACGACACAAATTAATTCAGGCATGATGATTGTAAGTTTTAAAGGCCCCGTGTCTCGAACGATGTCTCAAATATTCAATATGTATAAGTTATTGTTCACATATTCAAGGTGTATGGTCACGTGGTACTAACAACAACAACAAGTACCGATTCAATATACGTATTCTTTTATAGTGTCTTTATTACGTAACGGATTTTGATGTAATATGGCGCATCAAACGCGTCTTGTTAAGCTGCATTTGGTGGTCTCTTTATTTTCTCAGAAACTTCTGTCGTTTGTAACAAGCCGTCTCACCAGGATCTGCAATGTTTGTCAGTATTTTTCCACATATTTTAAAAGTACCCCTAATCTGATAATAATTAGAACGTCCAGAAATGAGCATCGACCTATCAATGGCAGATATTTAGGTTGGTTACAGATCCGTTTTTATCCGAGCTATTAGCTCGGATTTAGTAACTATATGAAAAGTCTCAGTCATTGCAGATATGTTAATGAGTTAAGTGGTGGTCGCAGTGTCACTGTTTGCGGGTTTAACTTTAGAAAAACACGCGGTACAACGCCATAAAAAAGTAGTTCAACAACAGTAAAACAGCGAGCTAACTTACCGTTTCAGCGTAATACATGTGTTGTTTGCTTTTTTTGTGCTATATGTGTGTTATTGCAAAAGTTTTTTGTCTACTTTATAAACTATTAACTGTTATGTATTAATATGAGTTCTTTGTTATGTATGTTGATATTTTGCACAATGATATAGTAGGGGGCGATTTCCCTGTGACGTTTTTCTTAAATGAACAATCAGATTACAGTTTACATTCTGAACTTTACATAGGTCAATGGCTCGATAAAATCCGACATTGGACAGCGAAATGATGATGATTTA
Organism: Conchocele bisecta; assembly: GCA_029237695.1. NCBI lineage: Eukaryota > Metazoa > Mollusca > Bivalvia > Lucinida > Thyasiridae > Conchocele > Conchocele bisecta. The sequence goes on from CM055272.1 coordinate 33,436,051, forward strand.
AAGCAGAAACATTGTTTTTTGGCAGTTACATACTGTTTTAATCATCTTGAGCCATCGATATTATTAATCAGTGTTCATTTTACTTAAAAATTCAACTAATCTATAAAGAATTTAGTAAAACAGTTTGCGCGGAAATCCAAACTTTCCAAAGAGGTGCTAGCAATTTTTTGGTAATTACACGTCGTGTGTGTTAGCGCATACGCTGCCAACAGTCTTGCGACTTGACGTTACACAGCATATGCAGTACGATACACTTCACAAAGGAAACGTTGTCTTGAGTTTGAATAACGATAATAATTATCTCTATTATGAATTAAAAAAAGTGTATTTAAATAATTAGATATTAATTTAAATAAATATTTCGGCATCATTTACTCAAGAAATTAAAATTGAATGTGTAGTTGAAATGAAAGTGAAAGTAGAACGTTTTTGTTATATCCTCCGGGTTACAAATCGCTGAGGATTCCTATTTGCATTGGAAAATGATATGAATTTTAAATTTAGGAGACTGTGTCTGGAGAAAATGGACTGATGACATATGTCACCAGTCTAGTTCCTGAGCTATGACTGACGGGAAAAAAGGGACTGATGACATATGTCACCTGTCGAGTTCAATGCATGACTGCTCGCTCTTGTTTGTAATTGTTGTAAAATATATAAAGTTTAAACTGTGTATACAAAACTATAGATATACACCCTACCCCCCCCCCCCCCCCCCCCCCCCACCCCCCCCCCCCCCCCCCCACGGCATACAAAGTATGTCGAGGGTATATAGTTTTCGTAATTCCGTCCACGTTAAATAGTTTGGGTACCCATTATCTCTGTGACGGAAAGTCGGATGGACCTCAAACTTCATATACTTCCTTATCATATCATCAACCATATTTTCATTCCATACCACACTCATGCGACCTTCATTTCCAAGGTCAAGGTCAAATTACTTAGACATTTGCATCCGTACGATTTGCCTTAAAGTTTTCTGCAACCGTAAGTCAGATTGACTTCAAACTTCATATACTTCCTTATCATCATCCATATTTTCATTCCATACATGTACCACACCCATTTAGCCTTCATGTCTAAGGTCAATGTGAAATTACTTTGAACAATCATGTTTGTCAAGATAAATATTGTTTTTGCAGCATTGATAATGTATACTGATTCGACGAATATATTTATTTCAAATGGAGTATATATGATTTTTTGTGTGAAATATTAAAATGGTTGCCATGACAACCAATATTATTAAGCGCTCACATGTTAAGTGTATTGCAAGATGGTAACAGTACTCGGGTGTATTGCATTGATTTTCAAAAAGTAAACACCTTTTCAACAAATACAATTTTATGTTTTCCAATATTGGTTACCATGGTTACTATGGTAATGCATATATATTTCAGAACTAGTGTATAATAACATATGACAAAGCAATATATCCTGTGAGTATATATAGTCGGGAAATTATTGAGCAAGTGAAACTTGTATGTAGCTGACCATTAAAATAGTTGCTGTCTCAACTACTGACAAGCCGCAATACATCTATTCCGCAAAGTTCCGCATCCCTCCTGGTGCCAATTATTAAGACTAAATGTACTTTCCAACAAATGAATTCTTAGTATATGTGTCCTCCATAAGCACGTACTGCGAAGGATTTCAGGACTTTCAGTCCTTTGATTTGATTAGCGGAATCGGTAATGAGCCCCGCAGGAGACTTGTGTTTGTTTTATTAATTCGTTCCCACGAAATAACAATTCGTTCCCTCAATATAACAATTCGTTCCCTCGAATTAACAATTCGTTCCCGTGGGGAACGAATTGTTAATTCGAGGGAACGAATTGTTAATTCGAGGGAACGAATTGTTAATTCGTAATTCGTGGGATCGAATTGTTAAATTGAGGGAACGAATTGTTATTTTGTGGGAACGAATTAATAAAACAAATAATCCTACGTCTCCTGCGGGGCTCCGTAGCCATGGCAATGAGTTTGACAGTATTGTGGTAACGAAACCTGACACGTATGTTTCCTCCATTTACCCCAGTTTCCTCCATGTAAAAAAAACCATTCGTACGCATCCATGTATGTCATTGGAATACGCGATTGTAATAAAGAAATTTACAAATATTGGCAAGATTAGCACATATGGTAGTGTATAGTATTAATACAATGGAACCTCTCTAAACCGGACAAGAAGAAACATATGCGATAATAATGTTGATGGGTGTCATTTATCTCAGGATAATGCCTGTTCGTGATCGCATTGCACTCAACTATAGCTCGGAATAATCAAACGCCTGATTAACAGTGAAACCTCGATAAACCTGACACCAGGGTGCATATGCAGCCTATGCTCAATAAATGTAAATCCAATAATTGTTTACAAGGAAATAATGTTAATGTGAAATTTACAGACTATCATAATTACTAATGCACTTACTAACATTTTAGTCGTACGAAGTTTAGTGAAACGACCCCCAGGTGGGTGGCACAGTGAGTGACATTGTCCGTGTTATCGGATTAGTTTTTTTTACCAGACAAATATCTTCCCTCGGGGTGGTGAATTTACAACGGCGTATGACATGTTTTCGAGCTCGCAACATTACATGACACAATTCGTTTATTCACTAAGGTCATATGGACACGACTTCAAATTCGTGTGGACATGACATGGGTAGATATAATATGAACTTCGTTTATTCACTAAGGTCATACACTACAAAATGTGTGGCATATGCATTTCATATGTTTTTCATATGAATTTCATATGACAATTTCATATGCAAATGATATAAAGTGAGCCAATATGCAATTCATATGCAACATCTTCATATGCAAATCATATGAACTTCATATGCAAATTATTCATATGAAAAGTTTGTATATGAAATTCATATGAACATCATATGAATTTCATATCGGCTATTTTCATACCAAATCGGCACCAAATCATAAAGTAGATATAATTAATCAGAAATCCATGCCAGACAATATCTGAAATATGTATACTACTATATATAAATTATTTGTGGCGTAAAATAGACTTTAACTTTGTAATACCACGGTATAATAAAAAACATAATATGCTAGTGTAATAAATATCCCAATGAGACCGGGACAGAAAAAAAGCATCTGACCGATTTTCCCCGCCGTTGGAGGATCAATACCAGGGACGTAATTAGATCAAAGTACTTAACCCGGATTTAGAAATGGAACGCTAATTAGGAGCGTCCACCATTTCTGTTACTACTCATGAATTCTTCATTACTTGACATACTTTCAATTAAATTCTCCTCAAATATGTATGAAACCGGCTTTGGTATTACATATACCTCTCTTAATCCATCACCGTATTTCGCCGATTTTGATTTAGAAAAATACAATATTTTTCGTAAATGACGTCGAAAGTTGACATAAAATGCAGAGCTCATGCGGAATTAATTTCCGCATGAGCCCTGAATGTTTTGTCAAATTTCGAAGTAATTTACGGAAATATTGACTAATTATAGAAATCACGAAGAAACGGCAGGGGAGATACGTTCAAAGCCGGATATAATTATAACGTTGTCATCGTCGTCTTCCGGAGTCATAACACGTACAAATGTCACTGCATTCAAAATTAGGTCAAGAGCCAGGAGGCCGTTTCACTAAACTTCGTAGGACTATAATGTTTGTAAGTGCAAATTTAGGATCGTCTGGAAATTTCAATTGGTGGCGCATATGCTCAATAAATGTAAATCCAATAATTGTTAACAAGAAAACAGTTTTAATGTGAGATTTACCGACACTCATAATTTTGCACTTACGAACATTTTAGTTGTACGAAGTTTAGTGAAACGGGCCCCAGTTATTTGGAGAACCAACCTACATGTGATACGAGAGTTATGTACGTGTGTCTTATAAAACGGACACGATCTGCATATACAATTATTCATTTTCTGTAAACGTCAGTGAAAGATCGGTGAATTACTGTTTCTACCCAGGCTCGGTCAAAGCAATTTTATAATCTCTGTCCCTGGACTATATTAACACAGCTATAATATGTATTTCCGATGTGTATCGTTTTCACTATATGTCCCACCACTGTCGCCTGTATTTTCTTTCTTTTCCCATTTAGAAGAGTTATGACATTTATTTCTGAAAACTATTGCTACTTAGTTCATCGGCGAAAAAGATCAAACGCAAATTTACCAATTGTTTTGATTTGTTTAGGGAATAGCGACTCCGCGGTCGAAAAAGTGTAATCCACAAATTCGCAAAGTCGCCTAGTTTGTCGGCAGATACGAATCTGCCAACACTGACTGTAGCGCCTAGCTTTACCCTTTCTGCAGAGCTACCAATGACAACAAGAGCCGACGACTGGTAAAAGGGAATTTACGGCGTTTTTGGTCACCGTAGCCCGAGATCAACCGCTTATCCATGTAGTTTGGTTAGGGTCTACGCTGTTCGACATTCTACTCACTGGAGTAACCTTACTTTCGTCAACAATTCGACTGGATTCTAAATCCGCATGTGCGAATTGACAAGAGGATTGCACTTGTTTCAAATGCCACAAGGTTATTTTATTCAGCTAATACTAGGGCTTATGTGTTTTGCGACCAGTGTGGATCTAGATCAGATCCGCACAGTCTGGTCAAGATCTACACTGTTCGCGATTCCATTAATGGAACACACGTCATGCTTTGTATCAATATCATTATCAGGCTACAGGAGTATGCTATTTGATCAGGAGACACACTGGTCACAACTCATATAAACCCCATTTTCCCGTCACAGTCACATATATCCTCATGGGGGGAAGCCCCGTTGAATCCCGACGGTGTTCAATATCTCTATACAATAATATTGACTTCATTTATAAAGAGAAGCAATTAATGTTAGAACACTTCAATACACCGAATGACCTTAAAGCGTACAAGAAAGGCATCGAAGTGTGGAGTGCGAGCGCCATTTTTTCACCACCACGCATTTTCTAATGAAAGCGTCAATTGCTGTTGCTGGGATGGTCTCATAATTTATAGATGCATTTAACATTTAATATATAAATGGTGATTAATTTAACTTGATTTCCAATCATGGAACTTATGAATGTTTCTAAAAGTGCACTGCACAAACCTATTTTTGTGTGCAAAAAAATAAAACAATTAGTTTTCTTCTGTCTATTTGCACGAAACAGCAATTATAATGGAAACATAATCATGGCTTCTTTAAGACAATACAATGAAATTAACGATTTACCCTTTTTGTCGACATTTGTTTGTTGTATTGAAAATTATTTTTCTCTCCAGATGCTGCACTTATCCACACCGTTTGAATCACAAGTGGCAGAAGAAAATCACCTAATTATCTAATTTCTAATATAAATGATATTATAAACGATACTGTCATGCGATTTGTTCAATCACATGTGGTTTGAATATAATTTATCCATGAACACAGTGCGTATGTGCCGTGAAACACTTTTGATATCCTGTCAATACGACCTAATCACTGCGTATGCATATGTGCGGTGGCTGGCGTTATTGTTTTGCATTTTAAAGCCATTTGTAGGTGTTGACGGGATAAATAGAATAGTAGGTTAGTGCCGTGAATGGGAAAACATATCTGGTGTGGCACGGAAACGGGATGTGCTCGGCATAGCCTCGTCCATCCCGTTTCCTAAGCCTTGCCAGATATTTCTTCCCATTCACGTCTCTATGTCCATTCCTTCATTATAGGTTTGTTATATTCTCCAAATAAGGATTTTACGCAAACAGTATACAATGGTGACACCTTATACTATATACCATGACATCTGTACATCGAACAACCATGCACTAGCAGTGTATTTACTTTTGGTGTGTTTCACAGTGATGTATCTAGATTGATAATGTATGTTCATGATTGCAAAGCACGTCAACATGTTTTGCAGTAATTAAATAATGGAATTACTGTGGAACTTCTCTAAACCGGACACCCTGGGGACATCCCAGGGTGTCCGGTTTAGAGAGGTTCCACTGTATTATTTTTCTTAAATCACAGTATATTCTGACTCGTTGCCCACACCACGTGACTTCTTATTGGCTTTGGGGTAATGTGCAGACGTGGAATCTATAGATCGACCAGTCCGTCTTACAAAACTCATTAGCTACAGGAGAATGATAAATTTCGAAAAACGCCCGATCATGATGTGCTTATACACACCGTTTGAATCACAGGTACCAGAAGAAAATGACCTGATCATCTAATTTATAATATAAATTATACTATAAACCATACTGACATGCGAGGTCCCCAGGGTGTCCGAGGTTAGAGAGGTTCCACTGTAATACAATTTTCGTTAAATTACCCGACCCTATCCAGTATATTCTGACCCGTTGCCCACACCACGTGACTTCTTGTTAGCTTGGGGTAATGTCCAGGCGTGTAATCTATAGATCGACCAGTCCATCTTACCAAACTCATTAAGTACAGGAGAATTACAAAATTCGAAAAACGCCCGATTATATGGCCATCCAGTGAATGAACGTGATGGCATGATTTCTTACATGGATATACCACTAGAATAATGACCAGCAGTCACGTTATGAGATGAAGGTCACCATAGGTCACACAGAAACGTGATTAGTAACAATTTCAATTACAATAGCTCCCAAACAATTTGGCATTATATCGATTGTTCTCTTTCCCTTCGATTGCGCATTAAATGGCATAAGGTTTAAGAACACAGTATATGTACCAAGCGGATATTCATGCGCAGTGTCAAAAATTGTCCGTACAAATACTCCAAATGTTTTAGGCTATAAACACAGTTTGATTGTAGAATATGGTCAATTGATTAAGTATTCTACTGTATAAGCACGTTACTGTATCGTTAAAAGCAAACTTTGTTATGTGTGTTTATTTTGTCTTAATAAAAAGCTGATTATATGTGTCATGTTTCAATTTCGGTTCTGATTTTTTGAGCCACCACCAGGTTGGACATATGAGATTGAATATATCTCTCATCGAAATAATTAAACGTATATTTAATTAGTGTAGTTCCAGAGTAGGATGGTTGCAGGCACAGTATAGGTACGACACTTACAGTGCGGGAGTGGGAGTGGGAGAGGGTATTCGTATTTATTGCAATACCTTAGCCTTTAATATTTTCAACAATTTTATTCTAGCTCCTTCACATATCTTTCACCGGATATTCCAAGCTTCAATTCCCTGGGTTCTAAACCATAACCCAGGGAATGGAAGCTTGGAAGATCCGTTGAAAGAGACGTGAAGAGGCTAGAATAGAATTGTTGAACATATTAATTGTATTATTGCGGAAAGATTACTTATATTATCCTTTAAGCACATACTAATAATGGAATTGCGGATCAAGTGGTTTCGTAACAAAAGAGACTTAATGTTTAACGGCATAACTTTAGTTAATTTCCATTCTATAACTGCCAATAACATTCAAATTGCACAACACAGATATCAATATTTCTGTTTTATTCTGCTGCTGTTTCATCAATACTGTATTCAGTGGAAATTGGAAGTAAACGCATCAAAAACCAAAATTATGATTTTCAAAAAACGTAAATCATCAAAAAAGATAGCCTTTACATATAACGATAACACAATTGAAATTGTAGACCACTTTACATATTTGGGAAATGTTTTTTTCACAAAACGTAACTTTTCATAAGACTAAGAAACATTTGATTGACCAAGCATCCAAAGCTCTTTTCGGCCTATTTAGAAAGATTAACAACTTGTCAACTCCAGTAGACTGTCAGCTTAAGTTATTTGATCAATGTATCACTCCAATTCTCTGCTATGCCTGTGAAATCTGGGGATTTGAAAACATTTCGGCTATAGAAACAATTCATTTGAAATTTTGTAAAACTGTTTTGGGGGTAAAGAAATCCACACCAAATTTCATGGTTTATGGAGAACTTGGCAAATTTCCGCTTATTATTGACATTAAATGTAGAATTATTTCGTTTTGGGCAAAATTAGTTTCAGGGAAGCAGAGTAAATTATTGTTTCTTATGTATAAGTTATTATATACACAACATGAAGCAAATGTGACTCATTTCCGATGGATTCAGAATGTTAAATCTATTTTAACTGAAATTGGAGTTCCTGGCGTATGGCTTAGCCAGAATGATGTTAATGCTATCTGGCTGAGCCACTACGCCAGGACTCAGCTTCAGAACCAGTTTATTCAGTCATGGCTCACCAGCATCGATTCATCTTCACGTGGAATTACGTATAAAACTTTAAAACAGAGTTTGGATTAGAAACATATTTAATTAATCTCACGGAAAGGTTAAGAAAAACATTGACCAGATTTCGAACTTGTAATCATAGACTGGCGGTCGAAACTGGTAGATGGACAGATGTGCCGAGAGCAAGCAGGGTCTGCAACAAATGTGGCGCTGGTGCTCTCGGTGACGAGTTTCATTTCCTTTTCGAGTGCCGCTTCTATGATGAAGTTCGAAAACGGTATATCAAGCCATTTTATTTTAGAAGACCAAATATTTTAAAATTCGCACAGCTATTTGAGAAAAAATCTGGAAAGCAATTAAGAAATTTAGCTATTTTTATAAGAAATGCTTTATGGTTATAATGACTAGTGAGCTTATACATATGCATTTTGTATTTTTACCCATCGTTGTATTATGTAATCTATTGTATACCTCGTGTGTCACGTATGTGGCTTAGAGTGAATAAAATGTATTGTATTGTATTATTGGTAATTGGTCAATGAAATATGTCGAGTTTCACGAGAATCGAGTCGATGTAGACAGCATTCTTGAGCACGCGAATCATTGAAACAAATGGGACTGAATTATTCGTGAAGGATTTCAGGTTTTATTATTATACCCCGGCATACGACGTATGTCGAAGGGTATATTGTTTTCGTATCTCCGTCCGTCCGTCCGTCCGTCCGTCTGTCTATTCTTTCTTCCGTTCGTCAGTCCATTCGTAAAATGTGCGTTAACGTTTTCTGGTACTCATTATCTCTACAACATTAATTCAGATTGACTTGAGACTTTATATACGTCTTTATCATCATTCATGTTTCATTATATAGCCCAGCCGTGCGGCCTACATGATATTTGAAAGTCGGACCAGGCGGTGGTATCCGTGAGCCCTTGCTCATTTGCTCTAGTTTCACAATAGTGTGGCCATCAAACAGTTTGGTGCGGCGTATGTTGTCAAATCCATCGGTTTGTTATTTATATAAAAAATATTAACAAATAATGAAGTCAACCATTGTACGTAGCTTTGTTACGAAACCACCTGATCATATACAGTGGAATCTCTCTAAACCAGACACCCTGGGAGGTCCCCAGGGTGTCCGGTTTAGAGAGGTTCCACTGTAAAACTTACGGATGACCATTTCGTTGTTGCTTTGCGGTTATGAACATATATTATCATTGAAGGAAAATAGCAATTAAATATATCAAAATTAAGCACAACTAACCTTCCTCTATGTCCGGTTTAGAGAGGTTCCACTGTACACTGCGATGGGTGGATTCGTAATTTCTTATCGTTGAACATCAGGGACGCGTTTCACTAAACTTCGTACGAAATGTTTGTAAGTGCAAACATTTCACATTGACGACGTTTTCTTGTTGAAAATTATTGGATTTACATTTATTGAACATAGGCTGCATATCAATAAATGTAAATCCATCAATTGATATGTCAAGACGAGACTAAATTTACACTTTTAGTCGTACGAAGTTTAGTGAAACGGGCCCCACAGGCCTGTTTCACAAAGTGTCGTACGATTATCAAGTTCGTAAATGAACACATGAAATATACAATATCATCTGCAATGTCAGCCGATATTGGCAAATATTTTCTTAGCGGTTTCATAGTTCATTCTCTGTCCATGTAGGTACATGTAGGTGTCAAACGGTAACATCCGAGGATCACGTTCATAAACATATTCGTACGAATTCTTCGTTTTTATTGTACGGTGTTTAGTGAAACGGTCCTCAGACAACGCGCATGCAATCATCTCTTATCAAATCATTGACACATTTTTGAGTTTTGTTTCTGCATTAACCATTACAATGCTGAATTAAATTTTGTCGTCTGCTGACTATTTTATATTCTCCATATTTTCCAACGGAAATGATTCTAAAGTGCTGTCAAACCATATTTTTATGGAAGAAGACAAAATATGAAACAACAGCAGACGACAGTTTTCGGTTCCCGCCGTTTAAGGGTTAAACAGCCGAAGGGCAATGTATGGACATAAGGATGTTATAAAATGTAGTTAGATCACGTTCGTCCGCATGTACGATCGATGAAGCTAATATATATAAAAGCTCGCGGAATATCTCCTCGTACATGCGGACGAACCGTAGTCTAAATGTGGCTTATTGAAAGAAATATAGGCTTAATCGTGTTGCGGATGTAAGCATACATTTATGTGACACTCTGCGTCCAATTACGAACTTTTTCTATCGTACACACATTTGTGTAACGGTCCCCATACAACGCGTCTTGTTTTCTGAAACGGCTGATTTGTGTGGAGGATGTAAACAAACATTTATTTCACACTCCGCGCCAAATTACGAACTTGTTATCGTACACAGTTTAGTGAAGCGGTTCCCAGGCAACGCGCAAGTAAACATGTAGTTCTCAAGGACATTCCGCGCTACATTATGATTGTTTTATCGTACGAAGTTTAGTGAAACGGTCCCCAGGAAGCGCGCCTGCAAACATTTATTTCTTACGGATGATTTTTGTAGCGGATGTAAGCAAACATTTCAGTGACACTCCGCGCCCAATTACGCGTCAATTACCCAGCTACTGAATCTACTTCACGTGGCGCCGCCTGCCGCGCGTGCTCTATTCTGACGTAATTGTCAGTCCGTGCACGTCTTGTCGTCTGCTAAATGAATATTGCCACGCTTTCCACAACAATCCGGCTGATGATTATGGAGATGTTCCGATGATAATTGTGTCCAGTTACGAGAAAACCGGACTTGTAATTGTTTTGTCTCACCAGTGTGACTTTTTTTATCAAATGTCACGTTTCTAGAGATCGTCAAGTACGAAACTTCGTTGTTGAACGCACCAGGGCATTTTCAGTAACGGACTGATACCTGTGTAGGCCCTGACAGCGCGCGCAGTCCGATCTGGGGCTACACTGGTAGCTATGTCAATAGGAACTATTTTTTCATGGCGGATGAAAATTGATTTCCGTCAGCCGCTTGTTTGATCAATATACACTGGCGTATGTTTATTCCTTAATTCTGTCCATAAGGCAGACGGAAAGGACAAACTTCAATTTTCGTCATCTTATTTTATATCGTCATCCTATTTTATATTTGGGTTACCAAATATTTCCGAAACTAATTCCTGGCAGGTTTCATTTTTGTTTTGTTCATTCAAACGTACCCACGTCAACCGCTGACAATCACTCCATGTTTTAATGTATAACAAGTTGCTTAAAGGTTGTCTGTTAGCCTATTTACAACGTATATATTTTGAAACTTAAAGGTACATGCCCACTCAGTAGGCACAAACTGTTCTTTATATGAATTAAATAAGTGTATAATTGTGTCACTATTCCACCAGTTCAAAAAATACGAGTGCCCGTAATACAGATCATTAAGTAATATTTGTTTTACTAATAGTGACTCACGGTGGTATCAGGCTATTTTCATATGCAAATGAGACATGCTATTTGTTAATTATTTATACTAATAAATGCGTCACCTGAACAAATAATACTTTCGACAGATTATGAAGTATAATCATTGCACATCAACAAATAAATACAGAAAATAAATAGTACTGTCCGTTAACATTTTAATGAAATCACGGTTATCGACCCTGATATCAGTGTGGACATTTACGTCTGATATAAAATGTACCGTAATGCCAATCAATAGGTGGGGTAATGGTGTATGAATGTTTATTTTGCCAGAAAATGTCTCTGATATAAAGAACAGTTTGTGCCTACTGAGTGGGCATGTACCTTTAACCCCGTGTATTGCCATCCTATTTTATATCAGGTGGCCAAAGATTTTCGAAAATAATTTCTGACAGATATCATGTTTTGTTCGTCAAGCCAATCCATACCAATCGCTCCATGCTTAACTCTGCATGCTAGCGGCGAAAATATCCGCCAACCGAATTAGGAGTATATATGTTTTATTTCTCTCTGTGAATATGTCTTGAAATTTCATTAGGACTCAATTCTAACGAAATTCCAAGACACATTCGTGATATTTACGGGGAGAAATACAAGAAAATATGATGAGATTTTGTCCGCTAGTTTTGAACTATTTATAGCCCACAAGTTTCCCAGCATGCAAAGAGTTAAACATATTGTTTAAAGGTTGACTCCAAGCGGGTTTGTAATAGCATGTCTATTTTTAAACAGTACTTTAAACCCAGTTTACCCGCTTTCATATCCACGTATTTACAATGTCAAAGTGCATGCTCACGTGGTTACAACAACAACAACAATTACTGAAACTGCATGAAGCGTCTCCGATTCAAGGTACGTATTATTTTATGTTGTCCTTATTTTGTAACGGAATTTGATGAAATATGGCGCATCAAGCGCGTCTTGTAAAGCTGCATTTGGTGGTCTCAGTACTTCTGCATTTTTTTGCGAAGAATCGATTTCCGTGTTGAATGACAATACTGTGACGTCACGAGCAGAACTTGTTATTCGCCATTGACTATATACTATAAACACAAGGTGTGCGTTGTTTTACCATTTCAGTATCATTTTTTTCCGTTATCGCCGCCCATCCACAATGTCACTGAGACAAATCCTCTCCAAAGGATGTACAGTGGAACCTCTATAAACGGGACACCCTGGCCCGGTCCCCAGGGTGTCTGGTGTAGAGATGCTCCATTGTAAACCAGACATATGAACTGGCCAAAGCATGCCGGTATGCTTTGCGAACCTGGGGTCCGTTTCACTAAACTTCTTATTCGTAAGTGCAAATTTAGGATCGTCTGGATATTTTAATTAATGGATTTACATTTATTGAGCATAGGCTGCATATCGGAGGCGAATTATTGTAGCTAGGTACAGGGACGGATCGAGCATTTGGGGAACTGGGTTGTCTAGTTGCGAAGGTAACTCTTGCAATCTACTCCAGTACCGGACGTTACGGGAATAATTGCAAGAGTTACCGTTCGCAACTAGGGGGTTGTCCTATTTTTGAGCTCTTCGAAATGCACTTTCCTGTGTTGTACGGCATTTAAATGCAGACTCCAACTGGTGGTAAATCTATGTAAACTCCGTGGCTGAACGGGAGGGTAAGATATGTCATTACTTCCGTGCCAGGCCCGTACGCAGGAATTAATTTAGGGGGGGGGGGGGGTGGGGGGGTCCGTTATCGACGGCGCGAAGGGCTAAACATTGTTTTTTTGCACATTCACGAACAGACCTCGGCAGATTAACCATTTCACCCCTAAATAACTGGAATGGATTTTGATATGTTAATATTGTAACCCATTTCAATGATCACAAAATGATTTTCATACCAGTCCATTTATGAACATGAGGTGTTTTTGTTCTCACAATTATGACAATTATTTTCAAAAAGTGCAGATCCTGATGAGACGGCTCGTCACGAGCCGGCTCATCTGGATCTACACTTTTTGCCAATACCATAGGCCCGCCATGTGGTGTTGAACGGGTTAAGGGGGGTGCGAACGCACCCCCTCTGCGTACGGGCCTGCGTACCGTCCGTCATAAGAGAATTATTGGGGAACTACATCACCGAGTTATTTCCCTTGTTTACCACAGTCTTTGCGGTTGCATAGCAGAATAAAGCACACATTCCTTGACATTGGATCACATAAACTGGTGCTTTTGGTCGATATTGCTCATATGCACGACAATTAAATCGCATACGGACATTTTTGCAATAACATAACTTTAGCACAAACAAAAGGCAAACAAAACATTTATTACACTGAAAATGAAAAGACGGTCTAGCTGTACAACTATTTTGTTATGGCGTGTTTTTAAAAAGTTCAACCCTCAAAACATGTTCTGCGACAGACATATGCTTATTTGCATAAAATCTGTAAGACCTCAAATATGAATTTTGGTTGTATAATTCTTCGCTAGCTCTCGAATAAAAACAGGCACAAAAAATTGAATATGTGAGACACGGTTTGAAACCCTGTAATTTTGCAATGTCGAGGTTTGTAAAATTGTAGGTGGGCGAAACAGCTGTATTCGATTGAGTTAATATAAAAGTTAAGTACAGAAATGCAATGCTGATTGGGTGTTTCATACTTCACGTACATTCTGTCACTTTCCATTAAACAATACATGTCGCTGTGACTGGAGAAATGTAGCTTATTGGATTTGTGACCAGTGTAGATCCTGATCAAATAGCAAATTCCTGTAACTAACTATCTATATTGCTTATTGGAAGCATGCCGGTTGTTTCATTGATGAACTGGCGGTGAACAGTGCAGATCCTGATCAGACTGTGCGGATGCACAGACTGATCTGGATCTACACTGGTCGCAAAACCCATCGGCCTCATTTAGCCAGTTACCGCCACATATGGCACTCGTGTCAAATATAATTTGTTCCACCATCGAATGTTCTATTTACGATGACACAAGTTTACCGTACAAATCAAAACGGTAGTCATTGTTGTAGACATAACAACACGTACGTTAACGACGACATGCTTGTGCAAAGATCGAAATTGTTAAAGTGTAGTGCCAAGTGTCATGTTTTTCTGCAGGAAATTATTGGAAATGGAAATGTTGTGAGTTTCTCTGCAACATTCTTGGAGCCAATGCATCCGGTATTATTACAGCACACGTGAGAAAACGCACTGTTGTTCGATCGAGTTTGGCAGTGCTGGAGAGCGTTTCTGTCTTGAAATACTGTCACATAGTTTAACACGAATAAACAAGTGCAATAAAGCCGCAAATGTATTCGTTTTTCCTGGCTGTCGTGTTCTGTGATTACATGTGGCCATATACAGCCTACAGTAACAAAAAAATGCCGCAAGGTCACGGCACCACAAATGATTATTGTCATACCGCAGATAAATCGTCCAGTGTAAATTTCAATTTATGGATTTACATTTATTGAGCATAGGCTGCATATGCAGCCTATGCTCAATAAATGTAAATCCAATAATTATTTACAAGAAAACAATGTTAATGTGAAATTTACAGACTATCATAATTTTGCACTTATGAACATTTTAGTCGTACGAAGTTTAATGAAACGGCTTCCAGGTCCTTCACTGGTAGCAAGACATTTGGCTCAATTTGCTTGTAACCCGTTGCATATGCTACTGAGACACAAGAAATCAAATTTGCACAAATCTTCGAAGTGCGGCGCAAGCGGAGAGAAATAAACACATTTTGCCAACATAATGCAATTGATAAATGCGTCACTGCCAGGCCGCCTCTGGGCCAATGGAAATTAATTATGAAATTAACATCATACAGACGTCATCCACATTTTTCAAAGACAACTCGCTTAACTTAAATGACTTTGAATATGGCGGAAATTCACGGAAAGCGTTATTAAATACACTGGGTGGCAGATATTCGCAGACAGTGATACAGGCTTTAGTAAATGTTAGTTGTGTATATTTGTGCCATGTTTCTCGTCCATTCTGTACATTGGCGCCGCTTGGAATACCTGTATATCAGGCTTTATTAATATAAAAAATATGTTTATATTGCTGAAAATAACGAACGCTGCGCGAACATTAGTTTTCGGGAATTAAATTTTATTTAAATTAATGCATCAGTTTGTAGATTGGATTTTTGTTTCAATAGGTGATGCAATAGGTGATTATTATTTAATTGACAAACGTTATGTATTGGAAGCTGTTCTTCCTTGTACAGTAGCTATGCACATACAATCACATTTCAACACAGCGCGCATGTACGGAAGCATGGAGGGGACATGTGTGTTTTTTTCATTTATCTCGTGGCCACGACTTATGTCGTGGCCACGAGATAAATAAAAAAAACACACCTAAAGATCTCGTGGCTACGACATAATTCAGGTGTGTGTTTTTTTATTTATCTCGTGGCCACGACTTATTATGTCGTGGCCACGAGATAAATAAAACAAAACACACCTAAAGATCTCGTGGCCACGACATAATTCAGGTGTGTGTTTTTTTATTTATCTCGTGGCCACGACTTATTATGTCGTGGCCACGAGATAAATAAAATAAAACAACACCTAAAGATCTCGTGGCCACGACATAATTCAGGTGTGTGTTTTTTTATTTATCTCGTGGCCACGACTTATTATGTCGTGGCCACGAGATAAATAAAACAAAACACACCTAAAGATCTCGTGGTCACGACATAATTCAGGTGTGTGTTTTTTTTTTATTTATCTCGTGGCCACGACTTATTATGTCGTGGCCACGAGATAAAAAAAAACACACACCTAAAGATCTCGTGGCGCCGATTTATTATGTCGTGGCCACGAGATAATCAGCCAATCAGAAAACGGGTGACATCCAGGAAGCAACGTGTTGTTGTTGCTGCAATTTCCAAGTATTTTCACCAAAGAAAAGACGTATAAATTGGTATTTGTTAACTGAACGCGCAGTGGATTTGAAACATTCAATCGAATTTCATAACTTTCAATACACAAACGTTAAAATATAATAAAACGTGATTTATTAGGTTCCGAAATATGGCTTGTACGACAGCTTGAAGCTAGAAAGATTAGGCCAAGACCTTTAGGTTTGAGATCGGAAATATAATATACAAAGCTGAATACCAATAGAAACATATCAAAACTCCATGTGAAATAGTGAACGCAGTTAACATCGAGAACCCAGTTCCCCGCTATATTTTGCAATATGGTAGGTATGTGACATCATCACCCATAACTAGATAACCCCGTGGAGATTTTAAACATAATTTACGTTAGCAGTGCAGATATGAATGTACTTTATACGAAATAAATATTGTTTTAATGATGTCTAAATTATGTGTTTTGTTGCCTATATAAAATGCAATAAAAAGACGTAATTTAAAACAATACAAATCAAAGCACAGACAATAGATTGGAGCTGGTTGTTATATTAGATGGCTAATTATTGATGACCGTCCGCAGCAGAAACTAACTGTGTAATAGCGCACCTGGTGGGGAAAGTACTAAAGTTTTCATCTTTAAGTCCGTCACCAAAGGGGTTCGATGGAAGCGGCATCCCTGGAATACCTTCGGCGACGTGTTTAAAGAGTACACTGTTAGTTACACATTTAGAAACTGCGTGACATATTGGTAGTTTTTTCTGATTGGACAATTATGTCGTGGCCACGAGATCTTTAGGTGTGTTATTTTTTATCTCGTGGCCACGACATAATAAGTTGTGGACACGAGATAAATAAAAGAAACACACATGTCCCCTCCATGCTTCCGTACGTATGTGCCGTGAACACGGTGCCGTGAAACATTTTTGATATCCGTCAATACTATGTTTGCATTTTACAGCCATTTGTAGGTGTTGACGGGATAAATAGAATAGTAGGTTAGTGCCGTGAATGGTGAAAATATCTGGCGTGGCACGGAAACGGGGTGTGCTCGGCAGAGCCTCTCACATCCCGTTTCCTGAGCCTTACCAGATATGTTTTCCATTCACGACATGAACTCTATATCAATCTACCAATGCAATACAGTGGAATCTGTCAAAACCGGACACCGATAAACATATGTGATCTTATTTGTTTGTTTTTTTTTGTCATTTATCACAGGTGATAATCTCTGTTCGCCATCGCATTGCTCGGAATAATGAAATGCGATTTACAGTGAAATCTCTCTAAACCGGACACCCTGGGACTCTGTTTCACTGTATACATTGCACTACAGGTTTGTCCAAGTTGAATTGACCACGGTTCTGAGTTGAGCACGGATAAAATGCTTTATATATGTTGGCCCAGCTTGTGTATTTGTAAATCACCAATGGTCAACAGCACACAGTACATTGCATAGGCAACTAAATTAACCCGATTTCAGACTAATCGACCGGCACCCTCTGAATCGTGTGTACAATGTCAACCCGACCCAATCAAACTAAAAGGATATAATTGGCGATTATATATTGTGTACGTATGACGGGATGCGTAGACTGATAAATAGAGAAATAATGCCGATGTAGATGAGTTATTGTCGGTGGACTACATATAATGGACCAGCAAGAGGAAGTAAACAAAATGGATACATTGAAACCTCTCTAAACCGGACACCCGGAGAGAGGTCCCCAGGGTGTCCAGCTTAGAAAGGTTTCAATTGAAATTCAGGCATTTAATCATTCTGGACCATAGCTGTGTGCTATGCGATTACCCGAGATTAATTACCAAGAAACTCATCAACAATAAGATCACATATGTTTTCTTGGTGTCTGGTTTAGAGAGGTTCCACTGTACATGAGAGATGATTTAATATGAATTTTATTAAACGAGTTTACTGAGTTCATAAGAAACGAGTCTATACAGAGTTCCGTATGAAATCAGTCAACGAGTTTAATAAATATCTTATTAAAACAACACTAATATTAGATTCTATTTATTGCATACGCACTCATCATAATATGAAGCTGTATTAATTACCTAACATAGAGAATACCAGGCTAGTGTTTTTTGATATTAAGTTTATCAGGCAAGGCTAGGAAACGCGTAGGAATTCCGAGGCTTGCCGAGGAATTCCTACCGTTTCCGAGCCGAGCCTGATAAACTTGATATCAAAATACACTAGCCTGGTATTCTATTTATCAGGTAACGTTTTATGCTCGAAAATGACATTATATGACGTCGTATTCTATGGACAGAACGCGGACTTGTTTACGTTGCGTCATTACACTGACGTCATTCGGTAACGTCACGTGACGTCAACCGACCAATGGAACGTCAGTTTTCACTTTGTTGTAACCCAGATGTTGATATCAGGTCAATGCCTGATACAACAATATGTTATCAGTCAGTACGTATTCGGTCAATACAGGGCAGGTTACCTGATAAATATGTAAACGAGCCCGCTACAGAAATACATGTATCAGGTAACCTGCCCTGTATTGACCGAATACGTACTGATTGATAACATATTGTTGTATCGGGCATTGACCTGATATCAACATCCGGGTTACAACAAAGTGAAAACTGACGTTCCATTGTTCGGTCATTTTCGAGCATAAAACGTTACCTGATAACTAGAATACCAGGCTAGTGTATTTTGATATCAAGTTTATCAGGCTCGGCTCGGAAACGGTTGGAATTCCTCGGCAAGCCACGGAATTCCTACGCGTTTCCTAGCCTTGCCTGATAAACTTGGTATCAAAAGACACTAGCCTGGTATTCTCTATTTATTACACTAGCGTATTATGAGTTTTATTGCACTGTGTCAGGGCTCCAGATAAGGAATTAATAATTGAGTATTGTCACTCCATCATTTCTGAAGCAATTGGGTATTTTAACATTTTAATTGGGTAAAATAAAATCACACTACTGTTTGCACATCAGCAGACCGCAATTATTGAATAGTTTGGTTCTAAATGAAAACATGTCTTGGAGACAATTCTAATGAAATACCAAGATGTGCTTGCATGGAAAATAAGAACAATATGCTATTGTGGTCTGATTATTGTTTTCTGCAGCATGATAAAGGTACTATAAATTTTGTATTGCTTTTTGATACTCGCTACTTCTGATTTCAATTGGGTTTTTGGCAATTTTAATTGGGTATTTCAGCAAATACGCAGCTTATCTGGAGCACTGTGTGTTATTAAACTGCGAATGTCCATTTAATTCATTTCATATGACAACGTAGAAAGACATTTGACGCTTCGCTTGGATATTGCTACATTGACCAAATACACGCTGGCCGATATATGTGGCTGCGACAAATGAAAACGGGGCTTATGTGTTTTGCGACCAGTGTAGTTAAATTGGAATCTCTCTAACCCGGCAGTTATGTCACCTTCCAGGGTGGCATGTTAGGCCGTCCTTAAAAAATTGTTTGTTTCCTGTAACCCGACCCAGAATTTTAGAAGTGGGTTGGTCGGTAGGCAATTTCCTTTTTTTTCTGTCACATGACATATTGAATTTAAAAATTATTAATATTATTAAAAAGGTACAATATTTTAACACTTGCATTGCAAGTGTTAAAATAATGTACCTTTTTAATATTAATAATTTTTAAATTCAATATTGCAAGTCTTGCAATACAAGTATGTCAATTGCTGTATGTGTTGTTGTATGAACATGTATGCCATTTAGGGCCAGAGATTATATTAACCCTTTTAACCCACTGTAGCACAAAATTGAAAAAAAATAATTGTAAAAAAATTGTAAAACAAAAAATAAATAAAATTGCAAACGAAATTGCAATAAAAAAAATCGGGTCGCACCGTTTTTAGCGGGTCGGTCGGGTTACAGGAAACGGAGATATAATTAGGGATGGCCTTAGTGGCAGTACAGTAGGATCACAGGTGTTTGAACAGATGGTCATTATGTTGATGCCATGCATTTTGGTGGATTTGGGCGGGTTTCGTTGTTTTTTGGTAATTTACATAGTTGTGTGCCACTACTAATGCTCACATTACACACGACGAAAATCGTAAAATTATCTACACATTCACCGTTCCCAACTTTTGGACCCCTTTTATACTGTCAACATATCCATGTAGTACCACACTAATACGTGTAATTCGCGGGAAGTGACGTGAATTGTATGTTGGTAACAATGCACCCAAACCACCAGAGATACCGGAATATAAACCCATAAAACTATGAAGCGTTATTCAAGAACCTGTGAGTAGGAAGGGAAAATTATGAACAGGTGGAAGATTCGGACATGTGGCACAAAAAACAACGCCCATTAAAAAACAATGCCCATTAAAAAATCCCATTACCCCACTCTAATGAGCTTTTTTTCTGGGAATTATTTGTGTCAGAGGTCCGAGTCTTCCGGTTTAGAGAAGTTCGACTGAATCACTGGAAAACAGACTCAGGCCGTCCTTAAACAATTGTTTGTTTCCTGTAACCCGACCCAGAATTTTAGAGGTGGGTCGGTTGGTAGGCAATTTCTTATTGTTTCTGTCACATGACATATTGAATTTAAAAATTATAAATATTAAAAAGGTACAATATTTTAACACTTGCATTGCAAGTGTTAAAACATTGTACCTTTTTAATATTAATAATTTTTAAATTCAATATTGCAAGTCTTGCAATAAAAGTATGCCAATTGCTGTATGTGTTGTTGTATGAACATGTATGTCATTTAGGGCCAGAGATTATTTTAACCCCTTTTAACCCACTGTACAGGTAGCACTAAATTGAAAGAAAACAAAAATTGTAAAAAAAAATGAACAAAATTTTAAACGAAATTGCAATAAAAAAAATCGGGTCGCACCGTTTTTAGCGGGTCGGTCAGGTTACAGGAAACGGAGATATAATTATGGATGGCCTGACAAAAGAATATAGGAATATATGAGTATTTACACCAGAACCTTTCTAAACCTCGTGGGGCCTCTCTAAACCGGACACCCTGGGGACATCCCAGTAGCCTATTTCACCAACATTGCAAAGTATACTTTTCTAGCAAAGTATACTTTGAGGGAGAAATTTTCAATTTTGGGATAAATTAATTAATTTTTATTATACTGAATTTATTACATTATCACAGCCATTTTGTCTGTGATAATGTAATAAATTCAGTATAATAATTCTGCATACTTTTAATCATCAAATATATGCAGTGGTTAGTTCTATATGAAATAATGCATTTCGGGAAAAATAAATGATTACTCCCTCAAAGTATACTTTGCTAGACAAGTATACTTTGCAATTTTGATGAAATCGGCTACAGGTTGGTCCGTTTAGAGAGGTTATACTGTAGGACGGGTATATAGATATAGACACACGAGAACGAAAACATACTGGAAACCCAACTTTGAATTACAGTGGTACCTGATTTAAACCTGACACCATGGAGACCTCCCAGGGTGTCCGGTTTAGAGAGGTTCGATTGTATATCAACATTTGCGAAAACAAAAGTGTTGCTGGTTCTGGAGCTGCCCGCTAATTGCAGGAATAGCTGCAGACGGAAACACAATTATTTAGAAGGGAAATTGTGGCAAATTTCTCACGGTGGACTACGAGCTGCGTCTCGTGGAGATTCCGATATTCTGCCGGTTGGTTCGAACTGCATTCAGTGTGAATATTGATGCAATTCCAACTAATTTGACATTGTTGCGTTACGTGACCAAGTATTTTAAGTACATTTATAAATAATGTAAGTATTATTTAATTACATGTATTTGATACACATGATGATTTTGCAGACGAAACTACCCACCACGCTCTTATTATGAATCAATGTCCTTAAAGCAAGTGCGTCGTCAGGGGAGGTTCGCCCCTTTTTTTTGGAGCCTGCAGAATTTTCTTTATTGTTATGAGGTCCGCAATAGCAATTTTCAGTGCATTAATGAGCAGAAATTATATTTTCAAATGCCCTAAAACACAGTCAATCGATGTCAAAACCATTGCAATGTGAAAATATTCAGAAACATGCTTCTTAAATTGACCCAAAACTCGTTGCCCAGGACAAACATTCAAACATAACCAAATGCAGCAGTTGCCTTCTAAAAATAAAGAAAATTATGCAGGCTCCAAAAAAATATACCCCGATAAATTCCACAAAAATGCCATTCATTCCTATATTAATACAAGCACCGATCATAGAATGAGACATGCAGTATCAAATTTGCCCGAGCAGGGTGAGGCAGGACATGGCTGTCAACATGTGTCAATTACATCTAATTGGAGTCTGCAGGGTACATTATAAAACCTGACTTACTATTATATAACAAAGCCCATGCTTAAAGTACTGAAGCCAATATCATTACAGTAAGTGACGTCACGTTTTGACGTCATATCCGGCGAAGAAACAATTCATAAGCTAGCGTTATCATTGTCAATTTTGACAACGTTATAAGCTGGTCTACGAGCACATTTCACTCATTTTTCGAAAAGCATGTAATATACAATTTATTCCACTCGTTTCTTTACCGGATTTCAATAAATCCGGTATTCCAAAATTGAAGTTGAATTAACTATTTAATTGATCGTTGCACGGGTTACATACATACATCTGTACAAGGGAACTATCTCATGAATGGCTGTCCGGCCCGTCCACACTTCAAACTAGCCGTGCATAGAATCTCTTCGAATCAATTCCCATTCTTAAATATAAACAAGCTAAATAAACCAGAATCCACACCGGCGACGCCAATGTAACGTACATGTACATTGTAGCAGCAGACGACTCGACGGACCATCCATCACGGTGTTCCTTGGATGTCTGGGTTGATCCGACTTACAGGGCATTACGCGGTAAAAATAGCCAGACGACATGGCAGCAGGCTTTTAGTTTCATGGAAATCTGCTACATGTATATTAAAACTCTCACACCCCCAATCGTACATATGTCATGTCATCGATTGGTTAATGTTAATTTTTGGACTGTTTCATAATCAAGGTGCATGATCACGTGGTTATAACAACAACAACAGTGGCTGAAAGTGTTGAAATCTTGCCCCCTCCAAAGTAAGTATTATTTGATATTTTCCTTAATATGAAACTGATTTTGATGAAATATGGCGCAGCAAACGCGTCTTCATGAGCTGTATTTGTTCGTCCAGGGAGTTCGGCACAGACATATGTCATTTTTGCGAAGAATCGATTTCAGTGTCGGTAAATTCTTCGCAAAAACGACATAAGTTTGGGCCAACGTACAGAGACCACCAAAAACAGCTTAACAAGACGCGTTTTGATGCGCAATATTTCATCAAAATCCGTTACGTAATAAAGACACTCTTGAAAATCCTGACGAAAACTAATGCTCCGTACACTTACACGCACATGGTGCACTTTGATCAATAATATGTGTAATATTAAAGGTATATAAATGTACCCACTCAGTAGGCACAAAATGTTCTTTAAAGGAATTGTGTCACTATTCCACCAGTTCTAAAATTTAAGAGTGCCCGCTATACAGATATAATCATTTAGTAATATTTATTTTACTGATAGTGACTCGCGGTTGTATTAGGCTATTTTCATATGCAAATGAGGCATAATATATTTTTTTTAATAATACTAATTAATTGTATTCTGGGCAACGTACATGTACCCTCGGGAACAACAGGATAATGAAATAATGAAACCGCTCGCGTGCCAGTCGGCGGCTCCTGGGGACCGTTTCGTACGACTAAAATGTTCGCAAGTGCAAAATTATGATTGTCTGTAAATTAACAATGTTTTCTTGTAAACAATTATTGGATTTACATTTACATATGCAGCCTATGCTCAATAAATGTAAATCCATCGATCGAAATCTCCAGACGATCCTTAATTGGCACTTACGAACATTTTAATCGTACGAAAGTTAGTGAAACATGAACTGCATGATAATGCAATAATGAAACAGCTCGCGTGCCAGTCGGCGGCTCCTGTAGACTGCCTGATATAACCCTGTATTCTGGACAATGTAAATGTACCATCGGGAACTACATGATAATACAATAATGAAACAGCTCGCGTGCCAGTCGGCGGCTCCTGTAGATTACCTGATATAACCCTGTATTCTGGACAATGTACATGTACCATCGGGAACTACATGATAATACAATAATGAAACAGCTCCGCGTGCCAGTCGGCGGCTCCTGCAGACTACCTGATATAACCCTGTATTCTGAACAATGTGCATGTACCATCGGTAACTACATGATAATACAATAATGAAACAGCTCGCGTGCCAGTCGGCGGCTCCTGCAGACTACCTGATATAACCCTGTATTCTGGACAATGTAAATGTACCATCGGGAACTACATGATAATGCAATAATGAAACAGCTCGCGTGCCAGTCGGCGGCTCTTGTAGACTACCTGATATAACCCTGTATTCTGAACAATGTGCATGTACCATCGGTAACTACATGATAATACAATAATGAAACAGCTCCGCGTGCCAGTCGGCGGCTCCTGCAGACTACCTGATATAACCCTGTATTCTGAACAATGTGCATGTACCATCGGTAACTACATGATAATACAATAATGAAACAGCTCGCGTGCCAGTCGGCGGCTCCTGCAGACTACCTGATATAACCCTGTATTCTGGACAATGTGCATGTACCATCGGGAACTACATGATAATGCAATAATGAAACAGCTCGCGTGCCAGTCGACGGCTCCTGTAGACTACCTGATATAACCCTGTATTCTGGACAATGTACATGTACCATACGGAATCGAACTACATTGTACATGATAATGAAATAATAAAACAGTTCGCGTGCCAGTCGGCGGCTCCCGCAGACTAAGTGTGTTTTTATGACCCCGTTTGATTGGATATTATCTGATGACAGTTTGTGGCCGCAGTGACGTATTGCTATAGGAAGCAGCCGAGTCAGAATATATGAGACACGCCATGGTGATTTTGTACCATCGGACATCTGCGTAATTTCATGAAGTACGTTTACAAAATGTATAATATTTCCGTAAATGGAATTATATTGTAAACGTATTTCATGAAACTATGAATATGTTTGAAGGCACAAAATCACTGGCTGTGATAATGTAATGAATTCAGTATAATAAATCTGCATACTTGTAATCATCAAGTGTTACTCCCTCAAAGTATACTAGCTAGATAAGTATGCTTAGCAATTTTGGTGAAATCGGCTACTGGATCTACAGTGCACACTACGGAGCCCAACAGAGGACATAGATTTTTTTTATTAATTCGTTCCCACGAAATAACAATTCGTTCCCTCAATTTAACAAATCGTTCTCTCGGATCAACAATTCGTTCCCACGACATAACAATTCGTTCCCTGGAATTAACAATTCGTTCCCACGAAATAACAATTCGTTCCCTCAATTTCACAATTCGTTCTGTCGAATCAACAATTCGTTCCCACGATATAACAATTCGTTCCCTCGAATTAATAAATCGTTCCCACTAAATAGCACTTCGTTCCCTCAATTTAACAATTCGTTCTCTCGAATCAACAATTCGTTCCCACGATATAACAATTCGTTCCCACGAATTAACAATTCGTTCCCGTGGGAACGAATTGTTATTTCGTGGGAACGAATTGTCAAATTGAGGAAACGAATTGTTAATTCGTGGTAACGAATTGTGAATTCGTGGGAACGAATTATTAATTCGTGGGAACGAATTGTTAATTTGTGGGAACGAATTGTTAAATAGAATGAACGAATTGTTAATTCGTGGAAACGAATTGTTAATTCGTGGGAACGAATTGTTAAATTGAGGGAACGAATTGTTATTTCGTGGGAACGAATTAATATTAAAAAAAAAGAATTCTACGTTCCCTGCGTGGCTCCGTAGTTTGCACATGTTTGCGTTGTGGTCTGTGGGGTTGAAAAGGTTAATTCACTGAACAAAGATTACTTCTTTCGGCAAAACTATTTGTACCTGCTTATTCTGACTAAATGCCGGGACAAGTCTACACTTGTTGTATACAAGTGCAAAACAAAACTAAGAGATCCGTGATAATCGGCAAACACGACTACCAATAACATATTCATTGAAAGCGATATTTTATTGATGACAATGTCACTATTCTCGGCTCGTGGGCCGTATTTTGTCTCGGACATTGTAATACTATGACGACGACATTAGGTAACTGTCGAGAATAGATCCGTCATGATTAGTCTCGCGCAAATAGGTCAGCACGGTTGTACTCTTAGCGCGGGCTCAATTAGGCCAAAGGTTTTTGTTTTTTTTGCTGTTGCTGTTGTCTTGTATTATGTTACCCCGGGTTTTAGGAATTAGTGTACACAGCAATAGCTCAGACCCGGGTTTTAGGAATTATTGTGCACATCAATATCTCAAACCCGGGTTTTAGGAATTATTATACCCCCCCCCCCCCCCCCAGTTCAGCCACGGAGTTTACATAGATCATAGTTTACCACCATTTGGAGTAAATGCCGTAAAACACAGGAAAGTACATTTTTCGATGAGCTACGGACGGTACGGGAGTATATTGCAAGAGTTACCTTCGCAACTAGACCCACCCCCCCCCCCCCCCCCCCCGTTTCCCCAAATGTTGGATCCGCCCGTGGAACTCGAATCTAAACCCAGTGTCGGAACGGGTCATAAGGTTTAACGACACATAATCTAGATTTGTTATGCCATAGACACACTTTGCTTGCAAAAACCGGTCAATTGATGTACTAATCTACTTCACAGGTATGTTAATGTATCATTTACATCAGCTTCAAGCTTATGCTTTGGGATTATTTTGTAAGTCGGATCATGTTTGTCATGTGAGGCGGTTTCAATTACAGCCGCTGACTTTTTGCGCCACCACCAGGGTAGTCACAGGAGATTGAATTTATCTTTGTTAACAATAATTAAACCCTTTATTTTAATTCATGAATATCCAGAGCAGAATGTCTGCAGGTTATGGGAAAATAGGTGCTGAAACATCCATACGAAAAGAAAAGTAGAAGATAATAGCAGTGTGGTCATTGGATAGTTTATATAGGAAAAATAAATGGTGGTGGTGGACCATAACCACCTCAATTTTTCACTACCGGAACTGGCATAAAATGTCCAAAATTTGCACTGATGATGTCGACCGAACCCGCTTCAAGGGCACTGCCATTTGAAATGATGCTAGAGTAAGCAGAGCTAGCACAATTTTCTGAAATGTTTGAATAGTTTTGCAAATACACATTGTCCGGCCCCACACCCGGCCTTAATGACATTAGCTGTTGATAGGCCGTTAAACACCAATAAATCAAATTGACCGATACCCACAAAAGAAAGAAATATTACTAACCTATTTATACTACATATAGTCGCGAAATATGTAGTGTCAGTGCTTACATATATAATTAAAAAATCAAACTGTCCCGTGAGGCCTTAGAAAGTCGGTCATAATTCACGTAAACGGCGTTGTAAATTAACATACACAAATCAGAGCGGAATGCAAGTGTGTCTTGTACGGAAAATAGAGAATAGTAGGTTAGTGCCGTGAATGGTAAAAAATATCTGGCAAGGCTTAGGAAACGGGATGGGCGAGGCTCTGCCGAGCACATCCCGTTTCCGTGCCGCGCCAGATATGTTTTCCCATTCACGGCACTAACCTACTATTCTATTTATCCCGTAAACACCTACAAATGGCTGTAAAATGCAAACATAGTACTGACTGGATATCAAAAATGTTTCACGGCACCGTGTTTCACGGCACATACGCACTGTGTTGACGGGATAAGTATTGATTATGTCCATACCACACCAAAGTCACTTGGCCCCTTCCCCTAAAATAGGACAACGAATAATCGTAATACTAACATAAGGGGTATAACTAGATTTAACTGTCACATACAAAATGCCAAAGACGTATGTGAGGGCCAAACCAGGTCTCTAGTCGGGATTCCGGTAAGGATGAACGCCGATCGTTAAATTACCCATCGCATTCTCCCACCTACCACCCACTAAACACAATAGTATATGAACACATGGGTTGTGATATTTAGTATTCGGCATGCATATATTGTCTCCTATGTCATGTGCGAGTTGTGTACTCAGATTTAGTTATTTGTGAGTGTTATAAGCATGTGTTGTCGTGCATATATTGGATTAGACAAAAACCGTATAAATGTTCAATTTAATCTGAGTCATAAGAATGGCGATGGACATGTACTGCAAACATCTGAGGCCAAGTTACTGTGTATTTGCGAACGGTAACTCCTGTAATCTACTCCCGTACAGTCCGTAGCGAGCTACGGGAGTAGATGGCAAGAGTTACCGTTCGCAACTAGTTACTGTGCATAATTGCTTATCGATCACATGTAATTAATATACACGTGGAAGTATGTTCAATAGTGTTGGTCATGTTGTATACATGTACTTATCATTATGTGGCTCCATAGCTCAGTGGTAGAGCGCCTGTCTAGTAAACAGGAGGTCGTGAGTTCGATCCTCACTGGAGCCTGAGATATGCTATGTTTTTATTCCTCGGGAGCCTGAGATATGCTATGTTTTTATTCCTCGGGACGAAGAATTCTTGGTGAAATCTTCAATGCACACATGAAGCTTCGTCAATTTTTTACGTTATTTATCGAAAATGTCGTATTTATAAAATTGATTAAAAATTGCTCTGAATATAGTGACGGAAAATATTTCACATGTTTAAAGTCAGTAATGGCGAAATACGTGTACGTCGATACAACAAAGGGGTGGGGTTAATATCAGTTTCGGGTCTGGTACGAGTGACCTGTCCGTCTGTCCTCTGAAATTATAACGTTCGACCATGTTCAGCCGAGGATAAAGGTTTGCCGTGATATGAGGGAACTGTTTGAACCCCAATGCCGTAGGCCGCGGGTTCAAACAGTTCCCGAGTGCCACGGCAAACGTTTACCCACGGCTGGAAATGTTCGAAAGTTACTTTATAACAACGACAGTCATGTAACGAAAAGTATTGGTTATTACGTAGAGAATACCAGGCTGGAGTATTTTCACCAGGCAATGCTATGAAACGCGTAGAAATTCCGAAGTTCGCCGAGGAATTCTTATCTTTTCCGAGCCGAGCCGAGCCGAGCCGAGCCTGGGAAACTTGATACCATTTATGTATCAGGTAAACCTAACTCTGGCCGCCCGATTTGCTTCTCAATAAAGGTTATGTTCTGTTATTTACATCTGCCGTGCTCCTAACACCCATTATGTTTCATTATCAGACTGCTGAAGTGCGCTGAAGGATCAGAATCCGGACTGGACACCGTTGGCATCAACCACATTTCTCGAGCCACCGCCAATATTACAGTGGTTCCTAAACCGAACACAAGAACACATCTATGATCTTATTTTTGATGAGTTTCTCGGTCATTTATCTCTGGGGATAATATCTGTTCATGATCGCATTTCACACAGCTATGGCTCAGAATGATCAAATGCATGAATTACAGTGAAACCTCTCTAAACCGGGCATCCTGTGCTCACAGGGTGTCCGGTTTAGAGAGGTTTCACTGTACAATATAACGGTTGTCATTGAGCATGAAATGAGGTTCCCAGACAAGTAATGTTGATCTTGAACCAAACAATCTCTCAATTCACTACCCCATTTACTGAAGTGTCACTCTTGTATCCATGTAGGCACAGACTGTTCTTTATTTCAGAGACATCATCTGAGACATCTTCTGACAAAACAAACATTAATTCACCATTGCCCCACGTATTGATTGACATTTTATACATTTTATATAAACACGTGTAAATTTTCACACTGATGTGAGGGGCGATAACCGTGTCTCCTGAAAATGTTAACGGATATTACTATTTATTCTCTGTATTTATTTGTTGATGTGCAATAATCATACTTTATAATCTGTAGAAAATATTATTTTTCAGGTTACGCCTTTAATTAGTATAAATAATTACCATGCCTTGTTTGCATATGAAAGTAGCCTGATACAACCGCGAGTCACTATCGGTAAAATAAATATTACTATTTCAGTCTTGAAAGCTAAACAAATTTCCTTTAAAGGGGCATATCAGGATGTTTACGGAAAAAATAAAAAAACGTGTTTTCATCATGGCCCTGTGCAAAGTGGTTTAATTGAAGATATATGACGATACTAGGACTGTTGGGTTATTTTTATTTTCACCTATATACGTACATATATATCAGCTTTTATATCTTGTTGAACGTCTCAAAATAGGAAATTCGATATATATGTACCTATATGTGTGATAATTGAAACCCAACCAAATTTTCAAGCCAGTTTCGGAAAAAATCGCTCATTATTTGGCGGACCGCGATGTTTACTAAATTCGTTATACATACATATATATATAACGATTTAATTTACGTGACACCCATCTTACAATACAGTTGTTATGCATATTTACAACAGACACGGGGAAAAGATACGTCATTGCATTGTAAGACAAATAATTGACACACGCGGCACGTCATGTGATTTTGTACCTCGGACATCTGCGTTATTTCATGAAATATGTTTACAGAAACTGTGATATTTTCTATAATTGACGGCGAAAGGTGATGAAATCTTCATAGCAAATGCGGAATTCCATTCCGCATTTGCTATGAAAATTTCATCAACTTTCCATTCCATTTAAGGAAAATATCGCACATTTTGTAAAGATATTTCATCAGATATCGCACATTTTCTTCGGTGCATGTACAATATCCCATGGCGTGTATCATATATTATCCCGTAAAATGCGTTATTTCATGAAATACGTTAAAACTTTAAAAAGAATTACAATATTGTAAAAGTTTACAAAACTTCCAGAGTACATGCGGAATATGTACCCTGAAAATTGTGTCAACTTGGACGCCATTTATGAGATACATGTGTAGAGTAAAAAATTTAAACGTATTTAATGAAATTACGCAGATGTCCGAAGGTACAAAAAAATCGCATGGCGTAATAAACTTATCTAATAAAGTGTGTATTAGCAAACATTCTTAGGTCGCTCTCCAAGTATAAAGTAAACAAAAAACGCTTCAAACGCAAATTTGGACATACTACTCCGTCATAACCCTTATGTAATGCAATGTAATGTAATGTAATTCGAGTTATGTACTCAAATTTAGTTATTTGTGAGTGTTATAAGCATGTGTTGTCGTGCATATATTGGATTAGACAAAAACCGTATAAATGTTCAATTTAATCTGGGTCATAAGAATGGCGATGGACATGTACTGCAATCATCTGAGGCCAAGTTACTGTGTAGTTGCGAAGTCTTGTAATCTACTCCCGTACAGTCCGTAGCGAGCTACGGGCGGTACGGGAGTAGATGGCAAGAGTTACCGTTCGCAACTAGTTACTGTGCATAATTGCTTATCGATCACATGTAATTAATATGCACTTGAAGTATGTTCAATATTGTTGGACATTTTGTATACATGTGCCTTATCAACATGTGGCTCCATAGCTCAGTGGTAGAGCGCCTGTCTAGTAAACAGGAGGTCGTGAGTTCGATCCTCACTGGAGCCTGAGATATGCTATATTTTTATTCCTCGTACGAAGTGACGAAGAATGCTTGGTGAAAACTTCAATGCACACATGAAGCTTCGTCAATTTGTTACGTTATTTATCGAAAATGTCGTATTTAAAATTGTTTATAAAATTTGCTCTGAATGTCATCAGTTATTTGTGAGTGTTATAAACATGGGTTGTCGTGCATATATTGGATTAGACATGTTCAATTTAATCTGGGTCATAAGAATGGCGATATCTGAGGCCAAGTTACTGTGTAGTTGCGAGCTACCGACGGTACGGGAGTAGATGGCAAGAGTTACCGTTCGCATCTAGTTACTGTGAATAATTGCTTAACGATCACATGTAATTAATATGCACGTTGAAGTATGTTCAATATTGTTGGACATTTAGTATGTAGATGGTTATCAACATCTGGCTCCATAGCTCAGTGGTTAGAGCGCCTGTCTAGTAAACAGGAGGTCGTGAGTTCGATTCTCGCTGGAGCCTGAGATATGCTATATTTTATTCCTCGTACTTACAGTGACGAAGAAAGCTTAGTGAAAACTTCAATGCACACATCAATCTTTATCACCTTTTTACGTTATTTATCGAAATTGTCGTATTTCAAAAATTGACAAAAATGTGCTCCGAATGTCTTCAGTGACGGAACATATTTCACATGTTTAAAATCAGTAATGGCGAAACACGTGTACGTCGATACAACAAAGGGGTGGGGTTAATATCAGTTTCGGGTCTGGTACGCGTGACCTGTCCGTCGGTCCTCTGAAATTAATAACATTCGACCATGTCCAGCCGTGGGTAAAGGTTTGCCGTGACACGAGGGAACTGTTTGAATCCCAAGGCCGTAGGGCGCGGGTTCAAACAGTTCACGAGTGCCACGGCAAACGTTTACCCACGGCTAGAAATGTTCGAACGTTATTGTTACTTTATAACAACGGCAGTCATGTCACGAAAAGTGTTAGTTATTAAGTAGAGAATACCAGGCCGGTGTATTTTCATACATGTAGAAACTTCATCAGGCAATGCTATGAAACGCGTAGAAATTCCGAAGTTCGCCGAGGAATTCTTATCTTTTCCGAGTCGAGCCGAGCCTGGGAAAACTTGATACCATTTATTTATCAGGTAACGTTTTATTGTTACATGATTGTCGTTGTTTGACACCGAGCACAGTCGTGTTCAAGCGTACATCGCATGCTGTTTGACCATGGCTGTAGACAATGCTCATTCCGGGGCCAAGCCAACACCTACGTAATGGATGTGTCTCATGACGTTACTAGAACGCGTCATTACGTCACCAGACCAGTTCACAACGGTCGCAGTGAAATTTTTGAAATGTATGCTGCTGCATCACGCGACGTATACTGCGGCCCCGGAACATGTATGTGTAAATCAGATGTTTGAATGGAGCAGATTATCAAAGTACAGAAAGTACTGCATATATGCTCAAATTGCATTCTACATGTATTTCCGATGAAAATGTTACAATAACGCTCGACTATGGCATTTGCCGTTGCACTCGGGAACTGTTTGAACCCACCGTCTACGGCCTTGGGGTTCAAACAGTTCCATCGTGCCACTGCAAACGTTTACCCACGGCTGGAAATTGTCGAACCTTACATTCTACATAATAAACACATGCACACATGTATAACGTGGTTTAGTTTAAAAGAACTCGGGACTTGTTTATGTTGCGTCATTACTCTGACGTCATTTGGTCTGTTCATGGGACACCGTTCGACCAATGGAACGCCAGCGAAAACAGTAGTGACCCGGGTATGCAACTTAAATTCACTGCCAGAAACGAC
The DNA here is from genome assembly GCA_029237695.1 of Conchocele bisecta. Taxonomy (NCBI): domain Eukaryota; kingdom Metazoa; phylum Mollusca; class Bivalvia; order Lucinida; family Thyasiridae; genus Conchocele; species Conchocele bisecta. Next base: position 33,469,887 of record CM055272.1, read on the forward strand.
AATTTGTTATAAGTCAGTATGTAGTGAGCCGATGCAAATCTCTGATAAATTACGTCATATACTCCAACATAGCACTACAGTGGTGGCAAACGTCGCAAGATCCAATGTTTAGATACAAATAATTACTTTGATATATTGATCGCGTGCACTTAATCACATAGTCAGTGGTCGTTTAACCCTTGTTCGCCATTTCCTGATTAGCGGGTTGACGCAGTGTATGAATATTTGACTCCTGACGCATGGCCATTGGAATTTCTGTCAATAAATCGGAACACAATATATGCAAGTAAACAGTTGCCTCACCCAATTAACCTACTAGCAATAAACACTGTTTTGGAGTGGAGAATGTATCAGGGATATGAACCTTTACTGGGGAAGGCCAGAATGCCTTCATCCATCCATGAAGGCCTTCTGGCATTCTCTCAGTAAAGTTGGACTTTACGAGTGTATACCCGTATACATTTTCAAAAAATGTCATATATATTACATATTAGACAAGATGTTTGTATGTGTACCCACGAAGATGAATTTTCTTGAAAAATATTTACATGAAGTGTGAACATTTCTGTAAATGATAAACGATGTAATTGTTTATGATATATCGCATATGGTCTAAGATAAAACATCACATGACTTGTCCCATATCTAACATACACGATGTTCTTAGAGCAAGTATAGGGGTATACTAAACTGTAGCCGATTTCATCAAACTTGCTCAGCATACTTATCTAGCTAAGTATTCTTTGAGGGAATAATCATTTATTTTCCTGAAATGCATTATTTCATATAGAACTAACGACTGCATGTATTTCATGATTAAGTATACAGACTTATTATAAAGAGTTGTACCGATGAAAGCCGAATGCTGAATGCCTGTGGAGAAATGAGGCTTTTTACATTTGTCTTGTACATATATGTAACTGTAAGTATCAAAACATGGTTTGACAGCATTTTAGAATCATTTCCGTTGGAAATGATTCTAAAGTGCTGTCAAATCATGTTTTGAGTTAAAGTTAAAGCCGGGCTTATGACAATTATGGTCGACCGAGCACTGGCTCAAGTCGCACAATACGAGTCTGCATTTAATCCATAGCATGCGCAGAGGACATGGATTTTTTTTATTAATTCGTTCCCACGGAATAACAATTTGTTTCCTCAATTTAACAATTCGTTCCCTCGATATAACAATTATTTCCACGAATTAACATTTCGTTCACACGAAATAGCAATTCGTTCCCTCGAAATAACAATTCGTTCCCACAAAATAACAATTCGTTCCCTCGAATTGACAATTCGTTCCCACGAAATAACAATTCATTCCCTTAATTTAACAATTCGTTCCCTCGAATTAACAATTAACAATTCGTTCCCTCAATTTAACAATTCGTTCCCACGAAACAACAATTGTTATGGGAATGAATTGTTATTTCGTGGGAACGAATTGTTAAATTGAGGGAACGAATTGTTAATTCGTGGGAACGAATTGGGAACGAATTGTCAAATTGAGGGAACGAATTGTTATTTCGTGGGAACGAATATAATTCGTTCACACGAAATATATTGTTCGCGTTATTTGTTATGCTTGAAACAGGAAACCCATCTACTACTCGTATTTGATTATTTTGACCCACAGATAGGTAAGTTGCACGGTATCATATCCTTCAATCAACATAACGGTGAATGATTTTAATAATATAATGGAACCTCTCTAAGCCGGGCACAAAGCGGACATATCGGTGCTTAGCTATAATGGGATTCACTAAAATGTATCACTAGTAATATTGTATTTCCATAATAACACATTTTTGAGTGTTCGTAAGACTGATTTATAGCAGAACATCTCAAAAACCTAACACTCTGAGGACATGCGAGTGTGTTCGGTTTAGAGGGGCCCCGTTATATGCATGTGCAAGTGTCTATTACAAATGCCAGAAGGCCCATTTTCCAGCTGACATTTTCGAGACTGCAGCTATCAATGTACAGTACCACTCAAGCGGAAAAGAACATTTCTTCGTCCCACGACGTCATGTTCCAGTTTTATTGGCACCAAATTAACGTGAAATTGAGTGGAGCGAAAATGCACTGACCTCCATGTCGTGATATCCTCAGCTCTCTCGCATGCCGTTTAACCATTTTACGATTTAACCCTTTGAACACGAAAGCCCGCTATAGCGGTTTATGCAAACAGTGCAGATCCAGATGAGCCGGCTCGTAACGAGCCGTCTCATCAGGATCTGCACTTTTTGCAAGTAATTTTCCTATTTCTTAGAACAAAAACACCCCCTTTTCATAAATGGACGAATCTGAAAATCATTTTGTGACCATTGGATTGGTCGGAACATTAGCATATCACAGTCCATTCCAGTTCCTTAGGGTTGAACGGGTTAAGTAACTGGCATAGACTCTTCCCTATATACATTTTGAATTATTCAATTAATCAGAAACGGGCGTTTTTGTAAAATTAAACAGAATATATCCAAAAACAGTGCAGATCCTGATGATACGGCTCGTTACCAGCCGGATCATCTGGATATACACTGTTTGCAAACATTAGGAAAGCTGTATGCAATGTTGAAAGGGTTACACCAATCCATGTGTCACGGTAATGTTGATTCATAAGTATCACAAGTCACCAAAATAAGCTCTTTGTCATTATTGCTCAACGAAAATAAAAAAGTTCTTCCATTCAGTGGACCCATTTCGATGAACACATTGATATATTGTCGAATACATATATTGCATATTTGCATGCTCTAATATGAGATAATAATTTGTTACACAAACTCCGAAATTATATTTTCCCTCATAATGCATTCTGCATTTGTTTCTGTGACTGGAGAAATGGGACTTATGGGATCTGTGACCACTGTAGCTCCTGATCAATTCCTGCACACTCCTGGAGTCTAATAACGATACAATTATTGTATTGCTTGTTAAAAGCATGAATGGTGTTTTCCTGTTTTTACGAAATACAAATGTAGCTTTTTTAAACTACATATTTTTCTCCCACATTGTGAAACTACAGGTCTTCTCACATATTGCTCATATTACGATGGTCGGTCGTGGTAATTTATATTCTATTCCAATTGTATATCATAGTCATGTATATGCAACTACTGTAACTAGAGTACAGTAGAACCTCTCCTAACGGAGTCTCGTTGTGTCCTTAACTTTACTGATGCCATTGTCATATCCGCTAAAAACGGTGAGACCCGATTTTTTTTTATTGCAATTCCGTTTACAATTATTTTATTTTTTTTGCAAATTTTTTGTTTTTGCAATTTTTTTTTTACTTCAATTTAGTGCTACAGTGTGTTAAAAGGGGTAATATAATCTCTGGCCCTAAATGGCATACATGTTCATACAACAACACATACAGCAATCGACATACTTTTATCGCAAGTGTTAAAATATTGTACCTTTTTAATATTAACATTTTTTAAATTCAATATCGATGGTCTAGTAACATAAGGTCTATGCTCAAGCATAGCACTTACGACCTTATGTTACTAGACCATCGATATATCACTGATAATAATGCCTGTTCAAGTTGGCAAAGCACACCCGCATGCTTTTGCAAGGTTGTATGTCTGATTTACAGTGCAACCTCTCTAAACCAGACACCCTGGGGACCTCCCAGGGTGTCCGGTTTATAGAGGTTCCACGGTATTTGTATGTAGACATTGCAATGGCATCTGCAGTAGGCCGTTGCCAACGTTACCATTATGACAAAACACAACGTTGTATAGGATTGGTGACTTGGCCACTTATATGTGGCTGCCATTGGAGAATGGGTCTTATGGGTGTTCCGACCAGTGTAGATCCAGATCAGCCTGTGCATCCGCACAGTCTGATCAGGACCTGCACCGTTCGCCATTCCATCAATGAAACACCCGCCATGATTATAATAAGCAATATAGATAGTTATCAGGCTACACGAGTGTGCTATTTGATCTGGAGCTACACTGGTCACAAATCCCATAAATCCCATTTCTCCAGTTACAGCCACATATTTTGTTGACGTGTTCTTCCATGTAGGTTCGTACTACACTACTTATAATGTAGTCATTATCAATGATGTCATTCGTTCTATATTTAAGGGTGGGAATTGGCTCGGACACCTTCCATACCCGGGATATATAGCCCAGTAAACAAGCAACCCGATGGTCGTTGGCCTGGTTTATTTTTCCGAATTTTGATAAATGTTGCATTTATTCAGGCTCCAAAAGTGTGTGCTAAATATGGGAGAATTCAATCTATGCGGGCGGGTATGGTGGTAACCTGCAGAAATTATTATAGGAATGAATGGCCTTTTTGTGGAATTTATCGGGGTATAAACTTGGAAAAGTCGCGGGAATACTGGACGAAGGCCGGAAGGCCTCGTTCAGTATTCCCGCGACTTTTCCAAGTTTATATCCCCGATAAATTCAACAAAAAGGCCATTCATTCCTTATAATTCCAGCATTTGAAATAAATTCATCAAGAAAATGTGTTTATTTTCCGTTTTCATAAGAATCATTTTAACTGCGCCTGACGGTTACAGAAAGTAGTTCGGCATGGGAGTTTACTGGGATATAAATTTTGGACAGAGACTTGCTACGGACCAATCAAATATTAGGGAATTGTGTAAATATGTTTGTGCTGGAATTATCCTATAGTTGACGCACACTAATGTATATTTTCTAACACATATTATATCCGGTGATCAGTATAGATCTCTCGAGTCGATCCTGTACACAACCCGCTGCTTTAATTATTTCCACAAGTCAACGTTTCTGAACACCTATTGGCAACCTCCACTCGCAATCAAGCAGTTCGATCGAGCTGCTTGATTTCAAGCACGATATTCAAAAATTGGAAGTAAATAGAATTTACAATTACAGTGGAACGCCTCTAAACCGGAACCAAGAAATCACACGTGATCTTATTTATTATGAGTTTCGAGTTTCTTGGTCATTTATCTCGGGCGATGATGTCTGTTCATGATCGCATAGCACACAACTATGGCTCAGAATGATCGAATGCCCGATTTACAGTGAAATCTCTCTACACCTGTAGCCTATTTCATCAACATTGCAAAGTATACTTTACTAGCAAAGTATACTTTGAGGGAGTAATCATTTATTTTTCCTGAAATGCATTATTTCATATAGAACTAACAAATGCATATATTTCATGATTAAAAGTATGCAGAATTATTATACTGAATTTATTACATTATCACAGCCAAATTGGCTGTGATAATGTAATAAATTCAGTATAATAAAAATTAATAAATTTATCATAAAATTGAAAATTTCTCCCTCAAAGTATACTTTGCTACTAAAGTATACTTTGCAATGTTGATTAAATAGGCTACTGGCACCCTGGGGACCTCACAGGGTGTCCGGTTTAGAGAAATTGCACTGTATTGGCAAGGTTAGCGCAGCCGGTGGTGTAATCCATGTGCGTGATAATCTACGCCGCATTGTTCACTCTCCAGACAGCGTTAATCATCCTTCAAGCAGCACGAACGACAATTTAAGTCGACAATGTTGTCGCGAGTATATTATTACTATATTATGTAAGGCGAATGAACCTTATGATTAACTGACATGTTGCGCGGTGTGCCCAATTCGTGTACGCCATTTTATACTGTACCACGTTGTCAGTTCGTCCTTGAGTGTATCATGACTCAAGTGACTTGCTCCGGTTGCGATGATGCATTTGAATGCTGTCGTTTAAGCACAATAAATTGCTTTCTTATACCATGTTTAACAGTTAAATTGGTATCAAAAATTTCGGAGCAACCTGTCAATGTTTCAGCTTTCAACCCCTTCCTCGTTCCGTATACCTGTTATATATATAACAGGTATATATCATATATTAAATTTGCCTAAAAAAATAATAAAATTCAAGTTGACGTAATTGCACATGATTACAAAATTAGGACGGTAACGTATTTGTTATCTTGAAAAGCCAATATCAAGGTGCATGCTCACGTGGTTACAACAACAACAATATTGGCTGAAAGTGTTGAAAGCGCGCCCAAAGTAAATATTATTTGATATTTTCCTTAATAGGCAACGGATTTTGATGAAATATGGCGCAGAAAACGCGTCTTCATGAGCTGCATTTTGGTGGTCCCGGGAGTTCGGCACCTCCTTATGTCATTTTTGCGAATAATCGATTTCCGTGTTAGTAGACACGGAAATCGATTCTTCGCAAAAACGACATAAGTCTGTGCCAAACTCCCTAGACAACCACATGCAGCTCATGAAGACGCATTTGCTGCCAACGTACCGAGACCACCAAATGCAGCTTAACAAGACGCGCTTGATGCGCCTTATTTCATCAAAATCAGTTGCATAATAAGGACAAAATAAAGAAATACGTTCTTTGAATCGGAGGGCTTCTGGAAGTGTCAGTACGTGTTGTTATTGTTGTGATCACGTGATCATAAACCTTGAATATAATGATTGGATAGTTTATGGTTTAATATGTGAGCTGCCGCAAACATGTGAAATGGGCTTTACGACATTTGTGACTACTCTATTAGATATTCAGCCATTCATGTAGCTTTGATGTCGCCATATCAGATCATCACTATAGGAATGAATGGCCTTTTTGTGGAATTTATCGGGGTATAAACTTGAAAAAACCACTTTCGCAATTGGCGATAAAAATAAACAATTGGCGATAAATTGTTTTTTGTTTTTTTTTCGAAAATTGTAATTTTTTATCGCCAATTGTTCATTTTTATCCTATTGGTTATTATAGGAATGAATGGCCTTTTTGTGGAATTTATCGGGGTATAAACTTGGAAAAGTCGCGGGAATACTGGACGAAGGCCGGAAGGCCTCGTTCAGTATTCAAGCGACTTTTCCAAGTTTATATCCCCGATAAATTCCACAAAAAGGCCATTCATTCCTTATAAATCCAGCATTTGAAATAAATTCATCAAGAAAATGTGTTTATTTTGACAGACGGCAGCCATTTGTTTACATTGACAGCACTGACAGCGCACCTGTATAAAGTAGTTCGGCGTAGCTACGGGCCAATCAAATGTTAGGGAATTGTGTAAATATTTTTGTGATGGAATTATTACAGTGTGTGGTTGTGACAGATGATCATAATCGCAAATTACTGCATGTGCCGTAAGGTACTTTCTTTCTGAGCCGCGGGCCCATTTATTTGTCCAAATCAAACTTCAGATTTATTTTAAGTAATGAGTTCCACAGTATTCTGCACGTATACCACGGTATCATAACTGAATCATTTCGTCCTAGGAAAACATCACTTCTGGCGGATACACAAAACATAGTCACCGACTGTGATATACATGCATTTACTTACCCCGCTTATGTTTATTATTTAACAATCACGTTGAACCGTCAACACGTTTTAATTAGCCGTTGTTTTTTTTTAGAAAAGTTAATTGATTCAGAGAGACGGAAATAAACCGCCAGTGCTTTCCAGTCAGTGCAACATATCCGTCACATAATTACGTGGTGAATGCTCTCCAGCTTGCAATTGAAGGTCTCCGTGGAAAAGGGGGTTAACTTACATGTACCACCCTTATGTCACTGGGGCCGTTTCACTAAACTTCGTACAACTAAAATGTTCGTAAGTGAAAATTTAGGATCCTCTGGAAATTTCAATTGATGGATTTACATTTATTGAGCACAGCCTATGCTCAATAACTGTAAATCCAATAATTGTTTGCAAGGAAACATTGTTAATGTGAAATTTACAGACTATCATAATTTCACTCTGTGAAAATGTCTATGGGGATTTAACATGGGGAAATTGTATTTTCGTAATAACATCAATATTTAACCAAATTTTACTAAATAAAAAGATGGCTTGCTCTTAAATTTTGATAAAATTGATTATATCTCCAGTGACAATACTCAATTACTAATTCCTTATCTGGAGCCCTGAACTGTATTACCTCAGCCTGCTGTGCATGGTTTTAGATGACTACGTCATTATCTTGCTGTTACAGTGAAATGGTGTCTAGCGTTTATGTTTTATGTATTTTGGGATTGGTTGTAAAAGTGAGCTGTCACGAGAGAGTGTAGGATATACGCAGCAGGGCCTCGTAAATGGCAAATTATGAAATATGGCTATTTATTACCTTGTACATGTATTACTTTTATATCCGGGCGGATATATAACTGTCATATCGCTAATGTTGGATTAAGCGTGAAACACTATGTTGTTTGAAAATGAAAACGGCTTCTGACACCCTTGCAAAGACATGTAAAGGCAAATTATGAAATATGGCAATTTATTATATATCTACCCATGAAATACATAGTTATACGATGTAAATATGTTCTCATCGATGAAATAAACATCTTCCGGTGAAAATACGACTACTTCCGCTATCTATATTCATAACGCGCACCTGCAGTGCCGGACTGAAAATAGGCTGCAAATACACATTCATTACCGTATACAGTCTAAAAAACTGCTAATTTCCATGGAGCGGTATATAATAAATATAATATTCATATTTTTGCAACGAATATGACACATATGTTCATCTCGTGGTGTGAAATACCTAACGGCACTCGTGAAATATGGACATTCCACACCACTCGATGAACATATATGTCATATTCGTTGCAAAAATATGAATATCCTCTATTTATTACCTCTATTTATATCCTCTATTTATTTATTTCTCGTGGTGTGAAATGTCCATATTTCACGAGTGCCTAACGGTGAAATATGGACATTCCACACCACTCGATGAACATAATTATATGTCATATTCGTTGTAAAAATATGAATATCCTCTATTTATTACCTTTATATCCTGACGGATATATAACTGGCATAGCGTTAATGTTGGATTAGGCGTGACACACTATGTTGTGTTAAAATGAAAACGGCTTCCTACACCCTTACAAAGACATGTAAAACGGTCTCACATTTTACACAACATAGCTACATGTATCATAGTCAAAGACATTGAATGTTTGTAGGTTACTAGTATTTCATTTGCATGTGGGTATAATTCCAGCACAAAAATATTTACACAATTCCCTAACATTTGATTGGTCCGTAGCAAGTCTCTGTCCAGAATTTATATCCCAGTAAACTCCATGCCGAACTACTTTCCGTAACCGTTAGGCGCAGTTAAAATAAGTCTTAAGAAAACAGAAAATAAACACATTTTCTTGATGAATTTATTTCAAATGCTGGAATTATAAGGAATGAATGGCGTTTTTGTGGAATTTATCGGGGATATAAACTTGGAAAAGTCGCGGGAATACTGGACGAGGCCTTCCGGCCTTCGTCCAGTATTCCCGCGACTTTTCCAAGTTTATACCCCGATAAATTCCACAAAAAGGCCATTCATTCCTATAATATGCACGAGTTCCGCAGCGTGCGATATTACGCGACTTCAGGAGCTTTGTGTACGAAAGTACGGAGTACGTAGACTTCTTTTTGTATTAATTCGTTCCCACGAAATGACAATTCGTTCCCTCAATTTACCAATTCGTTCCCATGAATTAACAATTCGTTCCCTCAATTTAACAATTCGTTCCCACGAAAAAACAATTCGTTCCCACGGTAGCGAATTGTTAATTCGTGTGAACGAATTGTTATATCGTTGGAACGAATTGTTACTTCGAGGGAACGAATTGTTAAATTGAGGAACGAATTGTCATTTCGTGGGAACGAATTGCTAATTCGAGGGAACGAATTTTTATATCGTGGTAACGAATGGTTAATTCGAGGGAACGAATTGTTAAATTGAGGGAACTAATTGTTATTTCGTGGGAACGAATTAATAAAAACAATCCATGTCCCCTGCCGGGCTCCGTACGAAAGAGCTAGAACTGAAGTTGGAAGAAATATGTTTGGCAATATAGACAAGGTGTATTATCACGTGGTACTAACAACATCAACAAGTACTGAAACTTCCAGAATCTATCGATTAAAAGTACGTATTCTTTTATATTGTCATTATTACGTAAACGGATATTGATTAAATATGGCTCATCAAACGCGTCTTGTTAAGCTGCATTTTGGTGGTCTCTGTACTTTGGCCCAAACTTCTGTCGCTTTTAGACACGGAAATCGATTCTTCGCAAAAACGACATAAGTCTGTGTCGAACTCCATGGACGACCAAAATGCAGGTCATGAAGACGCATTTGCTGCGCCATATTTCATCAAAATCCGTTTCATATTAACGAAAATATCAAATAATACTTACTTTGGAGTGGGCAAGATATCAACACGTTCAGCCACTGTTGTTGTTGTTGTTGTTGTTATAACCACGTGACCACGCACCTTGATAGAGTAGTGGATACCTGGAATGACCTTCCGAATGAGGTGGTAACGGTATCGGCAGTCAACGCGTTGGAAAGTAGATTAAACAAGCACTGGTTATGTTGTTCTTGTAAGTTCAATGACAGTTTATATCAATGATCAACAAGGAAGTAAACGTGTATGGAAGGTCATATCCGCCATAATTATATTTGGCTTGATGCTTGCTGGCTGATGACATTTTAAGTTCTATCCGTCTTATTACAATTATATGTGGCTTGATGCTTGCTGGCTGATGACATTTTAAGTTCTATCCGTCTTATTACAATTATATGTGGCTTGATGCTTGCTGGCTGATGACATTACACGTTCTATGCGTGTTATTGCATTCACCGTTTGTATTTATGACAATTCTATGTGGCCTGGTGCCTGCCTGCTGATGGAATTACAACTTATATCCGTGTTATTCTATTCGTCATTTGTATTTATGACATTTGAAATCATCTTGGTTGTAATATATATTTTTCTTTATTGCATGCGCATTTGGCTTGATGTTTCATTCATTTGTCCTTACTGCTCTCGGCCTTATTCAAAGTGTTAAGTGCTTTGTTCTTACTTTCTATTGCAAATGCTTAGTGCAATAAAACAGACACACGAATAAGGACGTATCAATAATTGTAATGTAAATAAGACGAATGAACAAAGCAATCAGCAAAATGGACATGTAAGAAAGACAAATACAATTACAACAAGCAGATTTCAAATGTAATACAGTAACAAATGACGAATAAAATAACATGAATATAAGTTGTAATGCCATCAGCACGCAAGCATCAAGTCACATAGAATTATGGCGGATATTACCTTCCCAAATTACTATTGCAATTGTTGTTGTCAAGGGGCGTGGCTTATCGAGGTAACTTCACCCTAAACAACCCAAAGACTGGAAAAGGTTACAAAGGCTACAAAGGCTGTTCGATATTGCTTGTACGTCCGTTAGTGGATATTTATGACATGCATTTTCATTGAATTGACTGAATTATTATGTGTTATGATCATTTTATGAATTTTATGAATTTTAATACAATAATCCATCACAAATATACGTGTTTGGTAAATTGTCTAAACGCGCACCTGCGCCGATCGGGCCGCGCGGAATTGGAGTGATTAACACCTATTAACATATCGTTTAACAGGTGCAGCTAAACACCGATTATACTTATTGCATTATTGCATTATTATTACTTTGTATTATTATTATTATTCATTATTGTTATTCATTATTATTATTAATAGTCTATACATATTATTAATTATTATTATTATTAATCATTATTTATTTATTATTATTATTAATCATTATTATTTGTGTACCCAATTGATAGTTTTACTATGGTTATTCAAACGAAATAATCGATAACTACGAACTACAATGCCAAACAATGCATAGTTGTAGCCTGACCCGAAATGAATATTATTGTGCAGCTGAACATGCACAATTGGGGCTTGTTAAATTTGTCACAAGCTGGACCCATAATCATTAAACGGTCGTATTTTATCTATGAATATAATTTAATATGTGCATATACGAGGTTCATCCAATAAATAGTGAAAACGAATATAAGTTGATATAGTGTGCATATACCTGAATGAAATTTGGCCTACTGCTATATTGACACTTCGTCAATGATGTCGCATTATATTACGTCACTACGTTGTATGACGTCATAGTCATGTGACGTTATAATCACATACGTCTTGGGTCATGAGCACGGTGATGATAATAATGAGCCATTTTCACTATATATATTGGATTACCCTCGTATGTGTGCATCTGTAAATATCAGTTTGCAAACGTTTCAGTATCCGCACGTGATGTACGCACATTGTGTTAAATGAAAAAGGAAATGTATGGTGTTACAATGTCACTTCGAAAAATAAACACGTAATTGTGTAACTATTCCACCCGTTTTTCTTATAATTTATATAACTACCTGTTGCCTACTTTATTATTCCAGTACCAGCATCTCCCGTCACAGAAAATAAAAAGTTTAATTTTAAATTTAAAAAGGAACAGTTTACTGCCAATACTTGATGTAATTACGTTAATTACAAATACTGGACACGGGAAGGAAAATGTTCGTGGAATAAACTGTGGGTTAATTGACGGGAACATGTCATCTAGCGTAAATATCTTTTACAACTAGTTACACGTTTATTCGGCGGTGTAAATAAAAGATTTTGCTTTCGCAATCTGAGGAAATATTCGTTGCAGAGCCGTACGTGGCGCTCATAAACATATTTTTTATCACCGTGTGGATACCCATTTTCAAGGTAGATAACTAGCTGATGTCTCAAAATTCGACATTCGTCCTATGTTCACGTAATGTGTTGATACATAAAGCATGTTTAAATGAATGTCGTTGATCGATCATTGATTTATATTAATAATAATGCAATAAGTATAATCGGTGTTTAGCTGCACCTGCTAAACTATATGTTAATAGGTGTTAATCACTCTTTGTCCAATTCCGCGCGGCCCGAGCGGCGCAGGTGCGCGTTTAGATAATTTACCAAAAACACGTATATTTGTGGTAGATTATTGCATTCAAATGATTAAAATGATTAACATGATCATAACACATACTAATTCAGTCAATTCAATGACAATGTATGGCATAAATATCCGCTAACGGACGTACAAGCAACTTCGAACAGCCTTTGTAGCCTTTTCCAGCCTTTGGGGTGTTTAGGGTGACCGAAACGCATGGCAAAACAGCGATGCAATAATCAATAATGGAACTCCGGATGTCACTTGAAACAGTGCGAATGTATAAAGCATCAATCCAAATGCACATACAATTTAGACTACAACCAAGAATATTGCAAATGTCACAAACACGAATGACGAATACAATAACATGAAAGTAAGTTGTAATGGCACCAGTCAGCAAGCATCAAGCCACATAGACTTGTAAGAAGACGGATAGAACTTAGAATGTCATCAGCAAGCAAGCATCAAGCCTAATATAATTATGGCGGATATTACCTTCCATAAACGTGTGAATGCGTGCATGCATGAATACAATGTAGCGACGGCAATGACAACAAGTGTAGTAAAATTAAATGTAAAACTCGTGTATAACCGTAAAACGTTATTTTCATTATTAAGTCTCAATGCGGCAATGCGCAATAAATTGGCTTATTTGAATGTTTAAGCACTCAAGAAAATAAGTAGGTTTTTTGCATGTAAAGTTCATGCAACAAGCTTTCAGACGACGAAGATCATAAACCGAAGTACACATGTGAGGTACACAGTAACGCACCAGGGGGCCGTTTCACAAAACTTTGTACGACTAAAATGTTCGTAAGTGCCAAATTATGATAGTCTGTAAATTTCACATTAACCGTGAATGTTTTCTTGTAAACAATTATTGGATTTACATTTATTGAACATAGGCTGCATATGCAGCCTATGCTCAATAAATGTAAATCCATCAATTGATATTTCCAGGCGATCCTAAATTTGCACTTACGAATATTTTCGTCGTAAGAAGTTTAATGAAACGGCCCCCATATTTCCCCAACTGAAGAAACTACCATCCATAAAAAGTGACCAATTGACCAATACGTAGCGGGGATTGCCTACTGTAACGGCAGTGTGTCTCAGATATGCATACAATGTGAAGCAAATAAATAAACTTTATTTTAGTGTGCACTTGGGGGCCGTTTCGCTAAACGTCGTACGACTAATATGTTCGTAAGTGCAAATTTAGAATCGTCCGGAAATTTAAAGTCATAGATTTACATTTATTGAGCATAGGCTGCAGCCTATGCTCAACAAATGTAAATCCAATAATTGTTTACAAGAAAACGTTGTTACTGTGAAATTTACAGACTATACTAATTTTGCACTTATGATAATTTGTATTCGTAAGACGTTTAGTGAAACGCGCCGCTGTAGCGTAATACTCGATCTACTTCATCAGCTGAAACGTCATCTGACCGCGTCACAGACACAGTATATAGCATCTACGCAGGTGTTTTTTTTATATCAATATGGCTTTTACCCTCGGTTTATCATATATATGATATTAAATAGCGCATAAAACAGAAACTGTTTGAAATATGATCATCTAAAATCATGCGTTTGGGTTATATATAGGTTGTATATATGCTCTATATGCTAATATGTATTTTACCTTTTCTATGTTTATTGTTTATTGTTTATCATACTCTATAATAATAAAACATTCTTAGAATTTAATCAAACAAAATATGGTCGTCGGTTTATATAGGCGCATGTACTCTGCAGTCAATAAAGCGACACAAAACCTATAGAATATATTAAGCGAAATTTAATAGAGACACAGCTACAGTATAAAGTATATACGCTGGTTCATATATTAATTTATCCCGTCAACACAGTGCGTATGTGCCGTGAAACACGGTGCCGTGAAACATTTTTGATATCCAGTCAATACTATTTTTGCATTTTACAGCCATTTGTTGGTGTTGACGGGATAAATAGAATAGTAGGTTAGTGCCGTGAATGGGAAAAAATATCTGGCGCGGCACGGAAACGGGATGTGCTCGGCAGACCCTCGCCCATCCCGTTTCCTGAGCCTTGCCAGATATTTTTTCCCATTCACGGCACTAACCTACTATTCTCTATCTATTTTCCTTATTTCCGAACCAAAGTATATGTTGTAACCACACATTTGAACCGTCTCGGCGAGACGGTTCAAATGAGTGGTCACAACATATACTTCTGATGAGAAATAAAGAAATTCTTGAGCCTTGCCGGATATTTTTTCCCAATCACGGCACTAACCTACTATTCTCTATATATCTCTATTACCCCTTCTCTGTTTATCATATCTATGCTATTATAAAACGCAAAAAAAAACACGAAAAAAAACAAATAAATACATGTGTTTGGTTTATATAGTTACTGTTCCGTCGGAAATAAAATGAGAAAACAAACCTTATTGTAGGTATATGTACCCACTGGTGCTGCACTCCACGCCGGCGTAAAATGTTTCACGTCGAAATAGGCGGTGGATTCCTGACGAATTCCAATTCCCCTACATGCAGAAGATACTGCATAAACACATTTTCGTTCAGTAACCGACGCAAGAAATTGCGTCGGTTACTAGACGAAAATGCGTTTATGCGATAGCTCTAATGAAGCTGAATGGCAGGCATCTTGTTAGGAAATCGGCGCATTTGTCGACGTGAAACATTTTACGCCGCCACGGAGTGCATCACCGGTACATTATATAGCTACTACGCTGGTTACAAATGATAATATGAGTTTACTCCTCTTGATACCGTTGTTGATTGAAGCAGCGATGCTCAACTAGGCTGTGGCGGATTATTTATCGGACTGTTCACAGCTGTGATGCGTATTTATTTCATTTCGTGATTGTGAGAGTTAATCCCGTTAAATCTCGTTAATTCACAGTTAATTGCATCCAAGAAAATAAGTAGTACCATCCTTCAAGACTGGAGTATACACCAAAATAGGACATGTGACCGTTTAGAATCCCATGTCAGGCAAGTATGAAACATCAGGAGCCCGTTTCGCTAAACTTCGTACGACTAAGAAGTTCATAAGTGCAAAACTAAAATGTACAACAAAATTCGAATAAGCAGCCAATTAAGGGAACTAATTAGTGGATTCGTTCAAATTTAATGATCCCTAGATGTAGGTGGAAAATTGTAAAATTACTGAATCACATTAATGTGTAAAGTGAATTCATATAAATATTCGTACGAACATTTTTTTATCGTACGAAGCTTAGTGAAACAGCCCCAGATACGCAACCACCTGCGTTAGTCTTGTCCAGATTATCAACGTTTCTAACATATGTTGGGAATGCCAACTCGCAGTCAAGCAATTGGATTATCTGAGACGGGGCTGTAACACAGGTCAGGCTCAGTCAATCAAGTTGCTGTATTCCAAGTACAATATCCAAGCATTTTGAAATAAAAATAAATGGCAAATATTGGCTAGATTGGCACAGGCCATCGTGTGTAACATTACATCGTGATACCTCTCTAAACCGGACACCCAGCGAAAAAATAAAATGTGATTGATCTAATGGGTTTGACTGTCATTCATCTACATTGAAAATGTATGCTCATGGTTACAAATGACGTAAACATGTATTCCATGTGTTCATATGTCTGTATTACGGCGGAACATCTCTAAACCGGACACCATGGGACCTCCCAGGGTGTCCGGTTTAGAGAGGTTCCACCGTACATGTATTAAAACTACAAATAGTAACGTTTATCGAATGAAGACGGCTTATTGATATTGTTTTAAGAAGGAATGGGTTGTGCGAGATAACAGGACATCTCGTTGGAATTGTGACACTGCATACTTAACTAGTGATATCGAGTTTAGTACATGTATCTCAAGTAATACGGATTTATGTATGTATTACTATGGATATGGGTGGTTTTTAGGCCTACCATAGCACCTAAATGTCGTCACACCAATATCGATCTGCTTAATATAGTATACACCACTGTCGCCATGTCACAGCGATTTGATATGGCGGCCATCTTTACATCTATCATCGGGAAGGTTGTATTATTATTTACTGGATGCTATCTGCAACTTCCACCCTGCCTGCAAACATATGGTTTACCATGACATGTATGTCCATAGCACAGTATTGTCGACTATTTCCAAAACATATGGGTTAATAACGGCGGCCATTTTGAATTTTAGATTTCCGCCAATGAAACACAAGACTTAGATCGTTGCAATCTATGTTCGTGCATGCATCTGAAGATATGAAATAGTCGTATATATAGAGAATATTAGCTTAGTGCCGTGAATGGGGAAAATATCTGGCAAGGCTTAGGAAATGGAATGGTCGAGGCTCTGCCGAGCACATCCCGTTTCCGTGCCGCGCCAGATATGTTTTCCCATTCACGGCACTAACCTACTATTTTATTTATCCCGTCAACACCTACAAATGGCTTGAAAATGCAAAAATAATAACCCCAGCCACCGCACATATTCATACGCAGTGATTAGGTCGTCTTGACAGGATATCAAAAATGTTTCACGGCACCGTGTTTCACGGCACATACGCAGTGTTGACGGGATAAATAGTCTAAATATATCATACTTGCGACATACTTACGACAGTTCAAGGATTGAACGTGCGAATTTAAATATAAAAATTGTTTGTAGGGGTATTTTGTAAGTGTTTCTTAAAAATTGCAACGGACAGAAACATATTTCAGAAGTATTGTACATGTATTGTTAATGCCAATTGATGGCCAATCTCTACAAATTTTGGTATATGAACTCATTTCATAGGCCACTGTACTACTAATTATAATACTATGATAAACTTGTATCAAAAGACATGTACGATGTCGGTTTACGTTTGGTAACGTTAAAACGACGTCAAGCTGAGAAGAAATCGACGTAAAAGTTTTCTTTCTAGCGCGAAGGTAGAATAATTGTGTATCGTTCAAAATTGTTTTCTGCATCATTATCATTAGGCTACGCTAGTCGTAACCCGAGTTTTCTGTTTGTAACGCAGACCGAAAATTCTGGCGACGCCTGCGTAAACATGTCAATGTCTCATTCCTTAATAAGCGGCCAATATACTACTAGTCACCATCTCAAACTTGCCCGTTTAGTTGTCGCAGTTCATATCCAAGGTGCATGAACACGTGGTTACAACAACAACAACGTCACCCACTCCAAAGTAAGTATTATTTGATATATTCCTTAATATGCAACGGATTTTGATGAAATATGGCGCAGCGAACGAGTCTTCATGAGCTGCATTTGGTCGTCCATGGAGTTAGGCATAGACGTATGTCGTTTTTGCGAAGATTCTTCGCAAAAACGACAGAAGTTTGGGCCAAAGTACAGAGACCACCAACTGCAGCTTAACAAGACGTGTTTGATGCGCCATATTTCATCAAAATCCGTTACGTAATAAGGACAATATAAAAGAATAGTACTTTGAATCGAATGGATTCTGGAAGTTTCAATACTTATTGTTGTTGTTAGTACCACGTGATCATACACCTTGAATATGCTACTAGTCACCATCTCAAACTTGCCCGTTTTGTTGTCGCAGTTCATATCGCAGCTTGCTGCCACTGGCAACAAAACAATTATATTTTATTTACATTCTCTAGTTTTTGCGACGATGAGATTTTGCGATAATTAACAGATAGCCTTCTGATAACCTGTATTATGTAGTTCAACCGAGGGCAGTTTATTTCCACAAACTCGCAAACAACATACCAGTTTGACATCTTTGACGGCTCCCATCAGATTCTGCGAATTTCGAAAAGAATGCCTGGCAGTTATACTGACCACATGGCCAGAATTATTCCTGGCACGAATGCACATCACTTGTTGATTTGTTGTTATATTGCTAATTGGCACCAGTATATGAAACATGCGGGATTTCAATGTGTGTATACCCAACAGAAAAGAAAACGCACACACCTACTGTCTGTTTCACGAAAGCTGCCCAAATTTTACGGCTATATAAACAATTAAAAAACAGGATTTCTTTTGATAATATCAAATTAAAGAAAAAATTAATAATGAGCCTTCTTTTTATTTCGTGAAATTTGGTCAAATATTGATTTTATTGCGAAAAAACAATTTCCCCATGTTAAATCCCCATAGACATCTTGATGATCTTCACGGAGTGAAGATGTCTATGGGGATTTAACAAGGGGAATTTTTTTTCAATTTTAGAAATACTGGACCGATTTTTAAAATTTAACTTTTGTTTTCTTAGTTAGATCATATCCAAGCTATCTAGTCAGGTTTCGGAGTCAATTTCCAAATTTTTTCGTTTTTTGACTCCTCCCACACTTCCTTACCACTTTTTCCCCCATGTTAAATTCCCATAGACAAATCAATTTTTCGTAATAAAATCAATATTTGACCGAATTTCACGAAATTAAAAGAAGGCTCATTCTTAAATTTTCCTTTAATTTAATATTATCGAAAATAATATTGTTTTTGAATTGTCTATATAGCCGTAAAATTTGGGCAGCTTTCGTGAAACAGACTACACTGTATAGGTGTGCCAGAAAATGAATGTGTATACATGTATTTACATTAGATGAAACCGACGATTTTACGTTAACATTGATTATTGTTTGCCCTACTGTCTGTTTCTGCCCTACTGTCTGTCTGCACCCCCCCCCCCCACCCCGTCCAGCCACGGAGTTTACAAAGATCACAGTTTACCACCAGTTGTAGTCTGAATTTAAATGCCAGAAAGTACAGGAAAGTGCACTTCGAAGAGCTCGAAAATAGGACAACCCCCTAGTTGCGAACGGTGACGGGACTAAATTGCAAGAGTTACCTTCGCAAATGCTCGATCCCAGATGCTGTTCCCCAAATGCTGGAACAGCCCCTGGATGTCTTATTAAATCATCACTCACGTTAAGATTCTCTATTCATTATATATGATGAAAACGATTACTATACCTTTAAACAAAATAACTTTAGTACTATATACATCTAACATGGAAATTAATGAAAAGTCATGTATGCAATACCTTGTATGTATGGCCATTTATCTCCTTATCACCATACACCTATGGACACATAGACATACAGCCAGTTCATATGGCAGTCAATTGTCCTATACTACACGAATATAGAACGTGCTTTCTTTGTTATTTGACGAGTATAGATATACATGCATGCAACCTGCCCACACATGTACGAACTACTGAGGTTAGAAACTGATGAACTCCAATATATCGTACCAAAAAGAGACTATAATTTTGTAAATGCGAACAGCGTATACACATATCAGACTGCGCATGATATAAGTTAAGCTGGCCGCAGATAATATACGTTTTTTAATGCGAACTGCGTATACACATATCAGACTGCGCATCTGCGCAGTCTGATATGTGTATACGCTGGTCGCATTCATAGGCGGTACATTACATATTACTATATATGATTTAAGTTAAGCTGGCCGCAAATAAAAACAATATATCTTTCTCACGCAGAATCCCTAACGATCAATTAAGTATTATTGCCGTGTAATTACACTTGGCAACATGTAGCATGCTAATGGCCATGAAATAAGTAATATCGTTCGTTTATTGGACGCCGCTGGCCATCTCGGGAACAATGTTTATGACCGGGCACGGGTGGTCAATTACTCGATGTATCAGTTAACTGGCTGCACATTGACTAAATACGCACTGACTGATAACTCAATTGTGACCGGAGAAACGGGGCTTAGGGGATATGTGATCAGTGTAGCTACTGATCAAATAGTAGCCTGATAACCATATGTTGCATGTTATAAGCATGACGGGTGTTTCATTGGTAGATAGAATGGCGAACAGTGCAAATCCTGATCAGACTGTGCGGATGCACATGCTGATCGGCATCTACATTTCTCCAGTCACAGACACAATTTGTCCAGGTGTATTACTTCCTTGGTATTCAGGGATTGCCACTGACATCATAAGTTCTTGCTCTCATATTGCATGTTTAATGTAATAAATGCGAGGGAGCGCTAGCATCCGCAGCATTTAGTTCCTTAACAATCCAATATGTGAACAATAACATACTTATACTTAGCCAGTTTTATAATGCAGTCTCCCATCCAAGTATTGATGTTCCATTTCCTTCAGAACTGGTAGTCATTAAATATTGTAATGTGTAACGTTTTGTGGTTAGATATTTGCAATATGTGAAATAAGTGGAGCGCGATACTGGCCAGCGATTGGCTTATGAAAATAGCCTGATACCACCGCGTGTCACTATCAAATAAGTGTATAATCGTGTCACTATTCCACCAGTTCTAAAACTTACGAGTGCCCGCTATGCATAAATAGTAATTAAGTAATATTTAGTTTACTGATAGTGACGCGCGGTGGTATCAGTCTATTTTCATATGCAAATGAGGCATTATGTTTTTTAATTATTTATACTAATTAAATGCGTCACCTGAAAAAATAATATTTTCGACAGATCATAAAGTATGATCATTGCACATCATTAAATAAATACAGATAATAAATACATGTAATAATGTCCTTTAACTTGTTAAGGAAACACGGTTATCGCCCCTGACATCAGTGTGGAAATTTAAAAGTCTCATATAAAATGTATAATAATGCCAATCAATACGTGGGGTAATGGTGAATGAATGTCTAGTTTGCCAGAAAATGTCTCAGATGATGTCTCTGATATAAAGAACAGTTTGTGTCTACTGAGTGGGCATGTACCTTTAACCTACATGTAGCTAGTTCATGAATGTCGACCAGTCGGTTGTACATGTAGCTGAATATATCCATGATGCATGGCAATGGCTGATGAAATGAGGCCTATGGCGTCTGCGACCAGTGTAGTCCCAGATCAGCCTGCGCATCCGCGCAGTCTGATCAGGGACTGCACTGATCGCAATTTAGTCAATGAAACCCCTGTTATATATACGCTAATAACAGTACTGCATTTTTCCTGAGTATCCGGCTTCGTCAACGCGCCAGCGGATTATGAGAACGATTGACCGCAAGTGTCATAAGCCCCATTTCTCCAGTCACAGCCAGATATCAGTTCCCGGCGAGAGTATCCCAGGGGGTGCTGAATGTATTGCCGATCGTGTTTCTAATTGGTATTTAGGTTTTCTGATCTCATTACTATAGAAGTCATGCGATTTTGTACCTAAGGAGATGTGCGATTTTTTTCATGAAAAATGTTTACATGAACTACGATATTTCTGATGACGTCGAAAGTTGACGACATGTTCATAGAACAGCCAGGGTGTTCGGTATGGCGGGTTTCGACTGTAATAAATAAATCACCGGCTGTCAGATCCACAGCATAGAACTGTTGCAAGCACATTTTCTTGAAGAACGGTTCATATGTCGGTGTTTTATGGGTTGTTTCGGTATTTCTGGTGGTTTGGGTGCATTGTTACCAACATACAATTTACGTCAGCTCCCGCGAATTACTCGTATAAGTACGGTAATTTACAAGGTGAGAAACGGAGCTTCTACCTGCGTACGTGTTTAGCCAATACAACCATTATTTGTTAACCGATAACAATACAACCGGTCCCAAATTGTTTGTTTAGATTAATGTAATAGACATAAACCGCCAATGCAAGTCAAACATTTATAGTAAGTAAGTAAGTAAGTAATTTGTTTATTATAGTGACATGTGTACTAATTACACCCGGCCCATTGGACCTATATGTCACCGTGTTGCAACATAAATGTTTCACTTGACTCAAATAATGTCTGGGGTTTGCAGATCATGAGTTTCTGGTTGGATGCATTTGCCGGACAATGACCGGACCTCATCAATACTGACAGCATTGATGTCTTAATGCGACCGTATTCTGTACAAATGAGTGAGCAGGTGTATTAGCAGGCTCGGGATTTCCAGCAAATACATGCGACCGAATTATACAATTTGGCTTGTCGATGACCAGTGTAGTTTTTAATCGATATGCGTGTATACACAGTTCGATTCGAAGCTAAACTCAATTCTGTCTTACAAAATTGAATCCTTTGTAACAAAAATGAATTGTGTATATCAGAATTTTACATAATTGGATTTTGTGATTTTTAGTGTTACAAAACTCAATTTTGTCTGGACAAAATTGGTTTTGTACACATAATTAACCTGTCCTGCATGGCGCCCCGTAGTAAATGTGTGTCATCCGAGTAAAGCACATGGCATTTGAAGACTTTCACTTGTGATAGTATACATGTACTTATTTTGTCAACTTAAGGGTTTATTTGTGAACAGTGTATATGCTTATATGTATATATCGTCTGAAAAAAAGTCAAATATTCTCGCATAGATGATCGAGCTCTGAAAGCGGCGAAAAAGGTTACACATCCTTATATAGACGTGTAGTCTTTATATCGCGACGCTCATTGGCTGACATCTGGAGAATAGTAGGTTAGTGCCGTGAATGGGAAAAAATATCCGGCAAGACTCAAGAATTTCTTTATTTCTCATCAGAAGTATATGTTGTGACCACTCATTTGAACCGTCTCGCCGAGACGGTTCAAATGAGTGGTCACAACATATTGGTTTTGGTTTTGTACACATAATTAACCTGTCCTGCATGGCGCCCCGTAGTAAATGTGTGTCATCCGAGTAAAGCACATGGCATTTGAAGACTTTCACTTGTGATAGTGTACATGTACTTATTTTGTCAACTTAAGGGTTTATTTGTGAACAGTGTATATGCTTATATTTATATATCGTCTGAAAAAAAAGTCAAATATTCTCGCATAGATGATCGAGCTCTGAAAGCGGCGAAAAAGGTTACACATCCTTATATAGACGTGTAGTCTTTATATCGCGACGCTCATTGGCTGACATCTGGAGAATAGTAGGTTAGTGCCGTGAATGGGAAAAAATATCCGGCAAGACTCAAGAATTTCTTTATTTCTCATCAGAAGTATATGTTGTGACCACTCATTTGAACCGTCTCGCCGAGACGGTTCAAATGAGTGGTCACAACATATATTTTGGTTCAGAAATAAGGAAAATAGATAGAGAATAGTAGGTTAGTGCCGTGAATGGGAAAAGATATCTGGCAAGGCTCAGGAAACGGGATGGGCGAGGCTCTACCGAGCACATCCCGTTTCCGTGCCGCGCCAGATATGTTTTCCCATTCACGGCACTAACCTACTATTCTATTTATCCCGTCAACACCTACAAATGGCTGAAAAATGCAAAAAGAGTATTGACTGGATATCAAAAATGTTTCACGGCACCGTGTTTCACAGCACATACGCACTGTGTTGACGGGATAACTAATAATATTTAGCGTGGCGGGGTGCTGTCGTAGTGGATTTTGACACATCGCGTAATGACTTTAATGTAGGAACAGATCAATGTAGTTCACGTATTCTATCGACATCGGCACATTGATATGTCTCCTGAATCGATAGCACCCGCATTTGGAGTATGTGCTTGAGCATTGATGATATAATCGGTCTGAAAGCAACGCATGTTGGACATTTTATTTGCCAAATATTGAAAAAGCTTTCTTTCCTTTGGGTATTGTGACAGCAAGAAAGGGACCCGAAGGTTCGGAACGGTGAATGTACACACAATTGACGATTTATATCGTGTGTAATGATTGAGCATTAGTAGTTGCACAAAACTATGTAAATTATCAAATACAGTGAAACCTCTCTAAACCGGACACCCTGGGGGTCCCCAGGGTATCCGTCTTAGAGAGGCTTCACTGTAAATTAGGCATTTGATAATTCTGAGCCATAGCTGTGTGCTATGAGATCACGAATACACATTATCACCTGTGAGTAATGACCAAGAAACTCATGAAAAATAAGATCACACGTGTATTCAGGGTGTCCGGTTTAGAGAAGTTCCACTGTACCTGTGGTTGGAAGGGCTGGGTTTGGAGTTGTATGTGTGGTACAGTGGCAACTCGCCATACCGAACACCCTGGGTGGTACATAGTGTGTTCGGTATAGCGACGTTCCACTGTACTGTTTGTTAGAAGCAGGACCGAGCATACTGCAGACTAGCGACAGTGCCAAACCAGGAAGGCCATAAATCCAAACCCTCCCACCCCCCAAAAAATAAATAAAAAAATAACAATCCTGAATGGAGTCATAGAAATTAGTGACTGCTGTTACTAACACACCCATGACACCAACTATGACCGAATTCACGGTCTGAGCTACTTCCGATCCCGGCCTCCGTTGGGAGATTTAAAATGGATCAGTGACCTGATCTGGCATAATCTATATCAGGACGTTACATGCATGATAACATCTAGTACAAAACTATATCAATATACGTATTAGACGAGATAACTTCAAACGGTTGTCTATAAGGCAACTACATTACCGCCTGCGCTAATCTTGCCATAATTTGTCAATTTATTATTGCAACATACTTGAATATTGCGTTTCAAATCAAACACCTTGATTGTCTGAGCCTGAGCTGTGATAGAGCTCAGGCTCAGACAATCAGGGTGTTTCATTGCGAGTTGGCATTGTCACTATAAGTTCAAAAACGTTGATTTTATGCTCGACATATTAGTTAATGACAACACTGTCTTGATCCTGGCTCAATTCAAATCGTGTCCCATCTCCGAATTACGTCAGCGATGATTTGGAAATTCAATAATAATATCAGTAAATGATGTGGAAAGTTCAAAAACTTCAATTCAATGGTAGACTACAATTCCACCGGAATTTAGGATATCCCCTTCAATCCTAAAACAATACAGTCAAAATTTGCAAACACTGTAGGTCCAAATGAGCCGACTCGTATATATGAATATCCGATTTCCTGTCTTGTTGCGTTCAACAAATAGAAAATCTTATACTTATGAACCGATATCGGTGAAAATTGACACAACCCAGCAGTGCTAGTATCGTCATATATCTTCAATTAAACCACTTTACATAGGGCCTTGATGAAAACACATTTTTACTTTATATTCTTTTTTCTCCTAAAAAAATCCTGATATGTCCAAAGTAAGTGTAAGAGTGTCTTTGGCAATGGTTTACAGAATGTATGGCGAAACATGAATAAGATTTATCCCGTCAACACAGTGCGTATGTGCCGTGAAACACGGTGCCGTGAAACATTTTTGATATCCAGTCAATACTATTTTTTGCATTTTACAGTTGACGGGATAAATAGAATAGTAGGTTAGTGCCGTGAATGGGAAAACATATCTGGCGCGGCACGGAAACGGGATGTGCTCGGCAGAGCCTCGCTCATCCCGTTTCCTGAGCCTTGCCAGATATTTTTTCCCATTCACGGCACTAACCTACTATTCTCTATATATTTTCCTTATTTCTGAACCAAAGTATATGCTGTGACCACTCATTTGAACCGTCTCGGCGAGACGGTTCAAATGAGTGGTCACAACATGTACTTCTGATGAGAAATAAAGAAATTCTTGAGCCTTACCCGATATTTTTTTCCCATTCACGGCACTAACCTACTATTCTCTATGCACGTACATGATATAATCCATACTGGGGCACCAATTACGGCACTTTATTGTATTTATTCAATGTCAATATAATGGAACTGTCTGAGGCTTGTGGCATTTTATTGTAAATCATGATATGCAAATATATGACTGGACAGTAAAACTGGCCATCGTAGTGACGTGTTGATGTGTATACGATATAAAAGCGACGTTAAATATCGTAAACACCGTATACAATAAAAAAAAAGAAGTATCTGCATGCAATGAGACGTTTTACCAAAGTACATATATATCGTTTCCATAGTTTGAAAATATTGGTTTCGAACAAGTATGTGACATGGAAATTTGAAGCACACTTCAGGGAAGATGTGGATTTTAAATTCTGCATTTGCTCTCACATTTTCATCAACTAAACTATTAACGTCATTTGTGGCAATTATATGAATAAGCGAAAACCTATAACATGTCCGACTGGTCAGGTTGGAAGCCACAAGAACGTCAGCCAGCATTGTTGGACTTTCAACAATTTCTTTATGACACTTCCAACATCATTCTGTAAATGTTATAGAACTCGGACTGTCTATTATGTTAAATATTGGACAACCTGAGGATTACCTGAGGTTGTCTAATATTTAATATAATAGACAGTCCGAGTTGTATAACCGACTTAAAACATGACACAAATGTATACGTTGTATACTTAGTACATTGTGTATGTCCCAACAGATATATTCGCCATTGTATGTACATATGTCATGAGAAGCGCATGCCAACGTTGGCATGCGCTTCTCATGACATATGTACATACAATGGCGAATATATATGTGATATCTAATATTATATAGTTGAGTGGGTGTTTAGATGTACATGTAGGGGCATGCTGCACGGCCACTGTGTAGCTTGACATGATCCCGTGCATATTATTTCAAGTTTGAAACCAACTTTGTCTGTGGCGTGTGTACTGCGAACGACTGTGGATACTAGTTGAAAATTAAATATGTGTTCTGGACTTTAAAACGCAATTCCTTGGAATGTTATTACATTTATGTTTTAAATTCGTAATCGACAAGCGAATGTAATGTACATTATTCTAAAAAATTGACTTACCATTGTGGAAATTACGATAAAGGCATACAGACGGATAGCATCTGCTTCTAAGAAGATGTCAGGTTAGACAGGCCCCAGGCTGACAACAGAGTTCATACGACGCTTACAAAAAATCATAGTCCCAGACCAGCATGTGCATACATGTACAGTGGGGTCAGCGTGTAAGTGCACAGACGAATGAACACGACAGGTTGGAACCAACCTGTCGTGTTCATTCGTCTGTGCACTTACACGCTGACCCCACTGTACAGTGTACGCAGTCCGATTAGCTTCTGCATGCATAGGTGCACGTTTTCCGCTTTATAGGCAATGTAATGCAGTGTAATGAAATGCAATTATAGTTATGTACTCAGAACTACTTCATGTATTGCTGAGAGCACGAGGAGATAATCCGTACATGCGGACACCATGTGCTGTAAAGTGATGTATCCCACCATATCAGCCTATACCCGACAATGGCTGCTTTCCATAATAGCACGGGGTCAAATCTCAGGGACGCGGGTGATGTGGGGAAACACGGTGCCGTGAAACAGTTTTGATATCCTGTCAATACGACCTAATCACTGCGTATGATCATGTGCGGTTCGATTCTCCGATTTTGAGGATGCGGCTGGGGTTATATTTTGCATTTTAAAGCTATTTGTAGTGTTGACGTGATAAATAAAATTGTAGGTTAGTGCTGTGATGCTCTGCCGAGCCCATTCCGTTTCCGTGCCGTGCCAGATATGTTGTCCCATTCACGGCACTAACCTACTATTATCTATATATTGACCACTTACACTGACGTAGTATCCCACAAAAAAAGAGATAAACATGAGTGTGTAGCCGATTTACATAATACATCTAGTACTTCAAATGGTTATACATACCGTATAATCGCTTATGTCAGCCAGTGGCAAACACATTACAACATGTGTCTATTTCCCTCGACGTTATTTGATGAAAGTGGAGATCGACATGTTTCCATACTTGCATTTCACTTGTAATAAAGCAAGCTTTCTGCATGTATATGATACGTTGAACAATATTGAAGTATTGTTCAACAGGTTGTAATAAATAAAATGGAGATAGTGTATTTAACGGACCTCGGTCACTTCACTCCTTCCGCATTTTATATACAACACAGAATGGCTGATTTTAATGTCGTCCATAAGTTGACGATTCGTAATTTATATCATGGTTATGCCAAATAAATACCCGAGGGCTGTCAAAAGGCAGATCCAGAAAATGTTAACACTCATGACTGTTGTCACCAATGGGCGGGGGGGGGGGGGGGGGGGGGGGGGGGGGGTGGGGGGGGGGGGGGGGGGGGCGGAGCTGGCGCCCCCCCCCCCACCCCCCCCCCCACCCCCTAAAATTCGCCGAGTAAAGATTTTTTACAAGTTACAAGGTACGTTTCATGCCAAGTGCCATGTATTCCATGCATTTTTCGGTCGTTTTCTTATTGTTTCAAAATTTAAACGTTTTCAATCAAAAATCATGTCTAAACATACTGTGACAGTGTCAATATTTGTGCTCCAAAATGCGCCAGAACGCAGGAAATGCGATGTAGATTTGCAAAATTGTCCGGGTGGGAATGCCCCCGGACCCCGCTAGCGCTATCTCGACTATTTTGCAATACTTCACTATATTATAGAACGAGCTTAGCTCGTTCGATTATATAGTCAAGCATTGCAAAATAGTTACGCCCCCTCTAACCCGAAATCCTGGATCCGCGCCTGGTCACTATTGTCACTAGCCTTGTATTCTGTGTTCATTCATGTATGAACTCTTACCATATAGAGAATACCAGGCTAGTGCCTTTTAATATAAAGTTTATCAAGCACGGCTATGAAACGCGTAGGAATAATGAGGCTTGCCAAGGAATTCCGAGCCGAACCTGATAAACTCGATATCAAAAGACACAAGTAGGGTGTTCTATTTCTTAGGTAAGGTGTTTGGCTACAGAATGAACATTTATGACGTTTTCGTTGAAAAGAACGCGGTCTTGTTTCCATGCATAATACAGCAATCATATGATATAAGGCAGTACGTATTCGGCCAATACAAAGCTCGTTACCTGATAAATAACCGGACGTGGCCATTTGTGACTAACGGACATGCTGGTCAATGATCAGTAGCCGATTTCATCAAAATTGCAAAGTATACTTTATTAGCAAAGTATACTTTGAGGGAGAAATTTTCAAAATTTATTAATTTTTATTATACGGAATTTATTACATTATCACAGCCATTTTGGCTGTGATAATGTAATAAATTCAGTATAATAATTCTGCATACTTTTAATCATCAAATATATGCAGACGTTAGTTCTATATGAAATAATGCATTTCGGGAAAAATAAATGATTACTCCCTCAAAGTATACTTTGCTAGATAAGTATACTTTGCAATGTTGGTGAAATAGGCTACAGAACCGTTTAAGTCATTTTGGAACTGGTTTGTATTATCTGACTACCTTAACCCTTTTCATGCTGAGGATATGCAATTATGTTTGCGGAAATCCTAAATAGTTTCTCGTCGAGACGGTTCAAATGAGTGGTCACAACAAATACTTTCATTGAGAAATAACAAACATAAAAACAAATTGTTTAATAAATTTCACACCCGTACAGGTGTATTCCGAAAGGTGTGTATTCCGAAAGGAATAGGTTAAAGCCACGTTCACATCAAGCATACGATAGGGCATATTAACCCTTTCCCTGTTTTGCGATATTTCGACTCGTCCAAATCCAAAACATCTGAATAAAAGAATCAAATGCTGGGTCAAATGATGGTTAAATTATCTGATAGAGTAGAACACATTGTGGGAAAAGGAGAAATTGCTTGTTACAAGCAATTTCTTCTTTTCCCACAATGTTTTCAAAAGACATTTTCTGCAGAGGCGTGAAAAGTCGTCTCTATCAGGGAAAGGGTTAACACATAGACGGACCCGAAGTATTGCATTATTTAATGAATATTCGCGCTGTATAATATTCAGTAGCATTATTGGATATTCACAGTTTATCTTCCCAATGTCATATGTATTGCTAACCGACGGTTTATTGTCTGAGCTTGTCTGTTTAAGGATGTGAACCAAAATCACACTATGGTCCAACTTGTAATGTTGACCTAGTCCATCGGGATACGTGCTAAGAAATTGTTTCTGTATAATAGCATTATCATATAATTACATTGATACTCGATCGCTGTTACAATGTATGTGCTCATGAATTATGGATATGGGGTTGCAGGCCCGTACGCAGGAATTATTTTAGGGGGGTGGGGGGTGTTATCGACGGCGCGAAGGGCTAAACATTGTTTTTACACATCCACGGACAGACCTCGGTAGATTAACTCTTTCACCCCTAAGTAACTGGAATGGATTTTGATTTGTTATTTTTGCAACCAATCTAAATCATCACAAAATGATTTTCAGACCAGTCCATTTATGAACATGGAGTTTTGTTCTCAAAATTATGAAAATAATTGCAAAAAGTGCAGATCCTGATGAGACGGCTCGTTACGAGCCGGCTCATCTGGATCTACACTGTTTGCCAATACCACTATACATGCATGCGGGCTAAGAGTGAAAGGGTTAAGGGCGGTGCGTACAATGTACGCACCCATCGCACCCCTCTGCGTGCGGGCCTGGGTTGAACGTGAGGCAATGTTCGCTAATGTGCCCAATGCATGTACTACATGCATATTACTTTATTTCAAAAAAAAGACCTTGCTAGACAACAAAGATATACCGGTAAGTGATTGTCATCGGGTTACATGATATTTATAGAGTACATTAAACTTGAGAATAATTTTCATAAGAGTAAAAGCTTGTTTTCTAATCTGTTTCAAGCATTATCTTTTTCTCTTTTGAAATACACATTGTTTAAACCAAACATCATATAATGCATGTATACCTACACGTATAGCATTAGTGCAAAATAGTTTGGTAAAATATTAAATGAATGAATGATGTATCAGATCATGAACACGAATTACACTGCAAGATATTCAGTTATAATAGCTTATATTACGGTACATGCAGTTTAATTGGAATTAATATGTCTTGAAAATTTTCAATGCCTGTGTTACGACTTTCCTTTAACCCATTACAGACGGTATACACTTTTAGTAGTATGAACCTTTTGAGAGAAAAATATCCCTATTTTCTTTATATCCTTTCAACGAGACGGTTCAAATGAGTGGTAACAACATATACCTTTATCTATGAATGAACAAAATAATGAGATTTTTTCAACAAAAAAGATAGTATCCTTAGGCTGAAATGGGTTAATATTTATCATGTTTGTTTTAGAATTTAGAATATGGGAAATCCCACTCAATGCGCCATCCCATTGTGCTACTATTGCTCATAGTGGAGGGAAGGGTCTCACAATGTACGAAGGCGACATCATTCAAAGCCCGATAATCCATTTTCATCAAAGGTACAACAATCACGACAATGCCATTCAATGAAAGTTAATTTAACGTACAGGCGATGTTGTTATTGGTAAATCAGTCCGGCTATGTGATTATATACCTTATTACATCGTAGTATTTGCCGATATTGATTTCTAAAAATCACAATACTTCATGTAGCTGATCGTGTGAGTTGATGACAATTCAGAGCTCATGCCGAAGTCTCTGAATTTTTCGTCAAATTCGTTACCATTTGCAGAAAATATGAAGCTTGTTTATCGTCCGATAAATAGTAAAATCCAGATGCTGGACTCAAATTATGATATTTGCACATAGCAGTTGGCATGGAAATTCATTGGTGGCAATGGTATCCGAACTGATATCGCTGCTTATCAGGTAACCTGCCCTGTATTGACCGAATACGTACTGACTGATAACATATTGTTGTATCAGGCATTGCCCTGATATAAACATCCGGGTTACAACGAAGTGAAAACTGACGTTCCATTGGTCTGATGACGTCACGTGACGTTACCGAATGACGTCAGTGTAATGACGCAACGTAAACAAGTCCGCGTTCTGTTCATAGAATACGACGTCATCTAATGTCATTTTCGAGCATAAAACGTTACCTGATAAATAGAATACCAGGCTAATGTATTTTGATATCAAGTTTATCAGGCTCGGCTCGGAAACGGTAGGAATTCCTCGGTAAGCCTCGGAATTCCTACGCGTTTCCTAGCCTTGCCTGATAAACTTGATATCAAAAGACACTAGCCTGGTATTCTCTATGCAACACATTTTCCAAGTACCCCGTCGATGGAATAGATCAGTCTGTTACACGTATGTTATATAGTTAGACTAAAATTATGTTACATGTAGTTCTATACATTTGGTTATATCAACTGTCGCTTTCTTTAGACTATTGTCATCCATGTATTACGTGTTTGGAAAACAATCGTGGCATGATTTCGGAAACTACGACTGGTCATAGATATTTTCTTTGTAATATCGGTGACGTCACATTAACTGAAGTGGCAATGTGTCCCCATTGCATATTACCAGTGCACATAGGCGGATTAAATCATTACACTCACTGCATCAATACCTTCTGTGGCACGGTCACACTGTGTCTCTGATGATGTATCATAGGTATAGAGTTTATTCAACTACCATTTTGAAAATACCGGATTTACAAATCTGGAAATCCGACAAAGAAACGAGTACGGAGTTGTATATTGCATGCACTTCGAAAAATTTGAAATTTGCTCTTATACCAGCTTATAACGTTTTCAAAATTTGCAATTTAGCGTATGAAGCGTTTCTTCGCAGGAAATGACGTCAGACCTTGACGTCAATTACGTCTCGCGAACGTCTAGGAGGAAATATTTCCTTCAAGGAAATAAATCCCTCCAGAATCACGGTAAATGTGAACAAATCATGCTCTAAGCACTCCAAAGTTAATGATATGTGGCTGTGACTGGAATAGGGCTTATTAATTGTGCTACTATGGTAGATCCAGATCGGCCTGTGCATACGCACATGCCGATCTCGATCTACCCTAGTAGCAAACTCATGATCTGCACTATACGCCATTCCATCAATGAAACACCCGCCGTGCTCTTAACAATACACGCGTTATCAGTCTACAGGAGTGTGCTATTTTTGATTAGGAGCTACACTGGACATGAATCACATAAGCATCATTTCTCCAGTCACAGCCACACATGAATAAGCAGGCTGACCGGATGATCACTGTCCGCCATTGTTATACGGTCGCTTTTCTCAGCTGGCAACCAAAAATGCAACGATGCTGCCAATGTTGATCCGCATATCCGTCTTCTCGCCAAGACAACGATGTCCCTGGTGGCTTATAAATTAGAATGAGACATCCATATCTCTCCAAATGTCTACTTACTTTCAGAAAGATATTCGTATTGCACATGATATACTGATAACAGGAAATGTGGACGAATTTTTGATTCTCGAAATACATCTACAGATACAAATGGCACACAATAAGAAAAAACATTCCAGACACATAAAACGATGAACAAAGTGTTACACACTAGGCGCTAGCAATACACATACTGGACCGTGTGACACAGTGACGTCGAAGTTGTGCTTGGAAGAATCATTTGGTATGGTACAATCTATCTAAACAGGACACATATAAAAGTTAGTTATGCTTAATTCTGATCGGCTCATTGACATTTATCTCGGATGATAATGTATATTCATGATCGCTAATCACCAATGCGTGTCTTTTGCCTGTTTTACAGTGGATCCTCCCTAAACAGGACACCATGAAACCTTCCAGGGTGTCCTAAAGAGGTTCCATTGTATTTATACTACATTTCAGTCCATGTAATATGCATAAACTCAATTTATCCCGTCAACACAGTGCGTATGTGCCGTGAAACACGGTGCCGTGAAACATTTTTGATATCCAGTCAATGCTATTTTTGCATTTTACAGCCATGTATAGGTGATGATGGGATAAATATAATAGTAGGTTAGTGCTGTGAATGGGAAAAAATATCTGGCAAGGCTCAAGAATTTCTTTATTTCTCATCAGAAGTATATGTTGTCTCGCCGAGACGGTTCAAATGAGTGGTCACAACATATACTTTGGTTCAGAAATAAGGAAAATAGATAGAGAATAGTAGGTTAGTGCCGTGAATGGGAAAACATATCTGGCGTGGCACGGAAACTGGATGTGCTCGGCAGAGCCTCGCCCATCCCGTTTCCTGAGCCTTGCCAGATATGTTTTCCCATTCACGGCACTAACCTACTATTCTCTATATAGCTGCCACATGCATGTAATCCGATACTAGATACACGAATATTCAATACCTATCTTTCATATGCATGGTTGTCCAGACATGCGCGACAAAATCAAGTCACAATCATTACTCTATTACACTAATTCCAGACGCGGGTCATGTGACCAATTCGTTACACACGAGTCAGAACTGGAACATGATACGAAGGCTGTTTAGGGATAACAAACCTTTTATTACAAATTCCAGCCGTTGGGCGTGTACATTGTCACTAAATCATTACATAAGATATGTTGGCACAAAACACATTATATTACCTGTTTTAGGCGCTGCGATATGTGACCAACTCATTACACATCAGACGCTTGCACACAAAGCTCTAGTACACACAATCTGGCCGAATAATTACCCATATGGCGCTTGATTACAGGACAATCTATGAAATTGCCCATGTACTGGGCCATGTAATCAAATAAGTACACACGAGGCTCGTGTGTACTTATTTGATTACGTGACCTTGTATAAAATCCAGAGGCTGGTGCTAATAAAATCATAACAAACGGTACGTTGACACATTGTACGCGCGTAACTGGTGACTAAATGATTAAACATGATGTGGTAGGCTACTATTCACTTCACGTTATACATTGAGACATGACGATGTGCCCAATGATGAGCCCAATCCATTACATTCAGAAATCACAGTCCCCTGACACCTCATTACACTAGTTCTTGACCTTGTCACACGTCATGTCTCTACACATCACATGAGGCTCCGTGTGACGGAACAATTCGCTACACACGAGACGCTGGGACTGTAAACTGTTCACTGTACACATCAGGCGCCGTGCGACGGAACGGAACAAGTACCTACACACGGGAAGTTTGGACTGTAAACATTTCACTACACACTAGGCACTGTGTCACGGAACAATTCGCTACACGCGAGACGCTGTGACTGTAAACACATCACTACACATTAGGTGCCGTGCGGCGGTATGGAACATTTCGCTACACACGGGACGCTGGGACTGTAAACATTTCACTACACATTAGCCGCCATGTGACGGAACAATTCGCTAAACACGAGACGCTGTGACTGTAAACACTTTACTACACATTAGGCGCCCTGTGACAGGAACAATTCGATACACGAGACGATATGACTGTAAACACTTCACTACACAGTAGGCGCAGTGTGACGGAATAATTCGCTAAACACGAGACGCTGTGACTGTAAACACTTTACTACACATTAGGCGCCATGTGACGGAACAATTCGCTACACACGCGACGCTGTGACTGCAATCACTTCACTACACACTAAGCGCTGTGTGACGGAATAATTCGCTACAAGTGAGAGGACTGTAAATACTTCATTACACATAGGCGCCATGTGACGGAACAATTCGTTACACACGAGACGCTAGGACTGCACACACTTCACTACACACTAGGCGCCGTGTGACGGAACAATTCGCTACACACGAGACGATGTGACTGTAAACACTTTACTACACAGTAGGCGCCATGTGACGGAACAATTCGCTACACACGAGACGATATGGCTGTAAACACTTCACTACACACTAAGCGCCGTGTGACGGAATAATTCGCTACAAGCGAGAGGACTGTAAATACTTCACTGCACATTAGGCGCGGAACAATTCGCTACACACGAGACGCTAGGACTGCAAACACTTCACTACACACTAGGCGCCGTGTGACGGAATAGTTCACTACATGCGAGAGGACGGTAAATGCTTCACTACACACTAGGCGCCGTGTGACGGAACAATTCGCTACACACGAGACGTTGTGACTGCAAACACTTCACTACACACTAGGCGCAGTGTGACGGAACAATTCGCTACACACGAGACGCTGTGACTGCAAACACTTCACTACACACTAGGCGCAATGTGACGGAACAATTCGCTACACACGAGACGCTGTGACTGCAAACACTTCACTACACACTAGGCGCAATGTGACGGAACAATTCGCTACACACGAGACGCTGTGACTGCAAACACTTCACTACACACTAGCGCAATGTGACGGAACAATTCGCTACACACGAGACGCTGTGACTGCAAACACTTCACTACACACTAGGCGCAATGTGACGGAACAATTCGCTACACACGAGACGCTGTGACTGCAAACACTTCACTACACACTAGGCGCAATGTGACGGAACAATTCGCTACACACGAGACGCTGTGACTGCAAACACTTCACTACACACTAGGCGCAATGTGACGGAACAATTCGCTACACACGAGACGCTGTGACTGCAAACACTTCACTATACATTAGGCGTCTTGTGACCTAACAATTCACTACACATGAGACGCTTATAGACGCGAACATCGTCTCGGAATCAGGGTGTAACACTTGAAGGGTCCATCAAGCCTTACATAAGTCTCTCAAACTGTTCTCCAGACAGCATAAACTCCCCATTAATCTCAGTCAAGTGGTTGTATCTTCTGGCTTATAGAATGCTGAATGGATAGACACTGGTAAACCGTAAAAGGCGGGAAATGAATAGTGTCGTCTGCTGATTTTCGTATTTATTTTAAGCTTTAGCAAAAACAATATAATTCAAGGTGCATGATCACGTGGTTACAACAACAACAGCGTCGCCCACATTAAAGTAAGTATTCTTTGATATTTTCCTTAATATGCAACGGATTTTCATGAAACATG
Source organism: Conchocele bisecta (assembly GCA_029237695.1). Taxonomy (NCBI): domain Eukaryota; kingdom Metazoa; phylum Mollusca; class Bivalvia; order Lucinida; family Thyasiridae; genus Conchocele; species Conchocele bisecta. The sequence goes on from CM055272.1 coordinate 33,507,145, forward strand.
GCGCAGCAAACGCGCCTTCATGAGCTGCATTTGGTGGTCTAGTGAGTTTGGCACAAACTTCTGTGGTTTTTCTACGACACGGAAATCTTCTTCGCAAAAACCACAGAAGTTTGGGCGAAAATACAGAGACCATCAAAATGCAGCTTAACAAGACGCGTTTGATATTTCATCAAATTCCGTTACGTAATAAGGACACTATAAAAGAATACGTACTTGTTGTTGTTGTTAGTACCACGTGATCATACACCTTGTAATTGGCATATACTGTATTTTGTATTTTCTTTATGCTTGATCAAATATGAATCTTTTCCTTGGGGAAGATTTGCATGTACCTTTAAAACATGCTTTCTTAAGAAATGGGAGCGCCGTGGCGTAATGGTTAATGTGTCGGACTACTGATCCAAGGGTCGTGGGTTCGAGCCTGACTAGCGGCGTGCGTTGTGTCCTTGAGCAAGACACTTTATCCACACTGCTCCAGTTCACCCAGCTGTAAATGGGTACCGATAATTCGTAGTTGCTCTGTAAATACGAATTACCGGCTTCTCTCAAAAATCTCTACCTCTGTTTTTTCTCCCATTCTTGGGAGACGGCATGCAAGGTCCTAGAGCCAGTGCCGCCGTTAAATATAAGCATAATAAAAAAAAAAATCTTAAGAAATACTGGGAGGCAATGAAAATAAAGCGTAGACGAAACAAATAAATAAATTGAACATTGTAAGGTTTAAAATGCAGGAACCGAATATTGCCGTTTGTTGCATTTGTTTTCAATTTGTTTTGGTTCTAAACCAAACAAATATGTGCTTGTTTATTATATTATTTCTATTCACATCACACACTAAGCGGCTTTCTAAATATGTCTCCGTCACTAAATGGGGGTCGCTGTTTGCCATGCTAAGACTGCGATACGTATACTATATTTGAGAGTACCAATTAACTAACTCAATGATGTATTGTAATGTCAGTACAACATATAATGTAATATAAATGGACCATGTTCATTGTAAATTATATTAATAACATATAATCAGAACATGTACAACACGAACGGCCACATAACATGACATGTGTACACTTTAATAGCACAGTGTACGACAGTAATATGAAATGTCCTATAATGTGACATAAGAACACTTTAATAGCATTACTTTAATAACATAATACTTTAATAACATAATAACAACAGTTGTAATATGAAATTTAACATGACTGGACTTTAAAATGCTTTTCTAGTATAAGATCAATAGTTATAAAATGAAATGTAATATAATCAGACTTTGTAACAAGTTAATAACATAATAAAACAGTTGTAATGTGGAATTTATTATTATGAGACTTAAACTAATTTAGAAAGCATAATGTCTACAACGTTGTCATATGAAATGGAATAAGTTTGAGACGAATACTTCAAAATCAAAATTCAACAGTTTCATTATGTAATTGAACAAAATAGATCACTAGAATACCCTAACCATTTCAACACCACAAACCTGTATAGTGGTATTGGCAAACAGTGTAGATCCAGATGAGCCGGCTCGTGACGAGCCGTCTCATCAGGATCTGCACTTTTTGAAAGTAATTTTCATAGTTTTAAGAACAAAAACACCCCCTTTTCATAAATGGACTAGTCTGAAAATCATTTTGTGACGGTTGGATTGGTTGCACAATTAACATATCGAAATGAATTCCAGTTACTTAGGGGTGAAAGGGTACAAAATGTCAACATATTTGAAATATAACGTAATGAGACCACACGGACTGACACATGGACGTGCCACACTGAACTACATTCACCGACCCATTTTCTGGTAAACATACTTACCCACTTTGCAGAATTCTGTGATTGTCCTTGAAATACTGGACACCCTGGTCTGGACGAAAACGATTATATATAACAAATGGTAGATCAGCATGCGAATGTGTTGTTTTCTTTGCGTATTTACTGTAGTAGTCAAGACAAATCAAGTTTGTGCCATTAACAGAAACGCTCTGGCAGAATTGTTCTTTACAAAACGGAATGGGGATTATTTCCCATCCCGTTCCGGAAACAACACGGTTGCCAATAGGTTAATGAAATTATAAAGAAAAGCGGCTGCATGAATGGATTCCGTGGAGTGGCCATAGGTAAAACATAAGTGATCGCCATTTTAATCTAAATGATGCAAACACACTTGGCGAGCACTGTGTGTTGACATTGAGTGAACACGGAAATTAACCAAAACAATATGCTTATGAAGACTAATAATATTAAATTTTCTTGCGAACTGGAATTCAGTTCGACATTATCAAGTTCAGTTTAAGAGCGCATACATGTAACGTGCGATTCCCAAACGACGTGGTTTGTTCAACATTGGGAATTGCACGTAGACATGCAAACGAATAGAAATTGGAATTAGACAAAGTTATGTATATTTAATACGGTTAGATCTCTGCTCCAACGTTTGCCGATTACATGTACAATGTATATGTATACACATATAATTCCAGCACAAAAATATTTACACAATTCCCTAACATTTGATAGGCGCATTGCAAGTCTCTGTCCAAAATGTATATCCCAGTAAACTCCCACGCCGACTTTCCGTAACCGTGAGGCGCAGTTAAAATAATTCTTAAGAAAACGGAAAATAAACACATTTTCTTGATGAATTTATTTCAAATGCTGGAATTATAAGGAATGAATGGCCTTTTTGATGAATTTATCGGGGATATAAACTTGGAAAAGTCGCGGGAATACTGGACGAAGGCCGGAAGGCCTTCGTTTAGTATTCCCGCGACTTTTCCAAGTTTATACCCCAATAAATTCCACAAAAAGGCCATTCATTCGTATAATGTATATGTATACACATATTTATTTCAGGAATTCGGAATATTTTTATTTACACTTTCGCATGTGTTCTCCATCCAATGCGTGCTTTAACTCATTTCATCATTTACAGAAAGTATGTCTGATTTTCAACATCGATACTGTCGGTGATAATTCTAGATTCAATCTCAAGTGATTCGTCTTTATATTGCATTCTATCCGACGTTCACTTAAGCCACACGACTCCAGAATGGGATAACGCTGTAATGATTTAAAATCTAACTGCTATACAACCAGCTTAGTTGTTAATCACAGTCATATGCAATTAGGTACGGTTTGTTTGTTGGGTTCTTCTTAGTTCTCCCATCAAGTATGCGCCTTTGTACGTGTATGATTGATGCGCAAGTAAACCGGTAAAATGGATTTATGCTGTTCCGAACAATGAGTATTGCATATCGGTAAAGTGTTCATGTGGTAGACAATATGGCCTTCGACAATTAAACGGGTCTTACGACGTTCGCCCAAAACGTGAACAACTTAGTCCCAGATCGGACTGTACATGATGGTCGCCATTCAGTCACTGAAAAATAGTATCCATGGCGTCAATACACAGATACTCATATTAGATACGTCATGTGATTTGTACCTTCGGACATCTGCGTAATTTCATGACATACGTTCACAAAAGTAACGATAGTATCCGTAAATGGTGTCCAAAGTTGACAAAATGTTCAGAGTACACGGGGAATTATACTCCACATGTACTCTGAAAATTTGGTCACCTTCAGACTTTATTTATGAATGATATTGTAGATTGTGTAAACGTATTTAAGGAAATTACGCACGTGCCCTGCCATTGTTGGGTACGTCGTAAGGAGCCTGTTTTCAGGCGATGGCCCGAATGCACAGACACAATAAAAAGCAGACACAGTGCATCAATCGTTGGCTGTCTTCAATCGTTGTCTGTCTGTATACGAGTTAATCACCGAGGACGATAAAGCAACACATTTACAACATGGCAGTCTGTTGGCAGGTAATTGCGATCAAGAATGACACAGTGAAACCTCTCTAAACCGGACACCCTGGGAGGTCCCCAGGGTGTCTGGTTTAGAGAGGTTTCACTTAAAATCGGGCATTCGATCATTCTGAGCCATAGTTGTGTGCTATGCGTTATCACGAACAGACATTATCACCTGAGATAAATGACCAAGAAACTCATAAAAAATAAGATCACAGGTGTTTTCTTGGTGTCCGGTTTGGAGGGGTTCTACTGTACAATGTCATCCAATGAAACGATGTTTTGCAATGAACGTGGAAAGTTGGCATGCGAATGTACTTTGGATATTTATGTTAGCTTTGGATATTGTTTAAGACAATACAACTACGAACAAGAAGACATTAAGTAATAGCGACGTGAACACAAGAAAGGAAAATGACAGAGCAGTATGAATGAATGAAATGAATGGCATATAAATAGTATGTGGTGCGGGCAACGGTCCAGGAAAAACTCGGTAGGGAGGGTCGGTTTTTTTCTAAATACTACTACAGCGCTCCAGATAAGCTGCGTATTTGCTTAAATACCCAATTAAGCTTGCCAAAACCCCAATTGAAATCAGAAGTAGCGCGAGTATCAAAATGCAATACATGATAAGAGACATCATGTGAGACATGTTCTGGCAAAGGAAACATTCATTCACCATTACCCCACTTATTGATTGGCATTATTATACATTTTATATTAGACGTAAATGTAAATTACCCACTGATATCAGTGGCGATAATCGTGTTTCCTTAAAATGTTAACGGATATTACTATTTATTCTCTGTATTTATTTTTTGATTTGCAATGATCATACTTTATAACCTGTCGAAAATATTTTTTTTACAGGTGACGCATTTAATTAGTATAAATAATTAAAAAACACCATGCCTCATTTGCATATGAAAATAGCCTGATACCATCGCGAGTCACTATCAGTAAAATAAATATTACTAAATGATTATATCTATATAGAGGGCACTCGTAATTTTTATAACTGGAGGAATAGTGACACTATTAAACAGTTATGTAATTCCTCTAAAGAACACGTGTGCTTATGAGTGGACATGTACCTTTCATGTTTGTGTGTATGCTCAGCGCCGTGGAAAACTGATTATCCCGTCAACACAGTGCGTATGTGCCGTGAAACACGGTGCCGTGAAACATTTTTCATATCCAGTCAATACTATTTTTGCATTTTACAGCCATTTGTAGGTGTTGACGGTATAAATAGCATAGTTGGTTAGTGCCGTGAATGGGAAAAAATATCTGGCGCTGCACGGAAACGGGATGTGCTCGGCAGAGCCTCGCCCATCCCGTTTCCTGAGCCTTGCCAGATATTTTTTCCCATTCACGGCACTGACCTACTATTCTCTATTTCTACGAACGTTGAACCGAGATACTGCGGAGGATACTTCGCAACAAAATAGACATGTACATGTATGATGGTCAAATGCTTGTGTTTCTTCGCAACAAAATAGACATGTACATGTATGATGGTCAAATGCTTGTGTTTCTTCGCAACGCCGATGGCTCGCATTGTTGTTCCTGTCCTATAATTTCGTTACGGAATATAGGTCAGTGTCGAATCAAAGCTGCTGTATAACATTTAATTGCAATGGAAATGACCAGTGTTCAGCCATGTAAGTGTAGGGCATTTTCAATAATGGTGGTTGATATACGTACATGAGAAAACAACTATCGACTATGATGTTGGACTTTGATGTATATTGCATGGTATATGTACACTTACACTTGTATACGCTATTTGAATACGTGTATGTGCCACTAAAATCAGTCAGATTGTAAGAGATGTCTGATATAGTCATTTGATCTTCCACATACGGGCTTCATGTTGTCATTTGCAACATATGCAGGCTTTTAACAGGCTGTTCACTGTTCAGTGTTTTCACTGTTCTCCATTCGATACTCCATTCTTTATCCGATTGCACCTGTTCAGTGTGTTCATGGTTCGCCATTCGATCACTCGGATAGTATGAAACCCAGCGAACAACGTAGTTTCTGTCGGGTTTGAAGACTGCATTGTAGAAACCCCTATTGTTCACCCACCCCTATCGTAACAGTAATCCCACTAGGGTGGGTGATCAGTAGGGGGTTCTGCAATACAAGCTCTTCAGGGGGCAGTTTCACTAAATTTCGTACGACTAAAATGTTCGTAAGTGCAAATTTAGGATCGTCTGAAAATTTCAATTGATGGGTTTACATTTATTGAGCATAGGCTGCATATACTCAATAAATATAAATCCAATAATTGTTTGCAAGAAAACACTGTTAATGTGAAATTTACAGACTATCATAATGTTGCACATACGAACATTTTAGTCGTACGAAGTTTAGTGAAACGGGCCCTTGCATACACTGACCAATGAGACATGAAGTAAGCTATGAATTGTGAGAGTGACCTATATATTAAGTGTTATCCCAGGGGATGAAGCGGAATCGTTGAAACAGTGACAGTGTGTTCATTTTTCTTTCAGTTGTCTTGCCTGGAATTGGGTTCAGCCAGAGACATACATGCATTAATGCACACTGCCTAAATCCCTGGTTTTAGAGAACAATATTATATGTGCGGGTTGTTTTTATAAATATGAGGCTGTGACTGGAGAAATCGGTCTCCTGGGTTTTGCTACCACTGTCGATCTGCACTGTTCACCATTCCATCAATGAAACACTCGCCTTGCTTCCAACAAGCAATATAGATCGTTATCAGGCTACACGAGGGTGCTATTTTATCCGGAGCTACACTGGTAGCAAGTCCCATGAGCCCCATTTCTCCAGTAAGAGCCACAAATCAGTTACGACTATATCTTGAACAGGTACATGCACGCCTATATTATGTTATCCCGTCAACACAGTGTGTATGTGCCGTGATACACGGTGCCGTGAAACATTTTTGATATCCATTCAATACTATTTTTGCATTTTACAGCCATTTGTAGGGGTAAATAGAATAGTAGGTTAGTGCCGTGAATGGGAAAAAATATCTGGCGCGACAGAGCCTCGCCTATCCCGTTTCCTGAGCCTTGCCAGATATGTTTTCCCATTCACGGCACTAATCTACTATTCTCTATCTATTTTCCTTATTTCTGAACCAAAGTATATGTTGTGACCACTCATTTGAACCGTCTCGGCGAGACGGTTCAAATGGTGGTCACTACATATACTTCTAATGAGAAATAAAAACATTGCTGAGCCTTGCCAGATATTTTTCCCATTCACGGCACTAACCTACTATTCTCTACCTACTGCTATTACGATGCAAACTCTCTACAACAGCCAATCATGGGAAGACAAACAAGAGGGCCATGATGACCCTAATTCGCTCACCTGACTCCATGAACACCAGAGGAGAATGTGACATTGAGTTCATATGTGTTTTAAAAAAATTGTGCTATTTTTATATGGCGGTCATTTTGGATTAAGCGATGACTCATTTTACCAAATCTGAAAATGCTTCACCCAAGGATCTTAACTTACATGTACTATGAAGTTTGACCAACATCGGCCATGTGGTTCCTGAGAGAAAGACGTTCAAAATCTCGAATAAATGGACCGTTTGGTGGTCATCATGGATGACAAAATCATCCGATTCCGACAAATATTGCACCAGAGCAATCGCCTCATCGATACCTTCAATTTGATATACATCATATTCTGTCAAAAATTAAATTTGACCCCACGGGCCACGCCCATTTTTGACCTCGTGGTTACCATTTTAACAACTTTGAAAGAGCATTCTACATCGATCATTCGTACCAAGTTTCGTCAAAATCCGGCTGACGGTTCATGAGAAGAAGATTTAGATCTTGGATTAGCGACGACCTCCATTTTAACAAATCTGAAAATGCTTCACCCATGGACCATAACTGCGAAGTTTGTTTGGCCACCATGGGCCAAGCGGTTCGTGTGAAGAAGAATTTTGAAATCTCTAATAAAAGAACGACCTTTTGACCTTTCGGCGGCCATCTTGGATGACATGACCATTCAATTTCGACAAAAAAAAATGTACCAGAGCGATCGCCTCTTTGATACCTTCGATTTGATATAGACATGACCATATTCGGTCAAAAATAAAATGTTACCCCAATTTGACCCCACGGGCCACGCCCATTTTTGACCCGGGGGTCACCATTTTAACAACTTTGAAAGAGTAATGTACATCGATCATTCCTACCGAGTTCGTCGAAATCCGGCCAGCGGTTCATGAGAAGAAGATTTTTTAAGAATTTATGCTATTTTTAGAAGGCGGCCATCTTGGATTAGCGATGACCTCCATTTTAACAAATCTGAAAAGGCTTCAACCATGGACCATAACTTTTAAGCTTGGCTACCATGGGCCAAGCGGTTCATGTGAAGAAGAATTTTGAAATCTTTGATAAAAGAACGACCTTTTGATATTTCGGTGGCCATCTTGGATGACATAACCATCCAATTTCGACAATAAATGCACCAGAGTGATCGCCTCGTTGATACCTTCGATTTGATATATAACATGACCATATTCGGTCAAAAATAAAATTTGGCCCCAATTTGACCCCACGGGCCACGCCCATTTTTTATCCCGGGGTCACCATTTTAACAACTTTGAAAGAGCATTGTACATTGATCATTCCTAACAAGTTTCGTCGAAATCCGGCTAGCGGTTCATGAGAAGAATATTTTTTAAGAATTTGTGCTATTTTTAGACGGCGGCCATCTTGGATTAGCGATGACCTCCATTTTAACAAATCTGAAAAGGCTTCACACATGGACCATAACTTTTAAGTTTGGCTACCATGGGCCAAGCGGTTCATGTGAAGAAGAATTTTGAAATCTCTAATAAACGCATTGTAAATTGATAATTCCTACCAAGTTTTGTCGAAATCCGGTTGGCGGTTCGTGAGAAGAAGATTTTTGAAGAATTTGTGCTATTTTTAGACGGCGGCCATCTTGGATTACGTAATGACGTTATTTTAACAATTTTGTAAATCCTCTACCTAAGGACCATGACCATGAAGTTTGGTGACTATAGGCCCAATGGTTACCGAGGAGAAGACATTTGAAAATGTTCACGGACGGACGACGAACGACGACAACGGACGACGGACACATTGCGGTAACAATAGCTCACATGAGCTTCGCTCAGGTGAGCTAAAAACCGGCTGATAATGCGTCTGCTTTCAAATGTCTGGAAAATGACGACATAACTGGTAGGAAATACGGTGACACATCTACATACGGAACATACATACAAATAAAGTTCATTCCAAAGTCCTGCACTAGGAAAGCAGGAAAGAGCGATTGGAATCTAATTGTCCTACAAATGTCATACGGTCATTCGTCGGTGGACATCACTAATATGGGCACATTAAAACGTGGAACTGACGACGTATTCGACCAACGTGGCATATGATCAGTCTGCGCGTCGGTGTAGTCTGGCCAGGGCGTACGCTGTTCATCTTTGAATCACCCGCAAAAATGAAAAAGCACTGACGCAGTTTGGTACATGAGTAGAATGTTGATTAAGATATATACGAGACAAGCCATGTAATGGGAGTTTGTACCTAAGAACATGTGCGATTCTTTTATGAAAATATTTACAGAAACTGTGATATTTTCTGCAAATGACGTCAACAGATTACGAAACTGTCATTGCTATGAACGTTTCGTCAACTTTCTACGTCGAGTACGGCAAATATTGTAAATTGTGTAAATAGTTTTCATGAAATACCGCACATCTTCTTAATAGGTGCAATTACAATATCACATGTATTTCCTTGCGCTTCATACGTTGATCGTGATGTATCGAGTTAGTTTCTTCTTTACATGGGTCCATATCTCTTCTTTTGGGTATGGTTTTCTCTATTTTGTCTCATATATGTTGCCAATTAATGTTTAGGGTATCTTTTCGCAATCGGCAGCCCGTATGTAAATCATGCAAATTACACACATCACGACTGATGTGTGAATTGCGATCCGTAAACCCGCCTGGAATCATGTAATTAAATGGTTCGCCATTTGGCATATTACTCAGAAGTTGAATATTCGCTTCCGCGTAATAAAGAAGTTCCCGAGATGTTCTTGATAAATACGAGTACGTACTATACGTATTGTTCCATATTATTTACATTAAATTTTTATTTATTTATTTATTTATTTAGGTCTATGTATTTTACACCGATTACAAATAAACTTGAGAACACTTATGTAAATGTTTGCCATGTCACAGATTGAGGCGTCATGGTGGTCCTTAATTTGGGAGAAAACCGGAGTACACGGACGAAACCCACATGTCCGATCTGGCGATAACCATACCATATCACATGCATGTACTGCCTCGGAGTTGAGAATAGAACACTGACCACATTGATATACGAAGCGCGTGCTACCAATTACACCTGTCAGTGAACGACGAGGCCGAATAAGCCTTTAGGGACTTATCCGCCTCTTCCACTGTCCCCTCCAATGTCGCTAACTGGACAACCAGATGTTGTCTCTCTTCAATATTAGATGGTGAGTACGGACATGCATTTGCTTTTGTATTAATTCGTTCCCACAAAATAGCAATTCGTTCCCTCAATTTAACAATTCGTTCTCACGAATTAACAATTCGTTCACACGATATAACAATTCGTTCACGCGAATTAACAATTCGTTCCCTTGAAATGACAATACGTTCCCTCAATTTAACAATTCGTTCTCTCGAATTAACAATTCGTTTCCACGATATAACAATTCGTGGGAACGAATTGTTATTTCGTGGGAACGAATTGTTACATTGAGGGAACGAATTGTTAATTCGTGGAAACCAATTGTTAATTCGTGGGAACGAATTGCTAAATTGAGGGAACGAATAGTTATTTCGTGGGAACGAATTAATGAAAAAAGACTTCTACGTCCCCTGTGGGGCTCCATAGCTGCACGTTTTCGGCTTAAACATATGCCATGGGGTGCTCTATACCGCTACACTGCAGCTAACGGCATAACTTTGCGGTATACGGTTTCACTTTCGCGTACTGAATTTTAGCTATTATCCACTGAACGTTCACATACATACTTCGCTATATTCGCATTGATAGTAACGACAACAATACGAGACAAAGTATTATCACAAACTCAACTAATAAAGTGTTTATTAGTAAATTTCGTTGGTCAGTTATATACAAATCAGCAAATGGAAAGAATATCGTCATTATCTGCTATACATAGACGTCGTATACGAATAGCAACTCGCAGTAAACACATGTTGAAGTACCGGACCAATGTCTACACATGAATTAAATATGCCTAAACTATCATTACGTGAAAAGTTAATCAATGTTTTATTACTCCCTATTAATTTTAACAAGGAGTAAAAAACACATTCATTAACTTATTTGTTTCAATTACCGATACGTTTAGGTATAATTAATTCATTTACTTTGGTCCGTTAAATATTCTACATGTGGCAGTTCAATGACGTCCGTAAAATACGAAATGCCTTCTAGTTTGGAATATAATGTTCCGTCGTTTTCCCTGGAATACGGTTAGCCCTGGTTGGTTCAGTAAATGATAAAGCCGGTTTATCAATGACAGAGCTAACCCGCCTTCAGGAAATCTAGTGTAGATTTCATTTGAATGTATCGGATATTTCACGTAAATGGCACGGTGCGCGAGCGCAACGAACAATACCCACTCATCCCAGTGCATTCATCTGTACGGCAGCGCATCAGGTGCCTATATATCTACAGATAACGACGTGTGCAGCTTTGTGTAGCATTTCTCTGCAAATGTGAGGAGTAATTGGATTTGTTTATTTTACGGTGTAATCACTATAATACGTGGATTTACTTTCCTGTGAATTATTCATCAATTGTCGTCTAGGAGCTATTTGAACGTGATGTCTCCAAATGGTATGTGTACATATTTTATTTGAAGGTATGGATGTATTGGAGTTTCATATTATATAATTTATTTGTGGCTTGTTAGCGTCGTCGATGTATTGGAGTTACTTATTTTAGTATTTTTGTAAACTATATTATAATATACGCAACATCAACGGTGCTAGATTAGGATTATCAACTTGCAAATGATTCTTTGAAAAACCAGGTATGTTCATCATAATTTTACTAGTAATTAATTAACAATTTGGTAACGTAATAATTTATTTGTCACTATTTGAACTGTTCTACCTCCTCGCATCTCCGTATTTTGTCGAGACTGACTGTCGTTTTTTTGACAATTTCCGTAATTGATAAGTCAACAAAAATTACAGAGCACACTTCATTTCGAATGATTTGCAATAGCTGTCGCCGATCGTCGAAATGAATTTAAGAAAATTATCATTTGCCTATGTGAGTGTGCACAGTCGGCGCGTTCCCAATGAAATAGGGGGGGGGGGGCATATACAGCGAAAACTCTCTCAACCGGACACCATGTAAATTGCTTTATTGGTATTTTTTGGGTTGCCTTGTTATTTATCTCCGATGGTAATGTATTTTCGTGATCGCAAAGCATGAACACATGTCTTTGAGTGGTCATATGCCTGATTTACAGTGGAATCTCTCTAAACCGGACACCCCTCCCAGGGTACCCGGTTTAGATAGGTTCCACTGTAGCTGTTGCTGTACAATCGAGCGCCGTTTTAGCTGATATTGGTTTCGAATACAATGCAATAGTTTCTGTAAATGACGTTGAAAGTTGACTAAACATTCAGGACTTCAATGCGAACGGTGTAGAGAAATATCAGACTGCGTGCACTAATATTGAAATTTGACACAAAATTCAGGACGTCATGGCGAACAGTGTAGAGAAATATCAGACTGCGTGGACTGACATTGAAATTTGACACAAAACTGATACGGAATTGAACTGACATCTATGTTTGACATAAATATCATGCGAAACTTAATTTAAAACCAAGTACTGTCTGATCCACGTTTTGCTGCCGAACGTTTGGCCATTAAAGACATTAAATGTAAAAATTATTTAAATGTAAGTACTTTTTCATCAATAACAAACAAGTCATCCTCCCCGAGTTTTTTTTTAATTCCTTCAAAAATTGATGTTATTGCTAAAAACACAATTTCCCTTCGGGGATTTAAAATTGGGCAAAAACCAGGTGGGGAGTGACGAAAAAGGAGTAAAATAAAGGAAATTGACTCCGAAACCTGGCTAGATAATTTCGAAGTTAGATTTTGAAGATCGATCAATACACAAATTCATAAACTATTTTTTAAAAATCTCGTGTGTTTTTTCCGCAATAAAATCAATATTTGATGCAATTTCGTCTAATAAAATTTTGTGTGGAAGGTGCCTTTTTTGTTATTGATGAAAATACATTTAAATATATTTTAGATTCAATGTGTTTAATGGCCAAAGGTTCGTCGGTAGCAACACGTGGAACAGATAAGTAACCTTCGTTTAATCAGTATTCATATTGTATATATTTTCACCAGGCTACAGTGTGTGCTAGCAGTTCAGACACATAACTGACCAGAAATACCACAAGCTCCAATTTCTTCAGTAGCAGCCACAGAGCTAAGGCCAAGTGCCTATAATCATCGTTCGCTAATTACCAAGTACAGTCAGCAGAATGCCACTGCCAGTTGCTGCATTCAGCCATACCAGTAGCCTATTTCACCAACATTGCAAAGCATACTTTTCTAGCAAAGTATACTTTGAGGGAGTAATCATTTATTTTTCATGAAATGCATTATTTCATATAGAACTAACAAATGCATATATTTCATGATTAAAAATATGTAGAATTATTATACTGAATTTATTACATTATCACAGCCAAAATGGCTGTGATAATGTAATAAATTCAGTATAATAAAAACTAATAATTTATTCTAAAATTGAAACTTTCTCCCTCAAAGTATACTTTGCTAGGAAAGTATACTTTGCAATGTTGATGAAATCGGCTACTGTGCATGTTATAGGTAGGTAGCATGGATGCATAATGTTTCCTTCTGTATTTCATACATGAAAGCATTTTTGTCTGATTTTTTACAACACGTTTCAAAAAGTTTAATATAATAGAGATGTATACCACTGTACTCGCCAGACACTCTGGTACAAAATCATGAATAGAAAACAATATGTTGAACGATTGGAAATAATGTAATCGCGACCTGAATGACATGACCCATTTTGATGACCAAGATCACAAGCCAAATTACACGTTTACTGTATGTAGAAAGGCGCAATATCTCTTTTAATCAAACAGTCAATGTGCACACAAATGGCCATACTATCTCAGAAACAGTATAGTTTAATTAGTTCGGTCACATTCAGACCAATACAGGCAGCCAACGGTCCCTGACATGACAACTAAATAGGCGGACTCTTTTTTTGCACTACATTTCAATAGCCCCGGTAGTCAAATCATGTATCAATGCGTCCATGTTACAATTCGCAACAGCATAACGTCCCGGATTTCGTTCCGCTGAAACATTTATAGATTGCCAAATTTCCTTTTGCGATGCAACGAAAAAATGAATAAATACAACATATATTGACGAAATTGTCCAATGGTTCCATTTTTATGACAGAGTACCCGTTTCTTAATCACCATGACAAAAAGCGGCTTATTCTGTTTGTGACCAGTGTATACCCGGATCAGACTGCGCGACCTAGCGCAGTCTGATATGGGCCTACATTGGTCACTGTTCCGCCGGGAATATTTCTGATGGCACTGCGGAAATCTTCAGGCACACACTAGGATAACTGATCAGGAGCTACACTGGTTTGTAACTCAAAAAGCCAGTTTCCTCGTGGCGCCCAATTTAATCATTGCGAGCGTGCTTACTGTCGAAAGCAAACGATCAGTTCAAGGAATAGTTTCAACAAATACGGTTCGCGAATCCTTTTAATTTCTTTTATTTTTAGAAATGTATTTTAAAATCTAATTAGACCACATAACAAAAGAACTTGTCGTGAAATTCAGACACATTAAACATGGACATTTGAGTTTCCTCTGTCCTATTGTGTAAACGAATGTCCATATGTTTTGCTCGGTTCTCGTCAATTGTAGAAGTTTGATAATTAACGGTTTTTAGTATTTACTAGTTGTGAAGAGTAACTCTTGAAATCTACACCGTCCTCAGGTTTTTTGAACAGATGGTCATTATTTTGGTGCCATGTGGATATTTTGGTGGATTTGGATAGATTTCGTTGGTTTTGGGTAATTTACATAGTTGTGTGCAACAACAAATGCGCAATCATTACACACTACAGAAATTGTCAATTATCTACACATTCACCTTTCCGACCCCTTTTATACTGTCAACAATCCCTTATACGTGTAATTCACGGGAGGTGACGTAAATTGTATGTTGATAACAATGCACCAAAACCACCAGAGATACCGAAATAATCCATAAAACACCGAAATATGAACCGTTCTTCAATAACATATGGTACCGTCCGTAGCTGCTACGGACGGTACAATAGATTCTTGAAGAACGGTTAATATTTCGGTATTTATGGAGTAGATGGCAAGTGTTACTGTTCGCAACTTAGCATTTACAAGACAAATGTCAACTGATCCACGATAATCGCCGAACTTGAGTGTCAAAAGAAACATATACATTGCATATGTATAGGTTATTTGATTTGTATGTGGATATATGCACGAGTTCCTCAGCGTGCGATATTGCGCGACTTTAGGAGCGCGATATCGGTGCGCGGCGGAACGAGTGGCATATATCCACATACAAATATAATAACCTTTTTATTATATACGTTCATCATTCGCAATGTATATGCGCTTCATTAAATATACAAAATATAAATAAAATAAACAAATTAGTGGTGATTTAGAAGGAACTGTTTTGTGACATGATGTGTAGTTCCTGCACTGACCAATATGAACTCTCGAAACGTCAATATGGAAAAGAATATTGACGTCTTGTGTTGCATTGTGTTTCAATGGGAAACGAAAGTACGCATATAATAAGTATTTGTATTGCATTTGTTCAAGTGTGTCGAAGACTGTGCTGATATTGTCACAGTATACGACTGAAAACGCCTCCTAGCACTAGCGTCTTCGAAACTCAATATAATGGTGATCCGTTCAATGACAGCATCGGATAAATATGCACAGCTGTCGAACTGTCGAAATGGCAGCCATTCTCAACGGCAACTAGGGATTGCGAAATACTAACATCACTGGAATAACAAGTATCAAGTTCTGTGTAAAATATTCGTTCGAAAACAAGCCGGTTATTCAGTGGATGAGAGAATTGATCACACTGGCGACTGACATAAGACGTCATGTTTCATTAATTTACGGAAAGTATACCTGTGCGTGTATCTTTGAATTTTGTTACGAGAAATTGAAAAGGTCGGTGGAAGAATGAATCGTTAGCCCTCTTTTTCGACTGAGAAATTCGTTTGCATAGATTACTGGCTAATGGGCTACAATTATTAATACAGTGAAACCTCTCTAAACCGGACACCCTTGGAGGCGCCCATGGTGTCCGGCTTAGAGAGGTTTCACTGTAAATCAGGCATTTGATCATTCTGAGCCATGATCCTGTGCTGTGCGATCACGAACAGACATCATCACCTGAGATAATTGACCAGGAAACTCGTCAAAAATGAGATCACAGATGTTTTCTTGGAGTTCTGATTAGACAGGTTCCACTGTAACATCACTGGAATAATAAGAATCATGTTCTGTGTAAAATATTCATTTGAAAACAAGACAGCTCTTCAGTGGATGAGATAATTGATCACATTGGCGACTGACTTAACAATTGATACAGTGGAACCTCTCTAAACCGGACACCCTTGGGAGGTCCCCAGGGTGTCCGGTTTAGATGAGGCTCCACCGTGTAAATCGTTCATATTGGCACCGCAAAACAGGTATATGTGGTTTGCGATCATGAACAGACGTTATCAACGGTGAGAGATGACAATAAACACATACGATTAAGCAGACATAGATTGGATGGGTGTCCGGTTTAGAGAGGTTCTACTGGATTTCACTAATTTTCAGAAAGCATACTGGTGCGTGTGTCTTTGATTTGTTTTACGAGAAATTTATGAGGTCAGTGAAAGGGGGCTAACTTCATCATGGAGATGAAAAAAAAAAGATTCTGACTGAGAAAATGGTTTTGATAGATTCCATGCAAATGGGCTACATTTATTAATGGAAAATACATTCAGAATTCACCGACTGTTCATAATCCACAGAATATGCACAGACAACTTGTAACAACGGGGGACACACAGGTATGTATGTATGATTCTATAAGTGTAACACACATGCTACAAGCAAGTTGATTGGCATATAATTTATGAATTTATCAATTCTCACTTTCCTCAATATTGACGATTTCCTTCTTTATATACGGAGCCCCGCAGGGGACGCAGAATTCTTTTTCTATTAATTCGTTCCCACGAAATAGCAATTCGTTCCCTCAATTTAACAAGTCGGTCCCACGAATTAACAAGTCGTTCCCTCAAGTTAACAATTCGTTCCCACGAAATAACAATTCGTTCCCACAACATAACAATTGCTATTCGTGGGAACAGAATTGTTATATCGTGCGAACGAAGTGTTAATTGTTATTTCGAGGGAACGAAATGTTAAATTGAGGGAACATATTGTTATTGCGTGGGAACAATTGTCAATTCGAGGGAACGAATTGTTATTTCGTGGGAACGAATTGTTAATTAGTGGGAACGAATTGTTATATCGTGGGAACGAATTGTTAATTCGAGGGAACGAATTGTTAAATTGACGGAACGAATTGTTATTTCGTGGGAGCGAATTATTATTTCGTGGTAAAAAAAAGAATTATACGTCCCCTGCGACGCTCCGTAGTATACAAGTGGTTGTCATTTCCATCAATGAATTGACAGTATGACTTGCACTATCACGTGTGCTGAACTCCACGCAGGCATATAGAGACTACCTATGCTAGTGTCTTTTGATATCAAGTTTATCAGGCAAGGCTAGGAAACGCGTAGGAATTCCGAGGCTTACCGAGGAATTCCTACCGTTTCCGAGCCGAGCCTGATAAACTTGATATCAAAATACACTAGCCTGGTATTCTATTCATCAGGTAACGTTTTATGCTCGAAAATTACATTAGATGACGTATTATATGGACAGAACGCGGACTTGTTTACGTTGCGTCATTACACTGACGTTATTCGGTAACGTCACGTGACGTCATCCGACCAATGGAACGTCAGTTTTCACTTCGCTGTAACCCGGATGTTTGTATCAGGTCAATGCCTGATACAACAATATGTTATCTGTCAGTACGTATTCGGTCAATACAGGGCAGGTTACCTGATAAAAAAAGTTTCACGTCGAAATATGCGACGAATTTCTACTACATGCATAATATACTGCATACACACATTTTCGTCTAGTAACCGGCGCAAGAACTTTGAGCCCGTTACTAGACGAAAAATGCGTTTATGCCATGATTTTAAGTAGAAATAACTGCCAGTTATATCCGTTTTATGGAAAACTGGAACATGTGCCCGACAAGGTTGGTTTCATAATATGGCTGTTGCTATGCAATTATATGTAGCTCTTTGTAGGCCCTGAATATTTCATTTTGTTAAGTAATAAAACCACTTTCTTCATTGATTCTACGAGTACTTATTATATGGTCTCGGTTCTGGAATAATCGACCTTATCGCATATTTATTTTATGGGAAGGATGGGAGGGTTCAGATATTAACGATGAATCTTATTAGGATTCGCGCCTGTGAATTGGGGGCCGTTTCACTAAACTTCGTACGACTAAAATGTTCGTAAGTGCAAATTTAGGATCGTCTGGAAATTTATATTGATGGATTTACATTTATTGAGCATATGCTGCATTTGCAGCCTATGTTCAATAAATATAAATCCAATAATTGTTTGCAAGAAAACATTATTGTTAATGAGAACTTTACAGACTATCATAATTTTGCAGTTACGAACATATTAGTCGTACGAAGTTTAGTGAAACGGCCCCCTGTGTAGTAATAGCGGTTGGCACCGAATCTGGGGCGCTTTCATTAAACTTCGTACGACTAAGAAATTCGTAAGTGCCAAACTAAAAGTTACTGCGTACTTGCCATTAGCAGCCGATTCTGATCAATCAGTGATGTATTTGTTCAGATAGAATGACCCCTACATGTCGGTGGACAATTGTAGCATTAATGTATCACATTATGTATCACATTGATGTGTGAAATAAATTTATAGAAATCTTCGTAAGAACAGTTTTATCGTACTAAGTTTAGTAAAACGGGACCCAGGACACTGTCTTTCAGTTCTAACGTTTGTTTGTATTGCAATTTCAGTGTTGAACGAATGGTACTCCCCCCGATACAGGGGACCGTTTCACTCAACTTCTTACAACTAAAATGTTCGTAAGTGCAAACTTATGATAGTCTGTAAATTTCAAGTTAACAATGTTTTCTTGTAAACAATTATTGGATTTACATTTATTGAGCATAGGCTGCATATGCAGCCTATGCTCAATAAATGTAAATCCATCAAATGAAATTTCCAGACGATTCCAAATTTGCACTTACGAACATTTCAGTCGTAAGAAGTTTAGTGAAATTATGATATGCTGTTAAACGGACGTTGCACCCAAGTCAATCAATACAGCCCATGCTGATATTGGTATTGAGTGTTTGCCTCGATAATTAGGAAGGCATTTTCCTGAATTAATAAAGATGTTGGGGCGGACGGGTGGTTGGGATCTGTACAGATGGCTGGTGGTGTCTATATTTGCACATGTTGTGTGTTTTTATACACATGTACGAGCCATCAGCTGAGAATAAAAAGAAAGTTAGGATATTTCTGGCAAATCAATATGTATTCTGTACACTTACACGATGGGCGAAGGTCGATTCCATTTGATGAAGGTAGTAAGCCTGTCTGACTGACTGAAGGCATTGGCCCTGGCCAGACTGCGCGTATGCAGGTACATGTATGAATAATAATAATAATAATAATACATTTTATTCACTCTAAGCCACATACGTGACACACGAGGTATACAATAGATTACATAATACAACGATGGGTAAAAATACAAAATGCATATGTATAAGCTCACTAGTCATTATAACCATAAAGCATTTCTTATAAAAATAGCTAAATTTCTTAATTGCTTTCCAGATTTGTTCTCAAATAGCTGTGCGAATTTTAAAATATTTGGTCTTCTAAAATAAAATGGCTTGATATACCGTTTTCGAACTTCATCATAGAAGCGGCACTCGAAAAGGAAATGAAACTCGTCACCGAGAGCACCAGCGCCACATTTGTTGCAGACCCTAGAGGATAGTCCGCCAGAGGCTCGGTGCATACATTGTGATTGTGCGCGACTCGTTTCATAAATCTCATATCAAATGGACACTCGTTTGAGATCCTCTATTTATGAAATCAGTTGGAGATAATTCAATATCATATTAAGTAGACACAAATGTTAGCGGGTATTATATTGCGTAAATACATCATCATACGTCGAAGCTATAATTACATTATAACGTGTTGTATGTAGCGGTTTCATTGGCACATGTATTACACTACTGTCTGTTTCACGAAACGAAAATGTTAAGGCTATATAAATAATGCAAAAACAATACAATTTTCGATAATATTAAATCATAGGAAATTTTAAGAATGAGCCTACTTTTTATTTCGTGAAATTTGGTCCAATATTGATTTTATTGCGAAAAAACAATTTCCACATGTTAAATCCCCGAGTGAAGATGTCTGTGGGGATTTAACATGGGTTTTTTTTTCTAATTTCAGAATTAGTGAACCGATTTTACAAATGTAGCTTTCGTTTTCTTAGTTAGATCATTTCCAAGCTATCTAGCTACATGTAGATTTCAGAATCACTTTCCAATTTTTTTCGTTTTTCGACTCGTCCTCCAGGTTCTCCACCTCTTTTTTACCAACGTTAAATTTCCATAGAGAACTCATTTTTCGTATTAAAATCAATATTTGACCAAATTTAACGAAATCAAAAGAAGGCTCATTCTTAAATTTTCCTTTAATTTAATATTATAGAAAAAAATATGGTTTTTAAATTGTTTATATGGCCGTAAAATTTGGGCAGCTTTCGTGAAACAGACTATAGTTCAGTCATGTTCAGACCACTACAGGCAGAAAATGGTCCCAGACATGGCAACTAAATACATGTAGGCGGAAGTCAAAGCATGTGTCAATGCGTCCATGTTACATTGATAAGAAAAATCGCCCGGATCGACAAATCTCTTTGTGTGACGTGCGCAGTCTCAGCGTGGAATGATTTGTTGACACATCCGTATCGGATTTGTTTGCACAAGTGTATCAGTGGAACATATCTCGCACCGTGGCCATTCACGGATGCCATTACTGCACTTTGCCTCATAACAATATACAGATTATATGACACGAGCAATTATTTAATATATAGTAAATACATGGTTAGTGCCGTCGAATATAACATATATTCGGTTGAGCCTTAGACAGCTTTATTGGGGCGAGCTTTAGCGAGTCCCTATAAAGTTGTCGGGACGAAACCGAATACATTTTATATTCGACGGCACTAATCATGTATTTAATTTATACCACATACTAAACGTAATTGCTTAGCGTGCGTGACGTCATATTTTGACGTCATTCTCTCGCCATACGTCACAAATCTAACGACGTCATTCAAAGCAAAATGGCGGCGTCCACACTAGGTATATTCGGTATTGTATCTGATTAAATCTCCGATTTATTTACGATGAGCTTCAATAATGGCTCGTTTTAGACTCCACAGTTGTCATAATAAGCATTACAATCATAATGGACATATCCATGTCGTTGGTTACATCGTATATACTGTAAAAATGGACAAAATTCAGCTGAACCGACAGCGATTTCGATTTTAAAATTCGCCGCCATCTTGAATTTGCTGTTGAGACTCACCAATCAGGGGCCACGGTTAGGGGTCAAAGGTGAAAAAATAAAGGCAAAAACGGCACTGCATGTATATTAGGCTACTTCATGTATATTAGGTTACTTCAGATATAAACAACATTTATTCAACCCCCTTTATTATGCTACATGGAGCAATGGTTGCGGTATAAAATGATATGTATTAAACGAGTTTGTGATTTGATAAGAAACGAAGTCATGTCGAGTTTCTTATTAAACCAGTAAAATCCATGATTGTACGTTGCCTGATATAAATACACAGAAGATATTACAAGAATGATGATTTAATATGGTATTTATTAACTCTTTCACCCCTAAGTAACTGGAATGGGCTGCGATATGTTAATTTTGCAACCAATCCAATCATCGCAAAATGATTTTCGGACTTGTCCATTTATAAAAAGGGGGTATTTATTGTTCTCAAAAATATGAAAAATTACTTTCAAACAGTGCAGATCCTGATGAGACGGCTCGTTACGAGCCGGCTCACCTGGATCTGCACTGTTTGCATAAACCGATATAGCGGGCTTTCGGGTTCAAAGGGTTAAAACCATATTATTTTAATAGTCACTCATTTTATTTATTTGTTTACCATATGGTCTGTATTAAAATAGAAATTGTATTGGCATCATTTATTAATAAACGAATGTAAACCGAGCTCCGTATGAAACCAGTCAACGAGTTTAATAAATACCATAATGCTGATTTCTACGGAGCACCGCATGGGACGCAGAATTCTTTTTTTTATTAATTCGTTCCCACGAAATAACAATTCGTTCCCTCAATTTAACAATTCGTTCTCTCGATATAACAATTCGTTCCCACGAATTAACAATTCGTTCCCTCGAATTATAATTCGTTCCCACGAAATGAATATTCGTTCTCTCGAATTAACAATTCGTTCCCACAAATTAAATTAACAATTCGTTCCCGTGGGAACGAATTGTTATTTCGTGGGAACGAATTGTTGAAATGAGGGAACGAATTGTTAATTCGAGGGAACGAATTGCTAATTCGAGGGAACGAATTGCTAATTCGAGGAAACGAATTGTTAAATTGAGGGAACGAATTGTTATTTCGTGGGAACGAATTAATAAAAAAAATCCATGTCCCTTACCGGGCTCCGTAGATTTCCGCTCTTTCTTATAAATGATTCTGTGAGGCTTACAGGCGACAGCTCCGAACACAAATAGATGCATATTGTATATATTTAAAGGTACATGCCCACTCTGACGGCACACACTGTTCTTTATAGGAATTAAACCATATTTGTGTCACTATTTCACCAGTTCTAAAAATTACGAGTGCCCGCTATACATATATAATCATTTAGTAATATTTATTTTACTGATAGTGACGCGCGGTGGTATCAGACCTTTTTCATATGCAAATGAGGCATGATATTTTTTAATTATTTAAACAAATTAAATGCCGCACCTGAAAAAATAGTATTTATCTAACTATTACATATGATATGTGTTTACTTCATGTTGTATCATTTATGTAATCTCTTATAGAGGAAATAGACAGTATATATCACAAATATTAGATTATGGATGTAATCCGTACTGAAGACCCAATGAGTCATTGTACGTTGGAAATTAACACAAGTGCCTCGCATCCAATTACATAAGTTTGATCCGGAACTGCCTGAACAGCTGTTCCCGTCTCATTTACATATTTATTATATACGCGTATTATCATATTAATTACGCTGCGACAGCCAATATTATGCAATTAATTGCAATCACTCAAATAGTGTGTACGTCCATAAATGTGGCAATCATATACCGTTTCAAAATCGTATGAATAATGGTACAGGATATATAGTGTACACGTACGTGTATATTTAGTACGAATATTCATACAACAAGGCAGCTTATGACTAATTTCGACCAATCAACAGCTGTAACGGTTTCACAACATGTATTAACTCCTTGGACATATTTACTCGATTAACTTCTATGTCTCACTACGTATTATTTACTTGTACATATATGGCAAAAACATATGTTATGTTAGACGCCAGAATAACATTTTTATTTGATTTGATTTTATATTGAATGTCACATGAACCGCCGGCTGAGAAAATGGACCATATCGCGTTTGCGACCAGCATTGCCCAAGATCAGCCTGCGCGTTCGCGCAGTCTGATCTTGGACTACGCTGTTCGCCATCCAATCACCGAAGTAGGCTAATACGACTGGGTTCAAATCTTACATGTTACTGAGTGAATGTAAATTACGATCTGTCTGATTTTCGGTGGAGCATCCCTAAACAGAACACTCTACGTGGGTGTCCGGTTTAGAGAGATGATTCTACTGTGTATGTCAATGACTGGTTATTATTCTTGTATTATTGAAGACGGAGAAAAAATGATCATGAGCATGAGATTGCCTTTCAATCTTGTCTAACGTGCAGCAAAACAGATACAAATTACGCTGAATGTCCGACCTGTCTCGCAAAATTAATCCGTGTTGCTATATTTATATTTTTAGCACAACGAGTTTTGAAATATCCCATTTATTTCCCGATTCACTTTTGGAATTACAAAGACATATCCCATTTATTTCCCAATATGTCTTTGTAATTCCAAAAGTGACCGTGACCGAAGAAATTGGGATAGTGTCCTTTGCGACCAGTTTAGTGCCAGATCAGCCTAATCTGGCTCTGCACTGTTCACCATTCAACCAGTGAAGCGCACGTTTTGATTCTATCAAACAATAGACCTGTAGGTCTTGTATGTTAAAGGGATATTCTACGATTTATGTAATGTAAAATTCATCACTAGAAAATATAGATAGTAAATAAAATACGCGTATACGAAGCTGGCTGCCATTTCACTAAACTTTATACGACTAAAATGTTCGTAAGTGCAAAATTATGATAGTCTGTAAATTTTACATTAACAGTGTTTTCTTGTAAACACTTATTGGATTTACATTTATTGAGCATAGGCTGCATATGCAGCCTATCCTCAATAAATGTAAATCCATCGACTGAATTTACAGACGATCTTCAATTCGCACTTACGAACATTTTAGTCGTACGAAGTTTAGTGAAACGGGCCCTAGGTTTCGAATAAGGCATAGTCAACTATTATTTGAAACAAACCAGGATCTTTTAGCGAAAGTAGGTCACTTCGTATGTGAAATTACCCGTACACGTGTTCTGCATCACGTGTAACGTGATGTATGTTTTAGCAACCGTTTTTCATGACGTCATCCAAGTCTACATTTAACATGTCCGATGCAAAAATGTTCGATTTTACAATGGTCTGTCAGCTAGGAAAATAAACTGCGAAGAATTATAAATAAAATTTGCTGTTTTCTGCGAAACTAAAACAGCCACCTACGTTAATGCGTCACAAATGTTTTCACAAATTTGAATACGATCATGATGTAGATTCTGGTATACTAGAAAATCAACTCGAAATCAGTTTCCAGATTTGTGTACAGTGTAACCTCTCTACAACAGCCACCCATGGGAAGACGCAAAACTGGCTGTTATAGAGAGGTGGCTGTAGTAGGGAGGTTAATGCTGAATTAAATTTTGTCGTCGCTGTTTATTTATTTTCTTCGATAATTCTCATCAAAAGCATGCTTTGACAACATTTTAGAATCATTGCCATTAAAATGCTGTAAAAGGCAACAGCAGACGACACTTTTCGACGTCAATAGCGGCTGTTATAGAGACTGTGTTGTTGTAGAGAGGTGGCCGTTCGGGGAGGTTCGACTGTATTTTCATCAACCGGAACAAACGGCATCAGAATGCCAGAAGTATGCCAGATTGCACACCTGTTCACTTCGCTAGCAGTCAAACTGTTTACCTTCTTGTCTACGAAAACGACATAAAATTGATATTACATTCGGCAACACCCAATGTTAAACGAAGAAACGCTTTATCAAGAGTGTAAGTATCGCCTCATAGACGCGAATTTTCGAAAACACTGAGTTTTATTGTGCATTCAGTCTGTTATAACCCGCCAAGTCGAATCTCCGACACTTTGGTTTTATCGCAGGCATTTTGTGTTATCGATATATCGATACTCTTTCGTTTTAAAGTTCACCGGCCCTGCAATAAAATAGTAGATACACTCATAATATGGACGTCGGCTGACAAAATGGTCCTTACGACGTTTGAAGCAACTGAAAAGTATTTGTCATTTTACACGTTCCCATCGGTGATGATTCAGTAGGGATATTTCGTCTCTCCGTTAATACGCCGCGTAGAGACGAACATTAAGGTTCTTAATTTTCGTCTCTACTTGGTGTAGAAACGAAAAAACAGGAGTTTAAAGTTCTCAATGCTCATCGTACTCGTCGGAGAAACGAGGGAAAGAAATGTAACGTGAAATCTGCACTGTTCGCCATTCCATCAATGAAACACCCGTCATGCTGCTAGCAAGCAATGCAGATCGTTAGGCCTACAACAGTATGTGCCAATATGGTAGAATATGTTCACTATTTGGTACTTATCGACGTTGTTATTATTGCAGGCACACGGAAGACAAGCGCCTACAGGACGCATTAAGCACACGAATGGTCGAAAATGAACATGTGTTATTATATATTTTTAAACGGCCAAAAACGTCTAGGGTCGGCGGCATATTAATATGTAGGGTTGGGTTGTCCGCACCACAATACTTTTTTTATTTTTAGCCCATATTAGGCAGACAGAAATTTCGGGCTTGCTACACGAGTGTGTTACTTTATCAGAAGCCACACTCGTCACAAATCCCGTAAGCCCCATTTCTCCAGTCACAGTCACATACTTTATAAGATATTTAGAAACATGTAGACGGAAGCGCGCCAAAATATCAAGTGTGAGTGACGTACAATGTCCACGGTAGTGTTAACAATACCAACAGTAGCCAGTCCCAACATTTCCTCAAGGGCGCCGGCAATAAATTGCACAGACTTGCAATAGGCTGCATGCCGCGTTAATCAGCCCATAAAATTCATCTCCCAGACGCTGAAGAATTAGCCCTCGAATATGTTGTCAGTGCGTGAAAACTCCTGGTGTTAAACAGTCTGCGGTATTGTTTATACGTTTGTTGTTTTCTTTGTGTTTTTTTCCAGGATTGTCTGAAACCTATAATCTGTTTCACGAAAGCTGCCCAAATTTTACGACTATATAGACAATTCAAAAACATTATTATTTTCGATAATATTAAATTAAAGGAAAAATTAAGAATTATTTTTATTTCGTGAAATTTGGTCAAATATTGATTTTAATGCGAAAAAACAATTTCCCCATGTTTTTCCTATGGGGATTTAACATGGGGAATTTTTTTTGAATTTTAGAAATACTGGACCGATTTTTAAAATTTAACTTTTGTTTTCTTAGTTAGATCATATCCAAGCTATCTAGTCAGGTTTCGGAGTCAATTTCCAAAAAAAATCGTTTTTTGACTCCTCCCACACTGCCTTACCTCTTTTCCCCCCATGTTAAATTCCCATAGAAAAATCAATTTTTCGTAATAAAATCAATATTTGACCGAATTTCACGAAATAAAGGCTTATTCTTAAATTTTACTTTAATTTAATATTATCGAAAATAATATTGTTTTTGAATTGTCTATATAGCCGTAAAATTTGGGCAGCTTTCGTCAAACAGACTATAACTACCTAGAAAATAAATAGAGAAAACAAGGGTAGTGTCTTTTGATATCAATTTTGTCAGACTAGGCTAGGAAACGCGTAGGAATTCCGAGGCTCGCAGAGGAATTCCTACCGTTTCCGAGCCGAACATAAAGACACTCGCATCGTATTATATTAATAGGGTACATGTAGCGTAATCAGTGTTACAAACATCAGTTTCAATAGCATTTTCAGGTTACTTATCGGTGCTTATGAGCTGAGCCCTTTCAATACAACCCTGGCTATCCTACATGGGGGTTTTCATAATGAAGTTTCGACTAAAATGTTCGCAAGTGGAAATTTAGGATCGTCTGGAATTTCAATTGATGGATTTACATTTATTGAGCATGCAGCATATGCGCAATAAGTGTAAATCCAATAATTATTTATACGATAACAGTGTTAATGTGAAATTTACAGTCTATCACAATTTTACACTTACGAACATGTTAGTCGTACGAAGTTTAGTGAAAAGGTCCCCTGATGATCTGGATTTATGTCGTGTTTGTACATGTTGGATTTATGTAGTGTTTGTACATGTTGGATTTATGTAGTGTTTGTACATGTTGGATTTATGTAGTGTTTGTACATGTTGGATTTATGTCGTGTTTGTACATGTTGGATTTATGTCGTGTTTGTACATGTTGGGTTAATGTTCGTGTTTGTTTACATGTTGAATTTATGTGTGTTTGTTACATTGTTGGCCGGATTTATGTAGTGTTTGTAATGTTGGATTTATTTAGTGTTTTGGACATGTTGGTTTTATGTCGTGTTTGTTTATGGTTGGATTTATGTCGGTTTGTTTGTAACATTGTTGGAATTTATGTCGTGTTTGTACATGTTGTTTTAGTAGTGTTGTACATGTTGGAAGGTTTATGTAGTGTTTGTACATGTTGGATTTATGTAGTGTTTGTACATGTTGGATTTATGTAGTGTTTGTACATGTTGGATTTATGGCCCCTATGATGTGAAAGGGTTAGAAAAACTATATAAATCTGCATATCAATATGCGTGTTTCAATTACATGTATTGTGTACAAGTATATGCGACACATATATGCGACTCGTCCCCTACGATCCGTAGATATCAAACGTGTTATACATATAATATATCAATATGTGGCTCCATAGCTCAGTGGCTAGAGCGCCTGTCTAGTAAACAGTAGGTCGTGAGTTCGATCCTCACTGGAGCCTGATAAATACTAATATTTTGATTCCTCGCGCAATAAAACCACCATCTAGAAGATTCTATTTTCAATAGTTTTTTTCTCGCGATTTATTCTGCACATTGGCGTATGTGCGTCCGGGATAAAGTGTTTCGTATACTATCAAAGCCTCGGCGGGCGCGATATGCGGGCCACGGCCATTTATTTTATATTCAGAGTCTCGCGGATGCAATATATTTATGTGCATGTATTATGTTTCATTGGCCAAGCGACGTCATTTGACGTTACCAAGGATGTTATTTATGAATTGAATACGGGCCCATTCTAATATAGTTCTGAGTACATAACATTTCATTTCACTGCATTACATACGCGTTATGACGGAGTAGTATTTACAAATGTGCGTGGACACACTTTATTACGTAACTTTATGGTAATATTGTTTGTGTTATATTGTAGAATTGTCTCACAATAACAATATTACGGAAGCCAATTAGGGCCACTTCACTTTTTTTTAATTTCCATTTATTCAAGATGTTTTCTTGGATTCAAGAAAAGATCTCGAAAATTCAAGAAAAGGTAAAAAAAGTGAAGTGGCCCTAATGGGCTTCCGTATAATATAGCTAAGTATGGACGTCAACGTTCCGCAGGTTTTTTTTCTATATTTTATAAGTGCGCGATGTGTAAAAGCTATTACGCATTTTTTACCGTTGATCGTGGTGTAGCGATATAGTTTAACCTGTTGCCTATCAAGCGGAAAATGTGCAGCTAAGTCTAATAATGCAACCTGGACAGATATTTCTCAGCATAAAAAGTTACCTGATAAATAAAGTACTTGTTAGTTTCCTTTGATATCAAGTTCGGCTCGGAAACGGTAGGAATTCCTTGGCGAGCCTCGGAATTCCGACGCGTTTCCTAGCCTCACATAACATGATAGACTGGATATCAATAGACTTGCCTGTTATTCTCTGTATGTGACTGTAACTGGAGAAGTGTGCCTTATGGCCTTTGTGACCGCGCTGTCTGACCAGGGTCTGCATTTTATCCTGTCAACACAGTGCGTATGTGCCGTGAAACACGGTGCCGTGAAACATTTTTGATATCCATTCAATACTATTTTTGCATTTTAAAGCCATTTTTATGTGTTGACGGGATAAATAGAATAGTAGGTTAGTGCCGTGAATGGGAAAAAATATCTGGCGCGGCACGGAAACGGGATGTGCTCGGCAGAGCCTCGCCCATCCCGTTTCCTGAGCTTTGCCAGATATTTTTTCCCATTCACGGCACTAACCTACTATTCTCTATGTACACTACTGTCTGTTTCACGACACGTGACCAAATTTTACGACTATATAAACTATGAAATATTCAAAATGAGCGTTATTTTTATTTCGTTAAATTGTGTCCAATATTGATTTTATTGCGAAAAAATAATTTCCACTTTTTAAATCCCCATAGACATCTTCACTCTGTGAAGATGTCTATGGGGATTTAATATGGGGACATTTTTCTAATTTCAGAACTTGTGGACCGATTTTAAACATTTAACTTTGCTTTCTTAGTTAGATCATTTCCAAGTTATCTAGCCAGGTTTCTGAGTCAATTTTCATTTTTTTTTATTATTTTATTTTACTCCTCCCCTAGTCCTCCGCCTCCTTTTCCTCCATAGACACATACAGTTTTCGTAATAAAATCAATATTTGACAAAATTTCGCGAAATAAAAAGAAGGCTCATTCTTAAATTTTTATAATATTTAATAGTATGGAATACAATATTGTTTTTACATTGTGGATTTTTCTGTATAATTTGGGCATGTTTCATGAAACAGACAGTAGTTAGTCATTGAAACACCCATCATTCGTCTACCAATCAGTAAAAATAAAACTTATATTATTGTGCCTGCAGATTTTCATCTAGACTGGCTATAAATGTCAAAAGACCCAGTTCTCCAGTCACAGCCACATACACTCAGATTATTGTCTGCACGTAATCCACCTCACGAAAATTAGATTTGACCTAGACTGGTTATAATGTCGTAAGGCCATTTCCCCCGGCACAGTCACATACACTGCATTTCTTGTCTGAACATAATTCATATGATTAACACTGGATTTGTGCTAGGCTGGTCTGAATCAAGGTGTATGATCACGTGGTACTAACAACAACAAAAAGTACTGACATTTCCAGAATCCATCTGATTCAAAGTACGTATTCTTTTATAGTGTCCTTATTACGTAACGGATTTTGATGAAATATGGCGCATCAAACGCGTCTTGTTAAGCTGCATTTGGTGTAATCTGTATTTTCGCCCAAAGGAGACACGGAAATCGATTTTTCGCAAAAGCGACATAAGTCTGTGCCAAACTCCATGGACCACCAAATGCAGCTCATGAAGACGGGTTTGCTGCGCCATATTTCAGCAAAATCCGTTGCATATTAAGGAAAATATCAAATAATACTTACTTTGGAGTGGGCGACATTGTTGTTGATGTAACCACGTGATCATGCACCTTGATGATGTCATAAGCCCCGTTTCTCCGGTCACACCCACATACACTGCATTTCTTGTCTGCACATAATCCATCTCATGAAAATTAGATTGGAACTAGACTCAGGATTCCCACTCTTTGGGGAAGACCAAATTCCATGACTTTTCCATGACTTTCAAGGACCTGTTTTCGAAATCAAGGACCCATATTTACATGGATGATGCTGATGAAACTGTGTTTTATGGCTTATCAACTCATAACTTGAGTCATTTCGAGCCTGGAATACTTGTTTGCGAGAGAAGTAGTAATTCAGTTCTGAATTTACAAAATCCAGATTTGGTACCAGGCACCCTTACCACATCAAATCGTTTGGCTCCAAATCACGAAATTGCACTGAACTTTCCGCAACAACACCAATAATTGGACTGGAATCCAAATTCCATGACTTTCAATGACCTTTTCAGAAAAAGAGGCAAATTCCATGACTTTCCAGGCCTGGAATCCATTTTTCCAAATTCCATGACTTTCCAGGAATTCAAGGACCAGTGGGAACCCTGTAGACTGGCCATAATGTCGTAAACACCATTTCTCCAGTCACAGCCGCATATACACAGCTAATTGCTTCAACTTAATCCATCTGAAGTTAACCCTTTGAACCCGAAAGCCCGCTATAGCGGTTTATGCAAACAGTGCAGATCCAGATGAGCCGGCTCGTAACGAGCCGGCTCATCAGGATCTGCACTGTTCGAAAGTAATTTTCATATTTTTGAGAACAAAAAATACTCCCTTTTCATAAATGGACTAGTCTGAAAATTATTTTGTGACAATTCAATTGGTTGCAAAATTAACATGTCAAAATCCATTCCAGTTACTTAGGGGTGAAAGGGTTACACGTTATATTTGACCTATGTCATAAGCCCCGTTTCTCCAGCCTCAACCACATGTACACAACTTGTTGTCTGGATGTGAATTATTTGATTAAAATTGGATTTGAATATTTATGAGAATGTGGTATATTGAATAACCATGGTTGACATGTCTTGTTTCTGTTCCTTATACAATGCAACCTCTCTACAACAGCCACCCATGGGAAGACACAAAACTGGCTGTTGTAGAGAGGTGGCTGTTGTATGGAGGTTAATGCCAAATTAAATTGTGTCGTCTGCTGTTATTTATTTTCTTCGATTATTTTCATAAAAAACATGTTTTAACAGCATTTTAGAATCATTTCCAATGGAAATGATTCTAAAGTGCTGCCAAACCATGTTTTTTATTGATAATTAAGGCACAATATAAAGCAACAGCAGACGACAATTGTCGTGCTCAGCAGTCTAAATATAGTGGACATCATCAATTTGGGATATAAAATAGTGGCTGTTACAGAGAGGGTGTTGTTGTAGAGAGGTGGCTGTTACAGAGAGGGTGTTGTTGTAGAGAGGTGGCCGTTCAGAGAGGTTCCACTATATGTGGCAGTGACTGGAAAAAATGGGGTGGTGGATTTTGAGACCAGTGCATATCCATATCATCCTGTGCATATGTACAGTCTGATCAGGATCTGCACTGTTTCATCCATCAACGAAACACAATAACTTTAATAAAGTTATTGAAACACAGGTTGATTTTCTGGTGTTTACATTTATATATATAGTACTTGGCTAAGAAGAGTAAAATTCATGGACAGTGCAACCTCTCTACAACAGGCAACCACCCATGGGAAGACGCAAAATTGGCTGTTATAGAGAGGTGGCTGTTGTAGGGACGTTAATTCTGAATTAAATGTTATCGTCTGATGTTTATTTATTTTCTTCAATAATTCTCAATAAAAACATGTTTTGACAGCATTTTAGAATCATTTCCAATGGAAATGATTCTAAAGTGCTGTCAAAACATGTTTTTATTGAGAAAGAATGCAAAATCAACATCAGACGACAATTTTCATGCTAAGAAGTCTAAGGGTTAGATATAGAGGAAATCATCCATTTGGGATATAAAATAGCGGCTGTTACAGAGAGGGTGTTGTTGTAGAGAGGTAGCCGTTTTAGAATAGGCTAAAGAGGTGTTCTATTTACTCAGGAGGTACGTATACACTGTAAATAACTGTCACATCTAAAGAGAACATTTTAGTATATACCTACCCATGAAATACATGTAAATAAAAGTCATATGTTCTCATCGATGAAATAAACATCTTCCGGTGAAAATACGACTACTTCCGCTACTCTATATTCGTAACGCGCACATGTAGTGTCGGACTGCAAATAGGCTGCAAATACACATTCATTACCGTATACAGTCTAAAAAAACTGCTAATTTCCATAGAGCGGTATATAATAAATAGAATATTCATATTTTTGCAACGAATATGAAACCGGCACTCGTGAAATATGGACATCTCACACCACTCGATGAACATATATGTCATATTCGTTGCAAAACTATGAATATGCTCTATATAATGTTCTCTTTATATGTGACAGTTATTTACTGTCTGTTTCACGAAAGCTGCCCACATTTTACGGCTATATAAACAATGCAAAAAAAACAATATTTTTTTTAGATAATGTTACATGTTAGCAATATTTAGGAATGAGCCTTCTTTTTATTTTGTGAAATTTGGTCCAATATTGCTCATTCTTAATTTTTTATAAAATTTACTATTATCGAAAAAAATATTGTTTTTGCATTGTTTATATGGCCATAAAATGTGGACAGGTTTCGTGAAACAGACAGTAGATAATGTGTAACATGGAGCATTTGTTTCGTAATCAGATATTACAGGCGAGTCTTTTAGATTTCTCAAATCCCAATGGTGCCACCCACGGATTATATATCTTGATAACTAGGATGTATAATAATCGTAAGATGATGCCACCATAGAACCCTGTGGGGAATTTGTTCAGTTCGAGATGACGTATATTCCAACAATGTCATAATAACAATGTAATGGTTTAGTTGCATGCTAGCTATGTACGACGTTTTACATAGTTTTGCCCAAGTGAATGACGTCAACATTCATTGATACAGTGGAACCTCTCTAAACCGGACACCCTGGGAGGTCCCCAGGGTGTCCGGATTAGAGAGGTTTCATTGTTAACATACAGATGTACAGATGACTACCTCCAGACACGCGTGGGTGCTTTGCTATCACGAACAGATATTATCATCGGAGATAAATGGCAATGAACCCGATCAGAATTGAGAAAAGCTAAACAAAATCTGTGTCCGGTTTAAATGTTCGACTTTATCTTGTTTTATTCTATCCAGCTTCTGTGTGTGTTGTTTTTGTTGTGGTTTTTGTGTGGGTTCTTTTATGTGTGTTGTGTCCGTCGTTCCTTTTGTTTGTTCGTAGTTTTGTGTGTTTTGTGTTGTTTTTTGTAGTTGTACTTTTAACTGTGACTTGTCATGTGAATAAGTGATTACATTCAATGAGAAACACAAAACTGTTATAATTATATACCTATCTGTCTACCTTATTTTGATGTCTGTTTCGGACAAAAAGCGTCATTGCGCATGCCAGAATATCACACGTGCAACAACAAATTATGCATCTTCCACTGTGATTTACAATAAAAATCACATAGCATTGCAGCTACATGAATTCGTCTCTGATGGTCGTAAAGCAATAAAGAGCCTACATGTATAACAGAAACCAAGCTGTAGTTGTACATGTACTAACAGTCTAACACTATTCATTGTACGGCAGTTACTACACGATATTCATTGTACGGCAGTTACTACACAATATTCTGTCTGTTGCAGTTACTACATAATATTCATTGTACGGCAGTTACTACACAATATTCATTGTACGGCAGTTACTACACACTATTCATTGGACGGCATTTACTGCACAATATTCAATGTACGGCAGTTACAACACAATATTCATTGTATGGTAGTTACTACACAATATTCATTGTACGGCAGTTACTACACAATATTCACGGTACGGCAGTTACAACACAATATTCACTGTACGGTAGTCACTACACAATATTCATTGTACGGCAGTTACTACACAATATGCATTGAACGGCAGTTACTACACAATATTAATTGTATTGCAGTTACTACGCAATATTCACTGTACGGCAGTTACTACATAATATTTATGGTACGGCAGTTACTACACAATATTCAGTGTACGGTAGTTACTACACAATATTCATTCTACGGCATGTACAACACAATATTCACTGTACGGCAGATACTGCACAATATTCATTGTACGGTAGTTACTACAAACTATTCATTGTACGGGAGTTACTACACAATATTCATTGTACGGCAGTTACTACACAATATTCACTGTACGGCAGTTGCTACACAATATTCACTGTACGGCAGTTACTACACAATATTCACTGTACGGCAGTTGCTACACAATATTCACTGTACGGCAGTTACTACACAATATTCATTGTACGGGAGTGACTACACAATATTCATTGTACGGCAGTTACTACACAATATTCACTGTACGGCAGTTGCTACACAATATTCACTGTACGGCTGTTACTAGGCAATATTCATGGTATGGTAATTACTACACAATATTCACTGTACGGCAGTTACTACACAATATTCACTGTACGGCAGTTACAACACAATATTCATTGTACGGTAGTTACTACACAATATTCATTGTACGGCAGTTACTACACAATATTCACGGTACGGCAGTTACAACACAATATTCACTGTACGGTAGTCACTACACAATATTCATTGTACGGCAGTTACTACACAATATGCATTGAACGGCAGTTATTACACAATATTAATTGTATTGCAGTTACTACGCAATATTCACTGTACGGCAGTTACTACATAATATTCATGGTACGGCAGTTACTACACAATATTCAGTGTACGGTAGTTACTACACAATATTCATTCTACGGCATGTACAACACAATATTCACTGTACGGCAGATACTGCACAATATTCATACGGTAGTACTACACACTATTCATTGTACGGGAGTTACTACACAATATTCATTGTACGGCAGTTACTACACAATATTCACTGTACGGCAGTTGCTACACAATATTCACTGTACGGCAGTTACTACACAATATTCACTGTACGGCAGTTGCTACACAATATTCACTGTACGGCAGTTACTACACAATATTCATTGTACGGGAGTGACTACACAATATTCATTGTACGGCAGTTACTACACAATATTCACTGTACGGCAGTTGCTACACAATATTCACTGTACGGCTGTTACTAGGCAATATTCATGGTATGGTAATTACTACACAATATTCACTGTACGGCAGTTACTACACAATATTCACTGTACGGCAGTTACTACACAATATTCATTGTACGGGAGTGACTACACAATATTCATTGCACGGCAGTTACTACACAATATTCACTGTACGGCAGTTGTTACACAATATTCACTGTACGGCTGTTACTAGACAATATTCATGGTATGGTAATTACTACACAATATTCATTGTACGGCAGTTACTACACAATATTCATTGTACGGTAGTTATTACACAATATTCACTGTACGGCAGTTATTACACAATATTCATTGTACGGGAGTTACTACATGTATATACAGAATATTCATTGTACGGCAGTTACTACATAATATTCATTGCACGGTAGTTACTACACAATATTCATTGTACGGCAGTTACTATATACATACTATTCATTGTACGGCAGTTACTACACAATATTCATTGTACGGTAGTTACTACACAATATTAAATGTACTGCAGTTACTATATACACAATATTCATTGTACGGTGGTTACTACACAATATTCATTGTACGGTAGTTACTATACAATATTCATTGTACGGCAGTTACTACACAATATTCATTGCACCGTAGTTCATCAACCGATAGTCATATGGTCTGCCTATATGTACTGTTGCAGTGTGGTGACTTGCCACTTCCAGTGCTTACTCGTAAAGGAAAAACAGACGCATATCCAAGGTGTATGATCACGTGGTACTAACAGCAACAACAAGTACTGAAACTGATTCAAAGTACGTATTATTTTATATTTACGTTATTACGTAACGGATTTTGAT
The DNA here is from genome assembly GCA_029237695.1 of Conchocele bisecta. Classification (NCBI taxonomy): domain Eukaryota; kingdom Metazoa; phylum Mollusca; class Bivalvia; order Lucinida; family Thyasiridae; genus Conchocele; species Conchocele bisecta. Next base: position 33,544,285 of record CM055272.1, read on the forward strand.
GAAATATGGCGCATCAAACGCGTCTTGTTAAGCTGCATTTGGTGGTCTATGTATTGTCGCCCAAACTTCTGTCGTTTTTGCGAAGAATCGATTTCAGTGTCTACCGACAGTGTGCTGAGCTCCCTGGACCACCAAATGCAGCTCTTGAAGACGCGTTTGCTGCGCCATATTTCATCTAAATCCGTTGCATATTAAGGGAAATATCAAATAATATTTACTTTGGAGTGGGCGAAGTTGTTGTTGTTGTAACCACGTGATCCTGCACCTTAATATCAGAAACCAGCAAGACGCTCTACTATACACTATTATTTCCGCTGCAATACTCAGTGTCTATGCAATTATACAGAGTATGATTGTACCGTAACGGATATATACAGTCAAACCTCTCTAAACCGGACACTCTGGTCCCCCAGAGTGTCCGGTTTAGAGAGGTCACACTGTCGATCTACTCTATGACTATTCCAAGACATACATGTGTACTTTGGCCACATGTCAAAAGCTATCATAATATGGCCATAAGACTAATCACAGTTAAGCAGTCAGATGTTAACAGTAGTGTGTTCGGTTTAGAGAGGTTCCACTGTACTCCGAAATCACCTCGATGTAGACCTCTGGCAACAACAATGCGAGCTTGTGGTAGGAATTTCAGTTTGGTTGGGAAGTATGTCACGGCATGTTAACTTTGTAATTCACAATCGAAGAGGAAGTGTGTTTCTCAGTGTTCCATGTTAGCTCAGCCGGTAGACCGATCGTACGGTAAACCAGACCTCCCGGGCTCGGGTCCCGGGCTATACACGCTTGTGAATGTCCACAATATTCATTAAACTAGTCTATTGATGTATTTCACGCCGCCTCTACACATACACCAAGGGTCAGGGGCTCGTTTAACTAAACTTCGTACGAAAAGAATGTTCGTACGAAGATTTATATGAATTTGCTTCTCACATTAACGTGTATCTGTAATCATACCATTGTGTACCTGCGAGTTCATGTCATTAAATGCAACACATCCGCGAAAGATTGTCCAACATCGGCTGTCAGAACACACGTTATAGTAGATTTCAATTTTGCACTTACGAACTTCTTAGGCGGACGAAGTTTAGTAAAACAGGCCCCTAGAAACGAACACACTTCGTAAAAGGGTGTTTTACTATATAATTTAACCGAATGCCATCCAATAAGGTCAGTCTCTCCTACTTTCACTATTCGTATGGATGCTGTTGGATCTACTTGTACTTGACCTGCAGCCAGTCTGTACTGGTTCTGCATGAATTAAACAATAGGTTCACTTACTGCTGAGAAAGAAAAACCCAGCCTAGTCATGTCCCCAATTTTGTTTACATTTTTTGGCCACGGAAACCCTGTTTACCTGCTTTTTCTTTTGAATGTTACAAATATACTGAAAACTGGTGTTAAAAACATCCCAAAATGTTCCTCAGGTGAAACTGGGTAGTAATGGATCAGGATTTGCAAGCAAACTGTGTGTGTGACCTCAAAACCCACGCATTATTTGTGTTTATACCGGACTACTTTTAAGTATTCTCTAACCTTGATTCTCAACTGGCGCATTCACAACTGATAATGGCCCTGTGTGGATCTATGGAAGGTAATATCCGCCATAATTCTATGTGACTTGATGCTTGCGTGCTGATGACATTACCACTTATATTCATGTTATTGCATTCGTCATTTGTATTTATTACATTTGAAATCTGCTTGTTGTAATCGTATTTGTCTTTCTTACATGTCCATTCTACTGAGTGCTTTGTTCATTCGTCTTATTTACATTACAATTATTGATACCGTCCTTATTCGTGTCCCTTTTTTATTGCACTAAGCATTTGCAAAAGAAAGTAAGAACAAAGCACTTAGCACTTTGAATAAGGCCGAAAGCAGTAAGGACAAAGCCGCAGGAAGCAAGCATCAAGCCACAGTCCGAAAGCGGAAAGCCGCAAGCAGAAAGCATCAAGTCACAAGCCGAATGACGCAAGCAATATTGGTGGTATAGTGCCTCATTATGACGCCAGATGGCACTGCTGTCAATGTTAGGGATCCTCCGACGAATAAATAATAGTACGAGATGTGATTGGCTGTTTGAGGCACACCTCCAATGCCGGTGTTGATGTAAGATTTCACCCACAAATTATCACAGTATAGGTTAGAAGACACCAAATAGTTTTACTATATACTGTAACCGAATCCCATCCAATAAGGCCAGTCTGTCCTACTTTCACTATTCGTATGGATGTTGTGGGACCTACTTGTACATGACCTGCAGCCGGTCTGTACTGGTTCTGCATGAATTAAACAATAGGTTTACTTACTCCTAAGAAAGAAAAATACAACCTCGTCATGTCCCCCAATATTGTTTACATTTTGTTTTGGCCACGGAAACTCTGTTTGCATCACATGACCAACATGTTCCTCAAGTGAACCTGGGTAGTAATGGATCAAGATTTGCAAGCAAACTGTGTCAGTGACCTCAAAACACCCGCACGATTTTGTTCATACCGGACTACTTTTACCCTCTTGACGATTTCGCATCATTTGTTTATTCTCTAACCTATATTAACTAAATTGCATATGTATGTATGTATGGTGTTTGCCTTACTTATATGTTTTATACATACAGTATCCTCATAATTAAATTACATATGTACGTAATTGAAAACAATCACATTTTTATAGTAAGTTACACATATGGTAACTTACACAGGTTGCCTGTCAAACTGGCCTGTTACCGATGCAAACCAATAACCGTCCGGATCAAACTAAGGTGGGTCACCACCATTGATTTTCGCTAAAAAAAACTAACCCGTTACCACATATTTTGCTATTCTCTGCTACTTTCATTTTGCTTATGGATGTTGTGAGACCTAATTTCCAATAACCTGCACACATTCTGCTCTGGATCTTGACTAATTAAAATATAGATTTAAGTATTGTTGAAGCTGGGGTCCCATCTAGTAGGTACAATCTTTTCTTTATGGAATTTAAAATAAGTGTATAAATTGCAACTAGTCCACCACTTTTAAAAATTACGAGTGCCAGCTACACAGATATAATATTTAGTAATCTTTAATGTACTCATAGAGACTCGTGGTGGTATCAAGCTAGTTCCATATGCAAATGATGCAATTTTTTAAATTATTTATATCAACTAAATGCTGAATAACTATTTTTATCGACATATAATAACGTATGATATTGCACATCAAAAAATAAATAAATGGAATAAATAGTTGCTTCCGTTATCATTTTAAGCAAACCCGGTTACCGCCCCTGATATCAAACTGGCATTTCGCGTTTGATATAAAAAATATAATAATGTCAATTAGTACGTCAATGTTCATTCTGCCAGAAAAATGTCAGATTGAAAGAATAAAGAAAAACATGTCTACCTATATTATAACCTGGCATGTAGCACACTAGGTTTAAGGTTAGAGAAATTGAATATGCAAACGTAGTCCAGCATAAACAATAGTCCTGTTTTTTTAAGATCACAGACACAGTTTGCTTGCAAACCTTGATCCATTACTACCCAGTTGTTGGGGTGTTTTTAACACCAGTTTTCAGCATATTTGAAGCATTTAAAAGAAAACACTGAGCCTGTTGGTCACATGATGTAAACAGAGTTTCCGTGGCCGAATAATGTAAACAATATTGGGAGACATGACGAGGTTGGTCCCACAACATCCATACGAATAGTGAAAGTAGGAAAGACTGGCTGGGATTCGGTTAAATTATACAGTAAAACTATTTGGTGTCTTTTAACCTAAACATGGCGCAACAGAAAAGGCGGCATCAACCTACATCAACACCGTTAGGGACATGGAACCAATTTAGAGAGCAACGCATTGTAGGACGGGTACCAGCATATTAAATCATTTTAGGAGAACTATTTTAAGTTTTAGCAGCGCACCTGGCGTCATAATGGTTTGTTCCCAAATTACTGTTGCAATTGTTGTTGTCAAGGGCGTGGCTTAGCGAGGTAACACACCGCTTGGCAAAACAGCGATGCAATAATCAATAATGGAACTCGGGATGTCACTAAGACTGAAGCATCAAGCTACTTAGAATGTAATCAACACAAACGCATTGAAACAGTGCGAATGAATAAAGCATCAAGCCAAATGCACATGCAATTTAGACTACAACGAAGAAGATTTCAAATGTCATAACCACGAATGACGAATACAATAGCATGAAAGTAAGTTGTAATGGCACCAGTCAGCAAGCATCAAGCCACATATAATTGTAATAAGACGGATAGAACTTAGAATGTCATCAGCAAGCAAGCATCAAGCCTAATATAATTATGGCGGATATTACCTTCCATATGGATCGGACATAAACACCGTCTGGCCTCTGGCTATTTTATTACATGTCTTCGACAGAATAGCGGTTAATGATTGGGTCCAGGACTACTTATGCCCCTTCCGAGCCATTTGGTATAGTCTAACCTAAAGATTCCTCCGTCAGAGATCCGTGTCACGGTTCGCCCGCATGTACGAGGAGATAATCGATAATGGATTATCGATCGCACTGATCTAAATGAGTTTTCGCATCCTCATGTCCATACATTGCCCATGTGCTGTGTAAATGCAGAAAAACAAAACTGCTAAACGTATCACAGATGTGACAAGCAACGGTGCGAGTGTTCGTTGTTCATTTCCGCGTCTATATATAACGTCAGTGACGGGCTGTAGACAGACAGGAGAAGACATAGAGCACGATCCAGAGACGACACCGCGAAATAAACATCGTTTAACCGGAAAAGGTTCGGGCATGTCAAGTTAGTTAGTGCCACAGATTACAGCCGCGCTACATGACCGTTAGGCACGCGATGATCGCCGAAATGTCGATATACATCTGTGGCTGTGACTGGAGAAATGGGGCTTATTGGTTTTGCGACCAGTGTAGATCTAGATCAGCCTGTGCATCCGCACAGTCTGATCAGGATCTGCACTGTTCGCCATTTCATCCATTAAGCACCCTCCATGCTACTAACAAACATTATACATCGTTATCCGACTAGGTGTGTGCTATTTGATCAGCAGTTACACTGGTCACAAATCCCATAAGCCGTATTTACCCAGTCACAACCACATATGAGACACGCCATGTGAATTCCGCATTTGCTATGAAAAGTTAATACGGTATATTAATACGCGAACTGAAATAGTTACTTGTGTGTGTGTTTTTTTTAATAATGTTAGTATTTGTTCACCGATTTGCTATAGTTACATCATTTCCGAGCTACATGTATCTAGTATGGAAGCGTCCTGGTGCCAATGCCAATATTTATTATCTCCTAATTAGGAAATACTCACTCCTAATTAGGAGAATTAGGCGCTAGTAAGTGCTAATTAGGAGATAATAGGAGTTACTAATTAGGAGATAGTATATCCTAATTAGGACTTGCTATCTCCTAATTATGACATAAATATATTTTAGCATTGGCACCAGGGGGCCGTTTCACTAAACTTCGTACGACTAAAATGTTCGTAAGTGCAACATTATGATAGTCTGTAAATTTCACATTAACAATGTTTTCTTGTAAACGATTATTGGATTTACATTTATTGAGCATAGGCATATGCAGCCTATGCTCAATAAATATAAATCCATCAATTTAAATTTCCAGACGATCCTAAATTAGCACTTACGAACATTTTAGTCGTACGAAGCTTAGTGAAACGGCCCCCAGGACTCTTCCATAATCTAGAGACGGTTCCAATTTGTTTGGTAATTCACATTTGGTAGTAGTCAGGCTTCACTTAATTTCGGCCTGTGTTAACCCCCCCCCCCCCCCCCACACACACACACACACACACACAATAATAAAATCACTTTTCACAATTCATTTAATATTATACAGAATTTCGTCATATAAAACAATGTAGTAGCATTTTTATTAATTTTTATATTTAATTGTTTAATTGGCTAAAATCCATCGGCGCATTTTTATGCGCAGTGAAAGGACAAAGTGCTAATTGAGGGTTATGCAACGTACATATAATCAGTATACACTAAGCCAGCTACTTTACAATCGAATAGAATACCACTAGCTTCATTGTCATCCAACAATACAACACGTCCGACAATATTGACCAATGCGTTAAGCCCTGACCAGCCTGCTCGCCGGGCAGGCTGATCTGGACAGGGGTCCGTTGCATAATTCTTGAGATCCATTTTGTTCGCAGTCGATTAAAAAATAAGTTGTAAATATAATTCAATCATTATTCAGTCATGGCATATTGTTTGCATTGTTACTATTAGCTTGTCACGGTTGGATATGGTAACAATGACAACAATAATACATGCATACCATGTTAACTGCAAAACGAGTATTATTACATGTATAATCAATAAGGAAACCATTGAAGCAGCTTAATTGATTAGCACATACATTCTTCTAATGGATATGTACTATGCAATAGTGTACAACGCAGTGTGATTCCTTGTCTTGACGCACATTTGAGCTTTCAGACCTGGGGCTACACTGGTCATAGTATAGATAGTCATGAATTATACACACAGCTCCCAATTGTTTTGAATTATGTGCGTGGGCAGTCACGTGATTTATTTTGGGCGTGTCCAGCCGGGGTGGGGAACGTCACGGCAGCTCATTCACACAGTCTAATCCCTGACAGCTGAGTACTATAACGGATCAAACTATATTAAACAACACGACCTCCGTCATACACCATACAGAATGTGTGAGTGCGCAGCCAAGATTGACCTCACGCTGGTGACAGGCGTTTTGGGTTCCCATTTGACAGCCGACAGCCTACTCCGCCGTACTCCTCGTTACATATCACAGCTTATTCCACCAATCACCATGTTAAATCGTTGTACTTGACACTATCGGACAACACGGGTTCTCCAATAGTGGCAACGACAACAATTATACATGCACATGTAATTTTGCAATTTATGAACAGTTGTTAAGCAATTTCCACCCTCAAAATACTTACTTCTTCAAACTCATGCAACTAATATCATGTTTCACTCATTACCTATCATGTTATTCATATATTGCTAGAAATTGAGCAAGTTATTATGACTAGAAACTGTATATAGTTTATGTCAATAAACTCTTCTTCTTCTTCTTCTGCAACAGACAGTAATGTTCATGCTGATGACGTAAGTAAACGTCATTGAGTACATTGCCACAGCGGAAGCGCAGGCTGAGCTGTACGGAAGCACACTTCACTTTTTTTTAAGTTTCCATTTATTCAAGATGTTTTCTTGAATTTTCAAGTTCTTTTCTTGAATTTTCAAGATCTTTTCAATTCAAGAAAATTCAAGAAAACATCTTGAAAACAAGACGTTTTCTTGAATTTTCAAGATCTTTTCTTGAATTTTCAAGATCTTTTCTTGAATTTTCAATTTTCAAGAAAATATCTTGAAAATTCAAGAAAAGAACTTGAAAATTCAAGAAAACATCTTGAAAATTCAAGAAAAGATCTCGAAAATTCAAGAAAAGATCTCGAAAATTCAAGAAAGATCTCGAAAATTCAAGAAAAGATCTCGAAAATTCAAGAAAAGATAAAAAAAAAAAAGAAGTGAAGTGGCCCTAATGGGCTTTCGTAGAACTGCGTCTACGCTGGTGTATAACGTCTTTATGTCCATTCAGTCAAATCAGACGCTCGTATGTCTTTGTGAATAGCGCAATCAGGAAACCGGAAGTAAAGAAACCTGTTTACCAAGCCGAATGAAAATTATTACATTCTCCTTCCAACAACAAACCCTGTAAGCACGATCCAACTTCCGGCTTGCGTGGAACGGTTACATAAAATAAAAACACTTATCCCTCCAGAAAGACGGCGCGTCTAATGATTGAAATATTCCTATAATCAACACATTCCCAAGCTCCATTTAATGGCCGCGAGATCCGTTGGACTATCGAGCCGTGAGTTTAATTCTGATTGGGTGTGAGTTTTAGAAAGCTGCATTAAACGCCCGACTTGCTGAACCATTCTAGCAGAATAATGCACAGTCTGGCGTCTGCTGATAGGAATAATGTCACGTGAACCAGGGGCGGATCTGGAGGGGGGTTCCGGGGTTGCAACCCCCCGTTCAGCCACGGAGTTTACATAGATCACCGTTTACAACCAGTTGGAGTCTGAATTTAAATGCCGTAAAACACGGGAAAGTGCATTTCAAAGAGCTCGAACATAGGACAACCCCCTAGTTGCGACCGGTAACTATTGCAATTACTCCCGTACCGTCCATACGGACGGTATGGGAATAGATTGCAATAGTTACCTTAATTCGCAACTAGACAACCCCCCCCCCCCCCCCCCCCCCCCCCCCCCCCCCCCCCCCCCCCCCCCCCCCCCCCCACCCCCCCCCCCCCCCCCCCCCCCCCCCCCCCCCCCCCCCCCCCCCCCCCCCCCCCCCCCGTTCGACAAATGCTGGATCCGCCCCTGTGAACCCACGGCTGCTTAAAAGGATCATCTCGTTCCCACGACATATCATCACGTTCCCATGAGATAGGATCTCTTTTCTATGAGATAGGATCGTCCAACGACATACTAGCATCTCGTTCCCACAACATAGCATTTCGGGGGAACGAGATATGATTTCGTGGAAACGAGTTAGCTATCTCGTTCCCCCCAACATGGTCAGCCAAGCCATACGAAGTTGCATTGTCATTCAAGATGATGGAGTAATTTCTGCTATTATATTGGCTGAGTATGTGACTCGAACGAGATGCTATGTCGTGGGAACTAGATACGTACCTTGTGAGAACGAGATGCTATCTCGTGGGAACAAGACGAGATGCTATATATTGGGAACAAGATACAAAACATACATATGTTTCTTTTAAATTGCCTTACGAACCCAGACTTGTTCATGGTACAGTGCACGACCTACACGTCACTTGCGCCGACTGTTTCGCGCGTAAAGCTATTAGATCTATTATACAACCAATCAAGCATACTCGGACAGGGTACGCTTGATTTGCTGATCTCCCTTGAGATAGCATATTATGTCACGCAGATTTCTATGGGGGGCAGCCATATTGTCGTGCTACGCCTAAACGGCGTGTACGACCAAGAAAATAGTTCCATGTGCCAATTTATCCTATGGCGCATACCGTCCCATGTCTTGCTTTGTATCTAAAACTCTACGTATACTATTCTCTATAGTTTTCACGGTTTTGGGCTCAGTGTATCAGTTAAATTCTGGAAAATACGAATCAAGAATCAGTTTTTGTGGAGATAACATATTTCAGTACTTTCAGTACTTTGATTTTCTTTTTGTTTGCCAATATGCATGCTTGATTATTATGTTGTTCGATCGCTATAATTGCATCACGTTGATTTACATCGCCGATATTGATTCATACAAAGCACGTTGTTTTCTCAGTAAATGGTGTGGAAGGTTGGCAGACATTTCAGTGCACATGCGGAATTAAATTCCACATATGCACTGGAATGTTTGGAAATATGAATTGTTTGTAACTTGTGACATCATAAAAAGACAGAAGGTATTACAAATTTTCGAGATTTATTTCGGAAATTCTTTATTGCGTTAAGACAGAAAAACTCGTCGACTAGCCCTTATTTTTATCCATTAGAGCTACATGTATATCTTGATTAGTTCGTTATAGGCTAGATACAAATACAGCAGTATGAACATTTTGAATAAAAGAAATACACACTTTTTTCGCTATATTCTCTATTTCTGTTCGAAAGTATATCTTGTTACACTCACTTGAACCGTCTCGACTCAAATGAGTGGTAACAACATATACATGTCACTATAATAAACAAATTACTTACTTACTTACTTACTTATACTTGTATAGAGAAATACACAAAATCAGCAGATATGTTCTGATTAAAAACAATTGTACTCATATACATAAATGGGTTAAAGGCACTATGTGCCATACTAGCGCACTAATAATAGAATATAGTATACTGATATACAAACTCCTTGGAATGTAATCAAATAAAATGGGGTGATTGGTTTATACATGTATGTCATTTGCGGTCCAAAAAAACATATTGAATATATCGATGGTCTAGTAACATAAGGTCGTAAGTGCTATGCTAAAGCATAGCACTTACGACCTTATGTTAATAGACCATCGATATATGACGTCATCTGAACATAATGCCTTTACATGGTTCCTGGAAATCATAACAGATAATACATATACAAATGTATACCCGTTGTCGTTGGTGCTCGTGTTGCAGCACAGTCTGTCCTAGAATATAATTATGTTGGTTTTTATTCATCTTAATAATCCAAGAATCATGTATAAACCTGTTTAGCGAACGCGTGTTCATGAGCTGCATTTGGTGGTCTAGGGAGTTCGGCATAGACATATGTCGGTTTTGCGAAGAATCGATTTCCGTGTCAATACACGGAAATCGATTCTTCGCAAAAATGACATAAGTTTGGGCGAAAATACAAAGACCACCAAATGCAGCTTAACAAGATGCGTTTGATGCGCCGTATTTCATCAAAATCCGTTACGTAATAAGGACACTATCAAAGAATACGTAATTTGAATCGGTACTTCTTGTTGTTGTTAGTACCACGTGATCATACACCTTGATTAGAATAAAATATCTCTTCAGATGTTTTATTATAGTATTAGCTGTTAACACACTGTTGGTCAACGCCTGTGGGTTGGTAACGGTCGGAGGTGAACAGGTTTATAAAATATCACAGAGCTTAGACAAATATATTTTACGTGACTTTTTACATTATTTTCAGGCACAGTTGTAGAATATCTGTATACAATATACATGTATTGCCGGAACAAGACTGCCGTGTGATGCAAACAGTTTTGGAGATGATTACAAGTATATACAACTAATATGGTCATAGGTACGGGGCGCCAAGTGGGTCATGGCTCAATTTTGTCAACAAAATTCATTTTTGTACCTATAAACTTGACAAAAACAAAACAAAATTAAATATATACTGATTTTGTCAACAAAATTCATTTTTGTGCCGCAAAACTCAATTCTGTGTCACAAAATTCTCTTTTGTGCCACAAAACTCAATTCTGTGTCACAAAATTCAATTCTGTGTCACAAAATTCAATTCTGCATACGTTTCGTATACGTATTTGCATACGTTTCGATTCTGTTGCCCAAATATGGCACACGCATGTAAGAAGGACTACCATTGGTCAGATACAGTATGACAAAAATGTGGCCTGAATAATATGTATAAAAATATATCAGCAACAAACATGATGGAACTTGGATGGAAAATAACATTTTGTGAATTGGTTGCCATGGCAACCGTTTATTGTAATTATGTATTGACTATGTATATGCATTTAATAACGCTATCCCAATGTTGGTTACTTGAAATAAAATGATGCTATTGTTAAAATGTTTATATAAACTAGTTGTTTATATAAGTAAGTATATATTTTGTAATCATAATATAACCAAAATAACTGTCCATAAAGAAGTATAATATTGATATACAGGCGCGGATACAGTGGGGGGTCCGGACCGGACCCCCCCCCCCCCCTCAGCCCCCCCCCCCCCCACCCCCCCCCCCCCCCCCCCTTCTCTCGGCAAAAAAAAAAGACGAAAATCTACAATACTCGAATAGTTGGGTGACTTTTTCGTGGCCTAGGTGTGTCAGTAAATCGCATCTGCGGCGATCTGGCATCTAAAAATTTCATAGGGCAGGACCCCCAGACCCCCCTACTTTACGATTTCGCGCTCGCGGAGGTCGGCTATGCCGAATTTTAATTACAGACCCCCCCCCCCTGCAATTATTTCTGTATCCGCGCCTGATATATTGGGTTATATTTTCGCATTGAAATGTTTAAACCTGCAAGTGTACTCCACCATCTAGTAAAATGGACTAAGACCGATCTCAACCAATCAACGTAGAGATGACATAGACTATCAGTTACGCAAACTAATTTTTATGGACAAAACTGACTTTTGTGGACAAAACTGAATTCTGTCCCACAAAACTGAATTGTGTTCACAAAACTCAATTCTGTCTTACAAAATTGAATCCTTTATAACAAAAATGAATTTTGTATATCAGAATTTTACATATTTGGATTTTGTGATTTTTAGTGTTACAAAACTCAATTTTGTCTGGACAAAATTGGTTTTGTACACATAATTAACCTGTCCTGTATGGCGCCCCATAATAGGCGATTGCATTTGTTTTCATAACCGCGAGTAAATGAGCCAATGTTTCATGTACGTTAGATCCATTGCGGGACTGTTGCAGTTTATGTAAAATACAGCTCCAGATAAGGAATCAGTAATTGAGTATTGTCACTCCATCATTTCTGAAGCAATTGGGTATTTCAAAATTTGTATTCTGTAAAATAGAATCACACTACCGTTTACACATCAGCAGACCGCACTTATTCAATAGTTTGCTTCTAAATGAAAACACATCTTGGTATTTCATTAGAATTGTCTCCTTGAAATACCAAGATTGGAAAAATAAGAAAATATGCTATATTTGTGGTCTGTTTATTGTTTTCTGTAGCATGATAAAGATACCACAATTTGTTTATTGCTTTTTGATACTGACTACTTCTGATTTCAATTGGATTTTTGGAAATTAATTTTATTTGGGTATATACGCACCTTATCTGGAGCGCTGAAATATATGAGATGAAATATTCATATGTATAATGAAAGTAACGGTGAACAGCCCACATGTGGGGTAAACGTTAATTTCTACAATAAAACTATTTAGTTGCGTCAATCATCAACACGCTTGTGTTTTGTCATTTTGACATGTGTGTTGTTATCGGATTTGGTATCAAAACCTACAGTTCAAAATAGTTATAATGATGACACGTGATAATAGCATGACGTCATGCTAATATTAAGTGTCATCAACATAACTATTTTGGACTGTCCCAAATCGATAAAAACGGACCTGTCAAAATGAAAACCCTATTGAAATACATATTATAAGAATCGAAAGTAAGTATTTTTTGTTATCATTATCATTTTATCCCGTCAACACAGTGCGTATGTGCCGTGAAACACGGTGCCTTGAAACATTTTTGATATCCAGTCAATACTATTTTTGCATTTTACAGCCATGTGTAGATGTTGACAGGATAAATAGAATAGTAGGTTAGTGCCGTGAATGGAAAAAAAATATCTGGCGCGGCACGGAAACGGGATGTGCTCGGCAGAGCCTCGCCCATCCCGTTTCCTGAGCCTTGCCAGATATTTTTTCCCATTCACGGCACTAACCTACTATTCTCTATATTTAGGATCGTCTTGTGGAGAATTTCCGTGTATCCCGTATTGATCACATTCACTCTACACTAATAAAATGTATTAAAGGTGGGTGCCCTCAAATTATGTAACAAATAAATATTTACGGACATTAAGCGGGTATTTATTTATGTAACTGTTCCACATGTTTTTAACATCGAAAGTGTCCGTTTTCACACAGTCAATTTCGTGTCGGTATTGGTGATCACCAGTGTATGTACATGTGAAGAAATGGTGATTAGCTTTAATTATTTAACTGAATAATGTGTATAAACTTAATTACGACTGCTGTCGATATCTTATAATAAATAATTGTACACGTTAAAATGCTTTGTACAAATAAATATTGATTTCCGTTGAACAAATATTGATGTTTGTTAATATTTTGAGAAAACGCGGTTTTCTCCCCTGACCTCAACATTATTAAAATCCGTCATTCAAATATGGCAAAATAATGCCAATAAGTGTGCCAGATAATACACATTAATTGCTATTTGTGTATATTAATGACACATATAATGGTTGAAACAATAAAAGGTAACCGCTATAATACATCCTGGTGTGCGGCACTCCATCTTTAATACGTACTTATATAAATTTACGAATTGACAGAAAGAATGCCATTTAACTAGCTGATATAAATATCAAACTGCGAATGCCAGCAGATATGTCTTCATTATAGCACATTTTAACGATTAGATGCAATGAACCCTAAATAACTGGAATGGACTGTGCCATGTTAATTTAGTCCATTTATAAAAATGGAGTGTGCTTTTTTTTCTCCAAAAATATGAAAAGTAATTGCATAAAGGGCCGATCCTGATTAGATTAGACTCGTTACGCGACTACACTACACTATTTGCAAACACTGCTGTACACAGTGGTATTCACAGGGGCGGATCTGGAGGGGGGTTCCGGGGTTACACCCCCTCCACCCCCACCCCCCACCCCCGTTCACGGAATTTACATAGTTCACGGAATTTACATAGATCACAGTTTACCTACCACCAGTTGGAGTCTGAATTTAAATGCAGTAAAACACAGGAAATGCATTTTGAAGAGGTTGAAAATAGGACAACCCCCTAGTTTCGAAGGTAACTTGCAATCTAATTGCAAGAGTTACCTTCGGAACGAGACAATTCCACCCCCCCCCCCCCCCGTTGCCCAAATGCTGGATCCGCCCCTGATTCATGGTTAACGAGTAAGATACATTGAAACAGTGATTGATATACAGACATTCTCTGAAACGCCAGATGTGCCAATTATACGAATTGTGGCTTCATCCGTATTCTTTCAGTGTGTGTACAATAGTCGAAACTCGTTCACAGTCGAACTCCCATAAATCGAAATGCATCTCAAATGATTGTCATTTTATTACATACACTGTCTTGTTCCACGAAACCTGCCCGAATTTTATGGCCATTTAAACCATGCAAAAACGATATTTCTGTCGATACTTTAAGTTTTATAAACATTTAAGAATGAGATTTATTTGTAGTTCGTGAAATTTAGTCAAATATTGATTTTATTGCGAAAAATTAATCTGTCTGTGGGAAAAGGAGGTAGAGGAGCTGTGGGAGGAGTCAAACAACAAAACATTTTGGAAATTGACTCCGAAACCTGACAAGATAGCTTGGAAACGATCTAACTAAGAAAACACTGTTAAATTCTGAAAATCGGTCCATTATTTCTGAAATTAAAAATATTTCCCCCATGGTAAATCCCCGTAAACATCATCACTAACATGGGGAGAGTAACTATGTATGTGGGGATTTAATTCTAAATATTTCCCCATGTTAAATCCCCATAGACATCTTCACAGAGTGAAGATGTCTATGGGGATTTAACATGGGGAAATTGTTTTTTTCGCAATAAAATCGATATTTCACGAAATAAAAAGAAGGCTCATTGTTAAATTTTGCTATAGTTTAATAGTATCCAAAAACATATTGTTTATATGGCCGTAAACGTTTTGGCAGGTTTCATGAACTGAAGCAGACAGTAGGTCAAAACCTCACAATATGCATTATTATTCGTTATGTCTCAAAGTCTGGTCGATATTAGATTTAATACAATTTGTTTCAAATTAAAGTGCATAAACTGATTAAAAACGTCACTATAAAGTGTAATTCTAAACCTGGTACTGTGTGCCAGTTGACGTGGAAATCTAAATGACAATTGTTTAAGACACCGTTATGTGACAAATGTTTGTATTTCAGAAAACAATTTTGGAAAGTGGATTTTTGTTTGTTTGATGTTGGCCGGGTTCTGAAAATGTAATTTCGAGTATGGAAAGGGCCCTGTTTTCTGTTACACGCTATGCAGTTATTAATATATAGAGGATTTTCATATTGAAGGTACATGCCCACTCAATTGGCACAAAATGTTCTTTACAGGAATCAAATAAGTGAACATTTGTGTCACTATTCCACCAGGTCTAAAATCTACGAGTGCCCGGAATACAGATATAATCATTTAGTAATATTTATTTTACTGATAGTGACGCGCGGTGGTATCAGGCTATTTTCATATGCAAATGAGGCATGATATTTTTTAATTATTTATACTAATTAAATGCGTCACCTGAAAAAATAATATTTCAGACACATAGTAAATTGTGATCATTGCACATCAAAAAATAAATACAGATAATGAATAGTAATGTCCGTTAACATTTTAAGGAAACACGGTTATCGCCCCTGATATATATCCGTGCGGAAATGTTCGATATAAAATGTATAATAATGCCAATCAATACGTGGGGTAATGGTGAATGAATGTATATTTTGCCAGAAAATGGCTCAGATGATGTCTCTGATATAACGAACATTTTGTACTTACTGAGTGGGCCTTTAATGCAACGAATATGACATATATGTTCATTGCAAAAATATGAATATTCTATTTATTATATACCGCTCCATGGAAATTAGCAGTGTTTTTTAGACTGTATACGGTAATGAATGTGTATTTGCAGCCTATTCAGTCCGGCACTGCAGATGCGCGTTATGAATATAGATAGCGGAAGTAGTCGTATTTTCATCGGAAGTTGTTTATTTCATCGATGAGAACATATGACTTTTATTTACATCGTATAACTATGTATTCCATGGGTAGGTATATAATAAAATATACTGTTCACATATATTGGATTTTTAAGGAATTAAATACGACAAATCCAATCTCTTAAACATCCAGGGGCCCGTTTGACTAAACTTCGCACGACTAAAATGTTCGTAAGTGCAAATTTGGAATTGTCTGGAAATTTAAATGAATGGATTTATATTGATTGAACATAGGCTGCATATGCAGCCTATGCTCAATAAATGTAAATCCAATAATTGTTCACAAGAAAACATTGTTAATGTGAAATTTACAGACTATCATAAGTTTGCACTTACGAACATTTTAGTCGTAAGAAGCTTAGTGAGACGGGCCCCTGATTTATGAAAGTTTCGTGGCTTAAAAAAAAAGGATATTTATTGCGTGAGGTATAAAAAATATATAATAATGTAGGCTCCAGTGAGGATCGAACTCACGACCTTCTGTTTACTAGACAGGCGCTCTAGCCACTGAGCTATGGATATAGAGAATAGTAGGTTAGTGCCGTGAATGGGAAAAATATATGGCAAGGCTTAGGAAACGGGATGGGCGAGCTCTGCCGAGCACATCCCGTTTCCGTGCCGCGCCATATATGTTTTCCCATTCACGGCACTAACCTACTATTCTATTTATCCCGTCAACACCTACAAATGGCTTTAAAATGCAAACAAATAAACCCAGTCACCGCACATATTCATACGCAGTGATTAGGTCGTATTGACAGGATATCAAACATGTTTCACGGCACCGTGTTTCACGGCACATACTCGCTGCGTTGACGGGATAAAATAATTTGTAGTTGTTTTTTTAGCTTATATTTAACGGCTGCACTGGTTCTAGGACCTTGCATGCCATCTCCCAAGAATGGGAGAAAGAACGGAAGTAGAGATTTTTGAGAGAAGCCGGTAATTCGTATTGACAGAGCAACTACGAATTATCGGTACCCATTTACAGCTGGGTGAACTGGAGCAGTGTGGATAACGTGTCTTGCTCAAGGACACAACGCACACCGCTAGTCAGTTTTTCTAAGGCAATTTGTATTAATAAGTATCTTGAAAATTTCGTTGCAACAAATTATTATATGTATAACACTGATCATGTTACCTGATAAATAGAATATTATGTAAGTTTCTTTTGATATCAAGTGTAATCAGGTTCTGCTTGGAAACGGTAGGAATTCCTCGGCGAGCCTCGGAATTCCTACGCGTTTCCTAGCCTTTCCTGATAAACTTGATGTAAATATATCATTGTATAAGTTTTCCCGCTCTTTTTGCATTTGATTCCGATAAAATACGATAATTTATATAAATTAGTTAAAAAGTTGACGAACATTTCAATTTCGTGCCAGTTTTGTCTCTATTTGCTGACACAGGTGATTCTAGCGTGTCTTGGATGGTCAATTATTGTGTGTATGTACATAAAACACCTTTCTAAACAATGTACAAAACAATTAAAAGGTGCCCGGATGTAAATATAATAGTATAGACAATTGGAACTCGCCTATACAACGCATTACAGCGTGTCGAAACCGCTGCTTGGGGTGGTATGGGTTTTCGGCATAGATTTTACAGTTGCTACATTAACATAAATCAAAAAGATTTCGAGTGTAAACTGCACTACAAACGAGTCTCACTAACCTAAATTTGCTTTTTAAAATCATACACCTTCGCTTCCTGATTAAAAATGAATGTTAGCCGCCATCTTTGAAAATATCGAATCACGTGACACGCACTGATTTGGTTGGCTAATGGAAATTACGTCAGTCTCCAGTAACCAACCAAATCACTGCGTGCATGTGATTGAAATATTTTCAAAGATGGCGGCTAATAGTCATTGAGAATGCGGAAGTGAACGTGTATGATTTTAAAAAGCGAATTTAGGTTAGTGAGACGCGTTTTTAGTGCAGTTTACACTCCAAATCTTTGAGAGTTAAGTAGTATATAGGGAGTCAAAATGATACCACCAAAGCTGGAAGCGTCATTGACCCTCGTTACAGCTCCCAACAGTATCGACAAACGTGTTTTTGGCCAATAATATAAACTAGCCACCAACACTGAAATATTTTAAACTGCGAAACCGTCTGGTTGTACACCCACCATACTTAGTGAAAAAAATTTGAAATTGAGATTGAAAATAATGGCTTCAAAAAAGAAGACGAACAAAAGTACCAGCACCCTCGAAAAACCAGGTTTTTTGCATAGAGAAGAGCAGAATGATACCACCAGAGGTGGCACCGTTTTCACCACCATACAACACTCCCAACATCCACGAAAAATCAGGGAAAAATTTCAGAAAAACCCAAATACATCGAACTACAACGAACTACAACCTCTGTCGTATGTATCCACATTTGGGACAAAACATCCACAATCGTACTACCACCCATTTGTGTATTTGGACACAGAAATGATACCACCCATTTGTGTATTTGGACACATTTGGGAAAATCTAATAAACAAAAGTACTCACCAGCACCCTCGAAAAACAGACTTTTTTGTGGAGAAAATCAGAATGATACCACCAGAGGTGGCACCGTTTCCACCACCACACGACACTCACAACACCCACGAAAAATCGGGAACGGATTTTTGAAAAACCCAAATACATCGAACTACAACGAACTACAGACACTACAACCAACTACAGTATGTATCCACATTTGGGACAAAACATCCACAATCGTACTACCACCTAAATATCCACAATCGAACGCCCAATTGAAGATATGTTTCCCATTGGAATAGACAGACACAATGCCATACAAGGAATGTGAAACATGCGGCAAGGGTTTCGACAAGCCCACAAATCTGCGAAGACACATGGGTCGCAAGAACACGTGCAAACCTCCCACGAGAGAGTGTCCCGGATGTGGAGGGAAGTTTGCCACCTACAAGACTCTCTGGCAACATCGCTCGAACAGGTGTCCCGAGGGGCCAGAAGATTGTTTTTCCAAAACAAACACGGAGGGTAGCAAGAAGAAGGCTGCGACCAGGAAGAGGATCCTGGTACTGGAGAGGAGGGTGGTAGGGTTGGAGGAGGAGGTGGCTAGACTGCGGGATGGAAAACCTCGCGAGGGAGCGAACATCGACAGCGACGACGACGAGACCGATTGGACAGATATGTAGAGAGAGGGGATTTCCCCCCACTTTTTGCACTGGCCCCCATCTCGACTACCAACGGCAAACAAAACCTCTCCCCAAAGTAGGTAGAAAAATTATAGGAGTGTAAAAAATCTTCTAGCAACCTAGTTTTCGGCAACCATTCTATCTCTACAAAAAGTGGAAACGGATTTCCGAAAAACCCAAATACATCGAACTACAACAAACTACAGGCACTACAACCAACACAGACGAACGACAGATAGAACTGCGTACGAGAACAATCTCGTTCTAATATTTCTTCTGGTGTAGCTCTCGGAAGCAGGACTCCGCTATTTTTCTTTTGCGTTTTTCTGTCTCTAGGGACGCCTGTAGTTCCGCAACCTGGCTTTCTAGTTCGACAACCCGGCTTTCTAGTTCGGCAGTTTGGAGTTGTGTTCTCGAGGGTGCGGTCACACCGTTTTCTGTTTGTGTCTGCAAAGCGTCTGGGAACTGAGAAATGTTTTCCACAACCTTCGCACAGGAATGCAGGAGTACTGCATCTCGTCTTTCTCCCGATGTGCCGTTGCAAGTTGGCCTTCTTGGCAAAAGTTCTACCACACGTTTCGCACTCCATTTTCCCAATAGTATTTTTCTGTTCAAATTGGAAAATCACAAGAATTTTTTGTCTCCCAAGAGGCAAACAAAAATGATACCACCCAATTGTACACATTCGGACTTTTGGGAAAGTCGAAGAAAAAATGTGTCTCCCAAGAGGCAAACAAAAATGATACCACCCAATTGTCCACATTTGGACTTTTGGGAAAAGTGTAGAAATATTTGTCTCCCAAGAGGAAAACAGAAATGATACCACCCAATTGTCCACATTTGGACTTTTGGGAAAAGTGTAGAAAAAATGTGTCTCCCAAGAGGCAAACAAAAATGATACCACCCTATTGTACAGATCCGGACTTTTGGGAAAGTCGAAGAAAAAATGTGTCTCCCAAGAGGCAAACAAAATGATACCACCCAATTGTCCACATTTGGACTTTTGGAAAAAGTTTAGAAAATCGTCTCCCAAGAGCAAAACAAAATCTAGACCACATCGAAAAAACAGAAAACCTCTCCCAAAGGAGGTAGAAAAATTGGAACGGAAAGACAACTCGGTACAAAACAAGAAAAGACAACTCGGAAATACAACTCGAAAAAATACAAAGAACTTTTTTTCCAAAAACGGCTACTCCATGTAGAACGGGTCGCAACTACCAGAGTGCTGGTGTACGTAGTCGCTAGTTTTGGTTTTTTCCTTCGGTGTACCGGACTGTTTTGTGGAGTGCACGAACTGGGCGTCGGGGTCTGTTTCGTTCTTCCAGAGTCTACGGGCCTCTAGAGCCACGAATGGGAACAGTGGTCTGCAGACCGCGTACGCCATCACAGAGACCCCCAGCCACCACTTCGCATTCTCTACGGTTCTCCAGATGTCGTGCACCTCCCACCCGGATTCCGTCTGGCACTCTTCTTCCTCCGGACACTCGTCTTCCTCCTGGAACTCGGAATCGGCATCGCCGGAAATCGCGTCCAAGAGCCTGCGTTCCAGCGCATCCAACCGGTTCTCCAGACGTCTCTCCATGTCGGACAGGTGCGTCGATTCTTCGAACGAGCGTGCATCTTCTAGTAGATCCGTGGGGAACTCGGTGGGGCCCGCAAAACCAGGCGCGGTCACCCTGTGTTCTACGGGGGTAGGGGTTTCTTGTTCTTCTGGGGTTTCTTCGGGTTTTTGTACTACGTTCCGCATCGACATCGTCCCAGATTTTTCGAAGACGAGAGCTCCCGATCCCGTACTTCTTTTTTGTTTCGTCGGCTGTCGACTTTCCACGGGCGGAAATAATTTCTCGAATATTTTCCGGAGACAAGTAGGTTTTTGGCATGTTTGCAAACGTTTCTATCTAGAGGGGGCATTTGTCCAACATGGAATTCCCAAATCGTTCGAAATGGTCGAAATACTTGTTCGCGGTGCTCGGATTGCTCGGATTGCGCACCAGTGTGCTCGGTTTGCTCGCCAAATTGCTCGGATTGCTCGCCAGGAAATCCAGTCCGCTCGGGAAGGTCGAAATAAGTATCTTGAAAATTTCGTTGCAACACATAGGTATAACACAGGTTCGGCTCGGAAACGGTAGAAATTCCTCGGCGAGCCTCGGAATTCCTACGCGTTTCCTAGCCTTTCCTGAGAAACTTGATATAAATATATCATTGTATGAGTTTTTCCGCTAGTTTTGCAGCCCCGCATTTTTGATTCCGATAAAATACGATCATTTTGATAAATGAGTTCAAAAGTTGACGAACATTTCAATTTCGTGCGTGTTTTGTCTGTATTTGCAGAATATATTAATAATATGTAGTGTCTTTTATTTTGTGATGTATACAAAACATACCTTATCGAATTCACGACCTCCTGTTTACTAGACAGGCGCTCTGGCCACTGAGCTATGGAGCCATATTATATAATAGTCCGAAAAAATATAAAACCATCAACACTTTGATATCTCACTAATTTCATTCTGCACACAACATGTTGGGGCCCTCAAATTATGTAAATAAAATAGATTGTTACGGAAATTAAATGTGTACCTAATTATATAACTATTCCACAATATTTTAACATCCGTTTTTACACAGTATTAACTAATATTTCAATACCGTGTTACTAGTATGTGTATCAACTTAAACACGATTGCTGTCGATATCTTATAAAGTATAGTTATAGTACACCAGAAATTGTATTGGACATAGAGAATAGTAGGTTAGTGCCGTGAATGGGAAAACATATCTGGCAAGGCTCAGGAAACGGGATGGGCGAGGCTCTGCCGAGCACATCCCGTTTCCGTGCCGCGCCAGATATTTTTTCCCATTCACGGCACTAACCTACTATTCTATGTATCCGGTCAACACCTACAAATGGCTGTAAAATGCAAAAATAGTATTGACTGGATATCAAAAATGTTTCACGGCACCGTGTTTCACGGCATATACGCACTGTGTTGACGGGATAAAAATAAATAACGACTCCCTTTGAATAAATATCGAATTTTGTTAATATTTTGAGAAAACGCGGTTATCTCCCTTGAGCTCAAGATTATTGATTTCCAGAATAGCATACAAATAATACAAAATAGTATCAATATGTGTACTCGGTAATAAAATTTAAATCTCTTTGTACATGTATATCTAAATGCTGAACCAAACAAATATAACCCCTACAATGCATCCTGATGTGCGGGACCCCATCTTTAACATATTATCACATCGATCTTTGATACATTTTCAAGTTTTGTTTCTGCATTTACACAGTCCATGGGCAATGTATGGACATGAGGATGTGATAGCACAGTTAGATCACGTTCCTCCGCCTGTACGAACGTGATCTAACTGATCTAAAGCTCGCGGATTATCTCCTCGTACATGCGTACGAACCGTGATTTAACTGTGGCTTAGCAGTCATTGGAACTAACTTGATCTCACTCAAATATGTGCAGACAATGTTGTAAAAAAGAGGTAACATCTAATTTATACAGTTACATGTACATTTTGTTTTATTTTCATATGCATGAACAAGTAACATGAACATACTGTTGAAAGTAATGTGTTTAACACTAATCACATGTTACCTGATAAATAGAACACCGTGGGAGTGTCTTTTTTTAGCTTATATTTAAGGGTGTGAATTGGATCGTAGACATTTCCTACGTCTTATCAATTATATGTATTATATTTACGCCAGTATACAGGGTATGGTATCATGTGGTCTATTGTTTACACTGGATTAATGGCGGTGCCCATGAAGTCTCAGATAAACGTACTGTCTGTTTCACGAAACCTGCCCAAATTTTACGGCTATAGAGACAATGCAAATACAATATTTTTTTGGATAATGTTAAATGTTATCAAAATTTAAGAATGAGCATTCTTTTTATTTCGTGAAATTTTGTCAAATATTGATTTTATTACGAAAAATTGATTTGTCTATGGGAATTTAACATGGGGGAAAAAGAGGTAGAGGAGTTGTAGGAGTCAAAAAACGAAACAATTTGGAAATTGACTCCGAAACCTAGCTATAGCTTGGAAATGATCTAACTAAGAAAACAAAAGTTAAATTTTAAAAATTGGTCCAGTATTTCTGAAATTCAAAAAAGTTTCTCCATGTTAAATCCCCATAGATATCTTTACGGAGATGTATATGGGGATTTAACATGGGCAAATTGTTTTTGCGCAATAAAATCAATATTTGACAAAATTTCACAAAATAAAAAGAAGGCTCATTCTTAAATTTTCATTTAATTTAATATTATCGAAAAAAAAAATGTTTTTGCATTGTCTATATAGCCGTAAAATTTGGGCAGGTTTCGTGAAACAGACAGTAGTTTCATCAATACAACTGCGGTGTCTTCCTGTTAACGGTGACCATATTCCAGCCGTTAACGAGCCCGCCAATACCACATTTAACAGCATTACTTACGTAGCTAGTCTGGGCCCAGTTGTTCAAAACATCCGTTAGCTTAACGGACTGTTAAATCCTTAACTGAATGGTTAAAATCTCTGTTTTAACAGAGATTTTAACCATTCAGTTAAAGATTTAACAGTCCGTTAAGGATTTAACAGTCCGTTAAGCTAACTGGTGTTTTGAACAACCGAGCCCTGAAGATTCATGGAACATGGTCATCATTACAGGTACATGCCCACTCATGATCAGTAGGCATTTTTGTTTATCAGATACATACATCATTACCCCACGTATTGATTGACATTATTATTCTTTTTATATCAGACGTGAATTTCCACACTCATATCAGGGACGATACTCGTCTTTCCTTGAAATGTTAACGGACATATTATTTAGTATCTGTATTTATTGTTTGATGTGCAATTATCATACTTTATAACCTGTCGAAAATATTATTTTTTTCAGGTGACGCATTTAATTAGTATACATAATTAAAACATTAAAACTGGTGGAATAGTGACACAATAATAACGTATTTAATTCATCTAGAGAAAGAACATTGTGTGCCTACTGAGTGGGCATGTACCTTTAAAAGGAAGAAACCGCGATCGTATTGATGAAAACTATGATTTACCCGGCTTTAATTGCATACTGTTTTTATTAATTTCAATAAAATACGATACATGTACTTTTGATAAATGAGTTTTAAAACAATTGACGAATATTTTCAATTTCGTGCGTGTTTGGACAGACATGTTTCGTCTCCATTTGCAGAATATATTAAAAATATGAATCGTGTGGGTTTTATTTGGTGAAGTGTAAAATTATTATTATATTTCAGGCTCCAGTGATTGTGCACACTGCATTACGTGTTCTTAACATACAACTGTGAGTCGGGCATTATATCATTTTGAGTCATACTTATGTGCTATGCGATCATGAACAGACAATAAATGACCAAGATAAAATATCACATGTGTGTTCTTGGTGTCCTGTTTAGAGAGGTTCCATTGCATTAGCAGTTATGGGAACTAACTGGATCTCGCTCAAATATATGTAGAACATGTTGTAACAAAGTGGTAAAATCTAATTTATATAGTTACATGCACATTGCTCTATTATTTACATATGCATGAACAAGTAACCTGAAACTGCTGTTGAAACTAATGTGCATAACACTGGTCACACGTTACCTAATAAATAGAATACCGCGCGAGTGTCGTATCAAGTATAATTATTTAGTATATACCTACCCATGAAATACATAGTTATACGATGTAAATAAAAGTCATATGTTCTCATCGATGAAATAAACAACTTCCGGTGAAAATACGACTACTTCCACTATCTATATTCATAACGCGCATCTGCAGTGCCGGACTGCAAATAGGCTGCAAATACACATTCATTGCCGTATACAGTACAGTCTAAAAAAACACTGCTAATTTCCATGGAGCGGTATATAATAAATAGAATATTCATAATTTTGAAACGAATATGTTTCACGAGTGAAATATGGACATTTCACACCACTCGATGAACATATATGTCATATTCGTTGCAAAAATATGAATATCCTCTATGTATTAATTATATTAGCGCCAGCATCTTTCGTACAGAAAAAATAATTGATTGTATAGTGTTTATTGATTCCGATAAAATACGATAATTTTCATGAATTAGTTCTTCTTCTTCTTTGTATATATATATATATATATATATATATATATATACCTTTATTTTCACTCAGTTCGTTACATGAACGAATACAAGAGGTAACAATCGATATCAATTTCAAGACACATATGGCATGGTTATGGTGAGCATGTACAACGAATGGTAATACAAGTTGTATATGTATATTTTTAGATAATATTTGTCGTAAATTCGGGTTTATGCATTTTATAACAAAAAATATCGATGATTTTGTATGCGAGCCGATATGCCCATTTGAGTGGGGGAGGAGGCTGCTGTTTTTCGCATTTTCATTCAAAGTTTATACACATATGTATACCCTGACCCAACTGTCTCATCCTCCATATACACGGAGGTAGAGACTAGGTGGGTGGTTTTAACTCTAAATAACTTCCAAATAAACTATTGTCAGATCCCTCATGCTGAGCTCGAAATTCGAAAATGCGTGAGGTGATGTTTTATTATTGAACATATACATAGAATGCATATGCATATACATTCTACAACATGTTCAAGTATCGTTGTGTTGATTGAGTTTGTATCCTGCACTCGTGCAGCCAGTCCGTCTGAACAAGCAGGCAGGCTGTCTACACGAGAATGGGAGACAACTCCGACCATAAAATACATCCGAATGAATACTGAATCAACATGGTTAATTTTCGTTTGTGTTGATTGAGTTTGTATCCTGCACTCGTGCAGCCAGTCCGCTTGAACAAGCAGGCAGGCTGTCTACACGAGAATGGGAGACAACTCGACCATAAAATACATCCGAATGAATACTGAATCAACATGGTTAATTTTCGTTTGTGTCGATTGGGTTTGTATCCTGCACTCGTGCAGCCAGCCCGTCTGAACAAGCAGGCAGGCTGTCTACACGAGAAGGGAGGGATAACTCCGACCATAAAATACATCCGAATGAATAATGAATCATCATGGTTGATTATCGTTTGTGTCGATTGGGTTTGTATCATGCAGTCGTGCAGCCAGCCCGTCTGAACAAGCAGGCAGTCTGTCTACACGAGCACGGGAGACAACTCCGGCCATAAAATACATCCGAATGAATAATGAGTCAACATAGTTAATTATCGTTTGTGTTGATTGGGTTTGTATCCTGCACTCGTGCAGCCAGCCCGTCCGAACAACCAGGCAGGCTGTCTACACGAGAATGGGAGACAACTCCGACCATAAAATACATCCGAATGGATAATGAATCAACATGGTTAATTATCGTTTGTGTTGATTGGGTTTGTATCCTGCACTCGTGCAGCCAGCCCGCCTGAACAAGCAGGCAGGCTGTCTACACAAGAATGGGAGACAACTCCGACCATAAAAATACATCCGAATGAATAACGAATCAACATGGTTAATTATCGTTTGTGTTGATTGGGTTTGTATCCCACACTCGTGCAGCCAGCCCGACTGAACATGTAGGCACGCTGTCCACACGAGAATGGGAGACAACTCCGACCATAAAATACATCCGAATGAATAATGAATCAACATGGTTAATTATCGTTTGTGTTGATTGGGTTTGTATCCTGTACTCGTGCAGCCAGCCCGTCTGGACAAGCAGGCAGGCTGTATACACGAGAATGGGAGACAACTCCGACCATAAAATACATCCGAATGAATAACGAATCAACTTGGTTAATTATCGTTTGTGTTGATTGGGTTTGTATCCCACACTCGTGCAGCCAGCCCGACTGAACATGTAGGCACGCTGTCCACACGAGAATGGGAGACAACTCCGACCATAAAATACATCCGAATGAATAATGAATCAACATGGTTAATTATCGTTTGTGTTGATTGGGTTTGTATCCTGTACTCGTGCAGCCAGCCCGTCTGGACAAGCAGGCAGGCTGATACCGAGAATGGACAACTCCGACACTATAATACACTCCGATGATAATGAATAATGAACCACATGGTTGTTTATCGTTTGTGTTGATTGGGTTTGTATCCTGCACTCGTGCAGCCAGCCCGACTGAACTAGCAATCAGGAAAAACAGTTAAAACATTGACGATCATTTCAAGTTCGTGCGTGTTTTGACACGAAATAACAATTCGTTCCCTCAATTTAACAATTCGTTCTCACGAATTAACAATTCGTTCCCTCAATTTAACAATTCGTTCCCACGAAATAGTAAATCGTTCTCACGATATAACAATTCGTTCCCTCGAATTAACAACGCGTTCCACATATTGTCAATTCGAGGTAACGAATTGTTATTTCGTGGGAACGAATTGTTAGTTCCAGAGAAAGAATTGTTATATCGTGAGAACGATTTACTATTTCGTGGGAACGAATTGTTAATTCGTGAGAACGAATTGTTAAATTGAGGTAACGAATTGTTATTTCGTGGGAACGAATTGTTATTTCGTGGGAACGATTTATTAAAAAAGAATTATACGTCCCCTGCGGGGCTGGGGTGTTAAATAACATGTCTATTATTATTTCGTGAGAACGAATTAATAAAAAAGTCCATGTCCGGACACCATTGTGATTATCGTGACAGTGAAGTATAAAAATATCATGCGTTTTAAATAGTTTCAGTATATATCTGTTCGAGTTAAATTGTTGTTGTATATTTATTTTATTATATGAGGTATAAAAAATAATCGTCATCAGGCTCCAGTGAGGTTCGTACTCACGACCTCCTGTTTACTAGACAGGCGCTCTACCACTGAGCTATGGAGCCACATATGGCTTTCGAACTCACGACCTCCTGTTTACTAGACAGGCGCTCTACCACTGAGCTATGGAGCCACATATGGCTTAACATGTATAATAATTAAAAAATACCCTGCCTCATTTGCATATGAAAATAGCCTGATACCACCGCGAGTCACTATCAGTAAACTAAATATTACTGAATTACTATATATATGTATAGCGGGCACTCGTAATCTTTAGAACGGGTGATAGTGACACTATTATTCACTTATTTAATTCCTATAAAGAGCATTTTGTGTCAATAATTGACGAACTTGTTTAATTCCGTGTGTGCTTTGACAGTTCCGGTCAAGTTATACTGAAACGCAACAATCAGGTAGACATGTTATTTGACACCCCAGCCCCGCAGGGGATGTATAATTCGTTTTTATTAATTCGTTCCCACGAAATAACAATTCGTTCCCACGAAATAACAATTCGTTCCCTCAATTTAACAATTCGTTCTCACGAATTAACAATTCGTTCCCTCAATTTAACAATTCGTTCCCTCTCACGATATAACAATTCGTTGCCTCGAATTAACAACGCGTTCCACATATTGTCAATTCGAGGCAACGAATTGTTATTTCGTGGGAACGAATTGTTAGTTCGAGAGAACGAATTGTTATATCGTGAGAACGATTTACTATTTCGTGGGAACGAATTGTTAAATTGAGGGAACGAATTGTTATTTCGTGGGAACGAATTGTTATTTCGTGGGAACGAATTGTTATTTCGTGGGAACGAATTAATAAAAAAGAATTATACGTCCCCTGCGGGGCTGGGGTGTCAAATAACATGTCTATTATTATTTCGTGAGAAAGAATTAATAAAAAAGTCCATGTCCGGACACCCTTCTGATTATCGTGACAGTGAAGTATAAAAATATCATGCGTTTTAAATAGTTTCAGATACATGAGATATCTGTTCGAGTTAAATTGTTGTTGTATATTTATTTTATTATATGAGGTATAAAAAATAATCGTCATCAGGCTCCAGTGAGGTCGAACTCACGACCTCCTGTTTACGAGACAGGCGCTCTACCACTGAGCTATGGAGCCACATATGGTTTAACATATTTAATAATTAAAAAATACCATGCCTCATTTGCATATGAAAATAGCCTGATACCACCGCGAGTCACTATCAGTAAACTAAATATTACTAAATTACTATATATATGTATAGCGAGCACTCGTAATCTTTAGAACTGGTGATAGTGACACTATTATTCACTTATTTAATTCCTATAAAGAGCATTTTGTGTCAATAATTGACGAACTTTTTTAATTCCGTGTGTGCTTTGACAGTTCTGGTCAAGTTATACTGAAACGCAACAATCAGGTAGACATGTTATTTGACACCCCAGCCCCGCAGGGGACGTATAATTCTTTTTTATTAATTCGTTCCCACGAAATAACAATTCGTTCCCACGAAATAACAATTCGTTCCCTCAATTTAACGAATTAACAATTCGTTCCCTCAATTTAACAGTTCGTTCCCACGAAATAGTAAATCGTTCTCACGATATAACAATTCGTTCCCTCGAATTAACAACTCGTTCCACATATTGTCAATTCGAGGCAACGAATTCTTATTTCGTGGGAACGAATTGTTAGTTCAAGAGAACGAATTGTTATTTCGTGAGAACGAATTAATACAAAAGTCCATGTCCGGACACCCTTGTGATTATCGTGACAGTGAAGTATAAAAATTATCATGCGTTTTAAATAGTTTCAGATATGTGTTCGAGTTAAATTGTTATTGTATATTTATTTTATTATATGAGGTATAAAAAAATAATCGTCATCAGGCTCCAGTGAGGTTCGAACTCACGACCTCCTGTTTACTAGACAGGCGCTCTACCACTGAGCTATGAAGCCACATACGGTATAACATATTAAACGTTCAATAGTGCACTAATTTAATTGTACATACTATATATGGATAGATAAGCGCACTGTTATCGGCGTTTTTATAAGGGCACGTGCACCAATGAGTATCGTGGAAATTGTGTTGCAACAAATGTGTATATATTCGCTGCACGTTTTCCGCCTTATATAATAAGGTGCATGATCACGTGGTTTAACAACAACAACAGTGTCTGAACGTGTTGAAAGCGCGCCCACTCCAAAGTAAATATTATTTGATATTTTCCTTATTATGCAACGGATTTTGATGAAATATGCAAACGAGTCTTCGTGACCTGTATTTGGTGGTCTCGGGATTCGGCACATACTTATGTCGTTTTTGCGGAGAATCGATTTCCGTGTCAGCGTTGACAGTAAACACGGAAATCGATTGTTCGCAAAAACGACAGATGTTTGGGTCAAACTGCGGAGAATCACCAAACTGCGGATACCACCAAAATGCAGCTTAACAAGACGTGTTTGTTGTGCGCCATATTTCATTACAATCCATTACATAATAAGGACACTACAACATAATATGTATCGTGAATCGGATCATGCACCTTGTTGTAGGCAACAGGTTTTACAATATCGCTACACCATTGTCACGGTATACATTTGCGTAATAGCATTTACATTTCGCGCACTAAAATATAACAAAAAGTGCAGGGCGTTGACGTTCATACTTCGCTATATTGTTCAGGCCCGTACACAGAGGGGGTGCGATGGGTGCGTACGCACCCCCTTAACCCTTTCACTCTTAACCCGCAGGCCTGCATAGTGGTATTGGCAAACAGTGTAGATCCAGATGAGCCGGCTCGTAACGAGCCGTATCATCAGGATCTGCAAATTTTGCAATTAATTTTCATAATTTTGAGAACAAAAACACCCCATGTTCATAAATGGACTGGTCTGAAAATCAGTTTGTGATGATTTAGATTGGTCGCAAAATTAACAAATCAAAGTCCATTCCAGTTACTTAGGGGTGAAAGGGTTAATCTACCGAGGTCTGTCCGTGGGTGTGCAAAAACAATGTCTAGCCCTTCGCGTCGTCGATAACGCACTCCCCTAAAATAATTCCTGCATACGGGCCTGTTGTTATTGAGCGAAAAGTATACAATATAGACAAAACTATTAATACAAACTTGCCTAAGGCCATTACTCTCCACGAAGTAGAAAGTAAACAAAGAACGCTTCATAAACAAGTTTGGAAATCAAACATCGTCATAACTCTAATGTAATGCAATATAATGAAATGTCATTATAGTTATGTACTGAAGCCCATTAGGGCCACTTCACTTTTTTTTAACTTCCATTTATTCAAGATGTTTTCTTGAATTTTCAAGTTCTTTTCTTGAATGTTCAAGATCTTTTCTTGAATTTTCAAGATCTTTTCTAGATCTTGAAAAATCAAGAAAAGAACTTGAAAATTCAAGAAAACACCTTGAAAATTCAAGAAAACATCTAAAAAATTCAAGAAAAGATAACAAAAAAAGTGAAGTGGCCCTAATGGGCTTCCGTAGTTATGTACTCGGAACTAATCAAAGGTTCGGCCCGAAAACGGTAGGAATTCCGCAGGGAGCCTCGCAATTCCTACGTATTTTCTCGTCTTGCCTTATATGAAAATAAGGTTTCCTCAATAATACGATATGTTGAACAATTCGCAAAAAAACAGGGGGCCGTTTCACTAAACTTCGTACGACTAAAATGTTCGTAAGTGCAAAATAATGATAGTCTGTGAATTTCACATTAATAATGTTTTCTTTGTAAACAATTATTGAATTTATATGTATTGAGCAGGGGCTGCATATGCAGCCTATGCTCAATGAATGTAAATCCATCATTTTAAATTCCCAGAAGATCCTAAATTTGCACTTACGAACAGTTTAGTCGTACGAAGTTTGGTGCAACGGGCACCAGGAACCCACTTTTCCAACGTAAAAGACACGATATAAAAGTACTATGAAAAGACACTAGCCTGGTATTCTTAATATATGTGGCAGTGACTGGAGAAATGGGGCTTATGGGTTTTGCGACCAGTGTAGATCCAGATCAGCATGTGCATCCGCACAGTCTGAGCAGGATCTGCACTGTTCGGCATCACATCAATGAAACAGCTATCATGCTTCTAACAAGCAATATACATCGCTATCATGCTACGGGCGTGTGCTATTCGATCAGGAGCTACATTGGTCACAAATCCCATAAGCCCGATTTCTCCAGTCGTTGACAGAGAATGTTGTCATGAGATATCAAGGTGTATGATCATGTGGTACTAACAACAACAACAAGTACTGAACTTTCCAGAATCCATCTGATTCAAAGAACGTATTCTTTTATAGTGTCCGTATTACGTAACGGATTTTGATGAAATGTGGCGCATCGAACGCGTCTTGTTAAGATGCATTTGGTCGTCGCTGTATTTTCGCCCAAACTTCTGTCGTTTTTGCGAAGAATCGATTTCCGTGTCTCTGACACGGAAATCGATTATTTTCAAAAACGACATAAGTCTGTGCCAAACTCCCTGAACCACCAAATGCAGCTCATGCGCCATATTTCATCAAAATCCGTTGAATATTAAGGAAAATATCAAATAATACTTACTTTGGAGTGGGCGACGTTGTTCTTGTTGTAACCACGTGATCATGCACCCTGGATATCGCACATGTGCTTAGTTCAAAATCACATACAGTGGAACCTCTCCAAAACGGACACCCTAAACACATCTAAATACATTATCTAAATACATTATGTATGCTCTTTTCTAGTGACATGTCATGTGATTTCAACTATGTTTTGTTATACAATATGTACATGATACATGATGTATTTAAAAATTGAAAATAAACCATTTAGTGAAAAAAAAAAGAGAAAAAAAAAAGAAGTGCCCCAGGGTGTCCGGTTTAGAGAGGTCCCACTGCAATTAAGCACGCCATGAACAATTCTCTTACTTTGAATTAAGAACAGACATGATAATTTGATAACTTACTGTGAATCGCATTCAAATTAAATAACATTGGATCACATGGTGTCCGGTTTAGAGAGGTCCCACTGTAATTTAGCACGCCATGAACAATTCTCTTACTTTGAATTAAGAACAGACATGACAATGGATAACTTACTGTGAATCGCATTCAAATTAAATAAAACAGGATCACATGGTGTCAGGTTTAGAGAGGTTCTACTGTATCACGAAGCGAGCCTAATCAGAAGATGTGCGTGACCTACATTAGCCACCGTAGCTTCCTAATGATAATGAACACTGTCAGCTTGCGAAAAAGTGCACGTTATCGCGGTTATCTCGCCGCTGTCAATGGTGGTTTGTCAAGTTAGCTTATTAATTCACAGAATAAAAACTTAAGCAATGTACTATTTGCCAACAGGAGAGTTGTAATTACGTTCAATACTTGTCAAATATGGTTGTCCTACGTGCTGTGATGAACGGTGACATGAATGTGTGAATTAATGAACCCTTTCAACCCCACAGGCCTGTATAGTGGTATTGACAAACAGTGTAGATCCTGATGAGCCGGCTCGTGACGAGCCGTCTCATCAGGATCTGCATTTTTTTTTCAAGTATTTTTCATATTTTTTAGAACAAAAACACCCCGTGTTCATAAATGGACTGGTCTGAAAATCATTTTGTAACGAATGGATTGGTTGCAAAATAAACAAATCAAAATCCATTCCAGTTACTCAGGGGTGTAAGGGTTAACTCGCTGTATGCATTGATTGAATACAATACAATATCGAAACTTGTGCCATAACCAGTACTTTGTCTCTCAGTAGCCGATTTCATCAAAATTGCAAAGTATACTTATCTCGCAAAGTATACTGCAAGGGAGTAATCATTTATTTTTCCCGAAATACATTATTTCATATAGAACTAACGACTGCATATATTTGATGATTAAAAGTATGCAGAATTATTATACTGAATGTATTACATTATCACAGCCAAAATGGCTGTGATAATGCAGGCGCGGATCCAGGATTTCGGGTTAGTGCGTAACTATTTTGCAATACTTGACTATATTATCGAACGCGCTAGGGGGGTCCGGGGAATTTTTTGAAATCTACATCGTATTTCCTGCGTTCTGGCGCATTTTGGAGCAAAACAAACACCAATAAACAATAAATTCACAACGCGAACGTATAATCGTGCCTTGTAACTTGTAAACAATCTTTACTCGGCGAAGTTTATGGGGGGGGGGGGAGGGGGCGCGCGCCGGGTCCGCCCCCCCCCCCCCCCCCCCTGAATCCGCCCTTGTAATGTAATAAATTCAGTATACTAAAAATTAATAAATGTATCCTTAAATTGAGAATTTCTCCCTCAAAGTATACTTTGCTAGATAAGTATACTTTGCAATGTTGGTGAAATATGCTACAGATATGTTGACAGGTGCGCATTTGGCGTATTTTACGCACATATGCGAGCTGAATATGCATTGATTATCAAAAGTGGGAGTACACAATACTCACAGCAATGTGAAAATACGCAGAGATTTTCAAATTGAGTAGTGAAAATACTTTAATAAAGTTGAACATTTACTACATGTAGTTGAGCTGCAAAAAGCAAACAGTCAAATAATAAGTGAATTTGTAAATTTGTTTTATTTTTTATCATTTGTTCCCTATTTAGTAAGGTCAAACAATCAATGATACATTTGTAAAAGTAAAATACGCATTGAATTTGAAATTTATCCCGTCAACACAGTGCGTATGTGCCGTGAAACACGGTGCCGTGAAACATTTTTGATATCCAGTCAATACCATTTTTGCATTTTACAGCCATTTGTAGGTGTTGACGGGATAAATAGAATAGTAGGTTAGTGCCGTGAATAGGAAAAAATATCTGGCAAGGCTCAAGAAACGGGATGGGCGAGGCTCTGCCGTTTCCGTGCCGCGCCAGATATTTTTTCCCATTCACGGCACTAACCTACTATTCTCTATATGGGGGTATAATACTGATTAGATACAAAACTTATCTGGAGCTCTGAATACAGTATCAAACTTTGTGTTATAAAACGTACTTTGGCTCTCAGATACGCAGTTTGCTAAACGTGAGTATACGCAATATACTTAGCGCATGTACCGGTATATAATTTTATTGCACAAAATGTTCTTTTCAGGAATTAAATAAGTGTATAATAATGTCACTATTCCACAGTTCTAAAGATCACGAGTGGCCGCTATACAGATATAATCATTTAGTAATATTTATTTTATTGATAGTAACGCGCGTTAGTATCAGGCTATTTTCATATGCAAATGAGGCATGGTAATTTGTTTTAATTATTTATACTATTAAATTAAATGCGTCACCTGAAAAAGCATGGTCATTGCACATCAAAAAATAAATATGGAGAATAATTAGTAATGTCCGTTAACATTCTAAGAAATATGGTCATCGCCCCTGATATCAGTATGGAAATTTACGTCCGATATAAAATGTATAATAATGCCAATCATACGTGGGGTAATGGTGAATGCATGTTTATTTTGCCAGAAAAATGTCCCAGATGATGGCTCTGGCATAAAGAACATAAATGATTGTGCCTACTGAGTGGGCATGTACCTTTAACATGTGGTTCACATATGTGTTTCATAAAGATACCATACTCTCTTCAGAAGTGCAAAATCACCAGATTTTCGTCAGATTTAACATAGTTTTGCATGATAAAGTTTTGACAGATTATGCGGCGACTTTGTATGGCCTTGGTTTAAAACTATTTACTTATTAGACGGTATTTCCAAACAAATTGACATGATAGTAATTTGGATTCCAAACACATGGAACAATGTATAATAAACATAGCCTTTTTATCTAACTCATAAGCGTCAATCCACAGTTAGATCACGGTTCGTCCACATGTACGAGGAGATAATCCACTCGCTTTAGCGAGTGGATTATCTCCTCGTACATGTGGACGAACGTGATCTAACTGTGTTATCACATCCTCGTGTCCATACATTGTCCATGTGCTGCGTAAATGCAGAAACAAAACTCCGTCA
Source organism: Conchocele bisecta (assembly GCA_029237695.1). Taxonomy (NCBI): domain Eukaryota; kingdom Metazoa; phylum Mollusca; class Bivalvia; order Lucinida; family Thyasiridae; genus Conchocele; species Conchocele bisecta. Next base: position 33,580,557 of record CM055272.1, read on the forward strand.
AAGATGTGATCACTATAAATAGCGATGGCATTGACATTTTTGTGTAAATCAAATAGTCGTATATTCATATGCATAATGCAATCGCCTGTCCAATTAAGTCTTTAATTACGTATCTCGTGGTGTTTATTACGCGATTTTACGACCGGCGAGCAGTTATCTTCGTCACAAAATGCATTATTTTGACGAACATTGATTTTTGGAAGACAGAACTAACATTGAATATTCCGCAGTTAATGCCGAGATGCGTCTATATAATGATATCGATTGTTAAAAGGCAAATGAAAACGGAAATTAAATACATATATTCATAGCTCTACAGTATACCCGGGAACCAGCCTACGTCTGCATGCACAGGTTCACCTAACCCGAATGTTCTGTCTGTAACGCAGACCCTGCGTTACAGACAGAACATTCGGGTTAATGGTACATGCCTACTCAATAGGCACAACATGTTCTTTATATCAAAGACATCATCTGAGGCATTTTCTGGCAAAATAAACATTCATTCACCATTACCCCACGTATTAATTGGCATTATTATACATTTTATAGCTGACGTAAATGTCCACACTGATATGAGGGGCGATAACCGTGTTTCCTTAAAATACTAACGGACATTACTAATTATTCTCCATATTTATTTTGTGATGTGCAATGATCATACATTATAATCTGTCGAAAATATTATTTTTGTAGGTGACGCATTTAATTAGTATAAATAATTAACAAATACCATGCCTCATTTGCATAAGAAATAAGCACGTTACGACCGCGCGTCACTATCAGTAACATAACTATTACTAAATCACTATATCTGTTTAGCAGGCACTCGTAATTTTTAGAACTGGTGGGATAGTGACACAATGATGTTTACGGTATCAATTGCAACACGTCGTATATTGGCGGAGGTGGCTCACAGCATCACCACCGATGCAGATACTTCGAATACTGGGTTACACGCTCCAGATAAGGAATTAATAATTGAGTATTTTCACTTCTGAAGCAATTGGATATTTCGAAATTTTAATAGGGTAAAATAAAATCGCACTACTGTTTACACATCAGCAGACAGCAATTATTGAATAGTTTGCTTCGAAATGAAAACATGTCTTGGCATTTCATTAGAATTGTCTCCTTGGAGACAATTCTAATGAAATACCAAGATGTGTTATCATGGAAAATAAGAAAACTATGCTATAGTTGTGGTCTGTTTATTGTTTTCTGCAGCATGATAAATGAACCACAAAATTGTAATTTCTTTTTGATACTCTCTACTTCTGATTTCAATTGGCTTTTTTGGTAATTTTAATTGGGTATTTACGCAAATACGATGCTTATCTGGAGCTCTGGGGTTACAAGACATTAGTCACGTGACCCATGTGATTTTGTACCTACGAAGATGTGTGATTTTTCATGAAAAATATATACTTCGTAAGTGCAAAATTATAACAGTCTGTAAATTTCACATTAACATTGTTTTCTTGTAAATAATTATTGGATTTACATTTATTGAGCATAGGCTGCTTATGCAGCCTATGCTCAATAAATGTAAATCCATAAATTGAAATTTACAGACGATTTTAAATTTGCACTTATGAATATTTGAGTAGTAAGAAGTTTAGTGAAACGGGCCCCTGGGCCGTGGCGGCCACCACGGCAACACGGCGCTGCCGTGGCATTATTTTGGCCCGTTTTTTGTGGTTTTTTTTATAATAATCCATTCTCCGACGGTGACTTTAGAATGTAGGAAATGCGATTTTGAGGGTCTAAGTGGAATTTTTCCCGCTAAAAAGGCTGCCGTGGCATTATTTTACACACCGCTACGGGCCTAGAAACTGTGATATTATCTGTAAATGATGTTTACGAAAGTTTCGTAGCAAATGAGTCTGTTTCTTATCACGTGGTCATTATCGACCGGCATGACTGAAATCAGCAATGGATATATAGGGCGAAATTGGCAAAATGGGGACCACGTGACAAGAAACATAAAAATGTATCCACTGGAGTCTATATTCAAGGTGCATTATCACATGGTTACAACAACAACAACGTCGCCCACTCCAAAGTAAGTATTATTTTCCTTAATATGTAACGGATTTTGATGAAATATGGCGCAGCAAACGCGTCTTCATGAGATGCATTTGGTGGTCCATGAAGCTTGGCACAGACCTACGTCGTTTTTGTAAATAATCGATTTTCGTGTCGGAGACACGAAATCGATTCTTCGCAAAAACGACAGAAGTTTGGGCGAAAATACAGAGACCACCAATTGCAGCTTAACAAGACGCGTTTGATGCGCCATAGTTCATCAAAATCCGTTACGTAATAAGGACAATATAAAACAATAGGTACTTTCAATCGGATAGATTCTGGAAGTTTCAGTACTTGTTGTTGTTAGTACCACGTGATCATACACCTTGATATTGTTAAACTGTTAGCATAGACGTTCGTTCGATCTAATTGAATAAATACAGTCGAGCCTCCACGAAAGGCCACCTCTCTACAACAACACCCTCTCTATAGCAGCCGCTCGTTTATATCCCAAATGGATGGTTTCCTCTGTTTCTAACTCTTTGACTGCTGAGCACGAAAATTGTCGTCTGCTGTTCATTGTGCCTTTTTTTCTCGATAAAAACATGTTTTTGACAGCATTTTAGAATCATTTCCATTGGAAATGATTGTAAAATGTTGTCAAAGCATGTTTTTGATGATAATTATCGAAGAAAATAAATAAACAGCGGAAGACAAAATTTAATTCAGCGTTACAACAGCCACATCTCATTACAACAGCCAGTTTTGCGTCTTCCTATGGGTGGCTGTTGTAGAGAGGTTGCACTGTATTGTTAAACAGTTTGCTTACACTTACGTTCAAACGGATTGAACAAGTATATTAAAATAATGTAATTTGTATGCTAAAATGAGTTTCAACTGCAAAATATATGCCTTAATATGAGCTGCTAAGTTATGTCTGGATTGTTTAGCCATATATATTGTTTATGCAAATTGTGTTTTTATAACAATCAACACTTTCATTCATGTTTGAGGGTGTAATGTGCATTTAAGCGAGTTTCGATTCATGTTTTATATTTTGACCAAATATTATTTAAGCAATCGATGACTTTATTAATTATCAAAGGAATAACATATATTGTGCATCTATAAACATGTAATATATAAATTTAAATAATCGAATATACATAAATAATTCCAGCACAATTCCCTAACATTTGATTGGTCCGTAGCAAGTCTCTGTCCAAAATGTATATCCCAGTAAACTCCCATGCCGAACTACTTTCCGTAACCGTGAGGCGCAGTTAAAATAATGCTTAAGAAAACGGAAAATAAACACATTTTCTTGATGAATTTATTTCAAATGCTAGAATTATAAGGAATGAATGGCCTTTTTGTGGAATTTATCGGGGATATAAACTTGGAAAAGTTGCGGGAATACTGGACGAGGCCTTCCGGCCTTCGTCCAGTATTCCCGCGACTTTTCCAAGTTTACACCCCGATAAATTCCACAAAAATGCCATTCATTCCTATATTCGGAATGTCGAAGCTATCATTATATAGCAGCGGTATTTATGTTATATATGTTTGACCATATAAGGCGCATTTACAAAATATTTTAATATATATTTAATAATACATGTATAATGCAACTATGCGATAATCAAATGAGAACTGGGCTCCAGATAAGGAATTAGTAATTGAGTATTTTCACTCCATCATATCTGAACCAATTGGGTATTTCAATATTGTAATTGGGTAAAATAAAATCACACTACTGTTTACACATCAGCAGACAGCGATTATTGAATAGTTTGCTTCGAAATGAAAACATGTCTTGGTATTTCATTAGAATTGTCTCCCTGGAGACAATTCTAATGAAATATCAAGATGTCTTTTCATGGAAAATAAGAAAAATATGCTATATTTGTGGTCTGTTTATTGTTTTGTGTAGCATGATAAAGGTACCACAAATTTGTTATTGCTTTTTGATACTCGCTGCTTCTGATTTCAATTGGGATTTTGGCAATTTTAATTGGGTATTTACGCAAATACGCAGCTTATCTGGAGCTCTGTGAGAATATGCTGTTTAAACATAGACATAACTATACTTGCCATAGCAGACAGCCCATGTACGTACACATTGTACAGTGAAACCTCTATAAACTGGACACCTGGGAGGTCCCCAGGGTGACCGGCTTAGAGAGGTTTCACTGTACACATGTTACACTGCTTTTGATCATTCTGAGCATAGTTGTATGCTATGCGATCACGAACAGACAGTAGCACCTGAGAATGACAAAGAAAGTCATCAAAAATAAGATCACATATGTTGTCTTGGTGTTCGGTTTAGAGAGGTTGCACTGTATTTCAATATTTCAACTTACATTTTATTTCGTATGTTTCAGTTTGATGACCAAACGACGGGTTCACTTCCCTGCAACCGGACATCGTGAAATACTCTAACAGAAACGCTGAGGCAGTGTACAGAGTGCAACGAAATGAAATGAACACGAGAGACCCGGCTGTCAACCAGAAGTGACAGGCATCAGTGTCCATCAACCGCTTCACAACAGCCAATGTGCTCATAAGGCGATAACCTGGTGATGTTTGTTGCATCGCGGAGATAACTGGCGTGTAATAAGGTTTAGAATTGGATTCCTGTGTCTTAGGCGGGAGTTTTAATTTAAAAGTATCGCTGTCGCAGTTGAAATGAACGGATCTATGTGTTTACGATACAAGTGAGGTTTTCGTTCGATATCTTTGATATATTGATGTCGCTGTTTGTGTTTTGTTAGGATTGAATTTGTGAAAAGGCAAGTTATAGACATACGCAGGCTAAAAACGGAATGATAGTAACACGGTTAATACATGATCTCTAAATTTGGTACATAGGACTTGAATTCTACATGGAAAATGCTACTTACATAACCACTTTACACAGCCAACGTCATTACTTATAAAACAATACAAAATACACACCGGAACTGGAGTGAATGTACCATATACGATATAACCTACCGATCATCTGTATTTCTGTGTAAATGATGTGTCCATGGAAACCGCGGTGTCATACTCCACATTTGAGAACCTCACGGATCAGACTGACGTCGACGTCGACACCTCGCAGACCGGTCACGTGGCCGTCACCGTTGTCAAGGGCGTTGTCATGGTAACCATCATGACGGGTGCCGTGCTTGGTAACATCCTGGTTATCACCGCGGTGATGAAGTTCGAGCGACTTCGCGCAATAACCAACTACTTCATTGTGTCACTCGCCTTCGCGGACCTACTAGTGTCTATCGTCGTGATGCCGTTTAACGCCAGCATCGAGATAACGGGCAAGTGGTTATTCGGGCGGGCGATGTGTGATATATACAACGCCAATGACGTACTGTTCAGCACGGCGTCCATACTACACCTGTGCTGCATCAGTATGGACAGATACATAGCAATAATGCACCCGCTGCAGTACGAGACGAAGATGTCGCGGTGCCGGGTGGCCATCATGTTATCGATTACCTGGATATCTTCCATCCTCATCTCGTACATCCCCATCCATTCCCAGATCTACAGCACCGAGGACACGCTCCACGCGCTCGACCATGAACCGTCTGAGTGTCTATTCATCGTGAACCGTTACTACGCGGCCATTTCGTCCAGCGTGTCCTTCTGGATACCCTGCACAATCATGATCTTTGTCTACGTGAAAATATTCATAGAGGCGAGGAAGCAGGAGTCTCAAATCAAGAAGTCTGGTTGTTTTTACAACGGCCACCGCCCGTCCGATCAAAACTATCTCACGGAGGAATTCGGCTCAAGCGATCGCCGCAACGAGCGGAAGCGAATGAAACGCGAACACAAAGCCGCGAAGACGTTGGGGATCATCATGGGGGCGTTCGTTCTGTGCTTTCTTCCATTTTTCTCCTGGTACTTAATCACGACCATGTGCGGCGATAAGTGCCCCTATCCGCCCATGCTAGGTAGTTTTCTATTCTGGCTAGGATATTTTAACTCGTGTCTTAACCCCATAATATATGCTTATTTCAACAGAGATTTTCGAAGCGCCTTCCGGAAGCTGCTGAAACTGGATAAGCTGCACTGTCAACAATCGGAACACTCCGGCGCGTCCATGACGACCCTCCCCCAATCGGAATACCACGTCCGGGAAAAGAGTTACCAGTTAAATTATAATTACGCGTGCAACGGAAAGGACCGAACCTCGCTCTGAGTGTACTTTCACGCGCAACGGAAGCTACCGAACCGCGTGCCGAATATACTGAATGTTTTGTAAGTGCAATAAAAGATACCGAGCCTCATTCGAAGTGTCACGTGCAACGGAAACTATCGAACTACTTTTTGAGTGTAGTGCATGTGCAACGAAAACTACCGAACTGCATTTTTAGTGTATTACACGTGCAACGGAAACTACCGAGAATCGTCCTGAGGGTATTTTCACGTGCAACGGAAAGTACCGAGTTCTGCTCTGGGTGCATTGCATGTGCTACGGAAACTACCGAGCCTCGCTGAGAGTGTATTGAACGTGCATCGGTAACTACCGAATCACAATCTGAATGTACTTTCACTTGCACAGGTGTCGAGTGTCAACATGACCTTGTCCTCGCCTTGTGTTTTTTATGAGCATGTACTCAAATCACATGCTCATAACGAATGTGGATTGAATGACATCGACTTCAACCAAGCCATGTCCAATCAAAGTGTTCAAAATTGAAAGCGCACGCTCACAGTGTTTTATAAATCGTGACCACGTGGTATTGGAACCTAACATGACGTAATGATTTATTCTGGCATGTCATTGACCCAAATCTGAAACTGCCTGGTGCCATACCCCGGTTATAGCAACTCCATAAAAGCAATATTATAAATACACGTACGTGTATTTGTTGATATATCATGTTGAGTAATTATTACACGATGGGTATCTGGGGGCCGTTTCACTAAACTTCGTATGACTAAAATGTTCGTAAGTGCAAAATTATGATAGTCTGTAACTTTCACATTAAGATTGTTTTCTTGTAAATAATTTATGGATTTACATTTATTGAGCATAGGCTGCATATGCAGCCTATGCTCAATAAATGTAAATCTATAAATTGAAATTTACAGACGATCTTAAATTTGACGATTTAAGTTTAGTGAAACGGGCCCCTGGGGCGGATCTGGGCGTTCAGCCACGGAGTTTACATAGATCACAGTTTACCACCAGTTGGAGTCTGAATTTAAATGCCGTAAAACACAGGAAAGTGCATTTCGAAGAGCTCGAAAATAGGACAACCCCCTAGTTGCGAACGGTAACTATTGCAATTCGTACGGCAGTATATTGCAAGAGTTATCATCGCAACTAGACAACCCCCGTTCCTCAAATGCTGGATCCGCCCCTGGGTATAGCACGTCAAGCGCAACTGATTTCAGCGCCGATTAAATCTGCATTTTCTAATACCCCAGTCACAGTGTCACGCTTTGGCCGCCGCGTTTAGCTACGTTGGCAAACGTGGCTTCGATGTTGGCAGCGTGGCTAAAACGTGATCAAACGTGACGAAACGCGAACTGGAAATTTTAAGTTTGGACACGTTCGAAATGCGTTGGTTTTTCAACACAACGTATTACAACGGAGCAAGTACGTGATACAATAATGTATATTTTCGAAGGTTTATCCCTCGCTGCCGCCACTCTCTAGCCTCGCTGTCGCCACGTTGTGCCTCGTTATGCCTCGCTGCATATCATAACGTACCACAACGTGGCGAAAACGTAGCACCACGTTGTGTAACGCAGCTCGTAACGTATTACAACGTATTACAACGTATCATAGCGTGACACAGCGTGGCATAACGTGACACCGGGAACGTGGGCGCAACGAAGCCATAACGTAGCATACCGCAGCACAACGTGTCAACAAACGCAACCGGTGGGACGCGTTATGTTCACGTTCTGTCACGTGTTTGCTACGTTGTAGCCACGTTGGACTGCGTTGTACCGCATTCTTGTCACGTTGTAGCCACGTTGTAGTACGTTGTGGGGGAAAGCCAGCGATTTTTTAACATGTCCAACATTAAAATTTCCAGTTTCTGTTTTGTCACACGTTTTAGCCACGTTGTTCTACGTTTGCTCACGTTGTAGCCACGTGATATAGGGCCTTTGGGGTTTAAACAAACGTTTACCCACGACTGGACATTGTCGAACGTTATTGTTACATTTCCGTCGGCTTTAATATCGTGTAATTAGAGCTACAAATATGAGGATGATTTCTTCAGCTGACAGTACTATGTTAGTATTTGTTGGTTATCTGCGCTTATTGCATTACATTTAGTACATGTATATCGAAACGAGGCTAAAAAGCAGGGGGCCGTTTCAAATTACGAATAACATGTTCGTAAGTGCTAATTTAGGATCGTCTGGAAATTTCAATTAATGGATTTACATTTATTGAGCATAGGCTGCATATGCAGCCTATGCTCAATAAATATAAATCCAATAATTTTTACAAGAAAACATTGTTAATGTGAAATTTACAGACAATTATAATTTTGAACTTACGAACTTTTTAGTCGTTAACTAAACTTAGTGAAACGGACCCCCCGGTGTGAGTGACGTAATATTCAAACCGTGATAATTTAATAATTTGACATCATTCTGCTCATCGCTACAATATTTTCAATGATAACCAGCCTTGCTCATATCGTGCAATAAAAGGTAGTATGCGAGTGCATTTTATGCTAGTATAATTCCAGCACAAAAATATTTACACAATTTCCTAACATTTGATTGGTCCGTAGCAAGTCTCTGTCCAGAATTTATATCCCAGTAAACTCCCATGCCGAACTACTTTCCGTAACTGTCAGTCGCAGTTAAAATAATTCTTAAGAAAACGGAAAATAAACACATTTTCTTGATGAATTTTTTTCAAATGCTGGAATTATAAGGAATGAATGGCATTTTTGTGGGACTTTTCCAAGTTTATACCCCGATAAATTCCACAAAAAGGCCATTCATTCCTATAATCTTTTAATATGTGGTTATGGGTGAGGAAATTGTCTTTATGGGTTTTACGATCTGTGTAGATGCCGATCAGCATGTGCATCCGCACAGTCTCATCAGGATCTGCACTGTTCGCCATTCCGTAATGAAACACCTGTCATGCATCTAACAAGAAATATAGATTTCCACCAGATTACATGAGTGTGCTATTTGATCAGGAACAACACTGGTCACAAATGTCATAAGCCTATTTTTTCCAGTCGTTGCCATATATATATATAATATATGTATACATGTGTATATGTATAATTATATTATCCCGTCAACTATGTCGCTACTAGACGTGAAAAGCAGGTACGTGTATTTTTTCTCGTTCACGTCTAGTAGATACGTCATTATGTATGACGTTACGTCATTATGTGAATGACGTAACACGAATATTATTATAGTGTCATGAACGTGAATAAATATCTGACTCGGCTCGAAATCAGGATGTGCTCGGCAAGCCTCGCCCATCCTGATTTCTCAGCCTCGACAGATATTTATTCACGTTCATGACACTATACTAATATTCTCTATTTTCATGTATAGTTTATCAGGCTCGGCTAATGAATACGTATGAATTCCGAGACTACCGTTTCCGAGCCGAACCTGATAAACGTCATATCAAAAGCATAACATGATGTTCTATTTATCAGGAAACAATTTATGCTGCAAAATGAGCAAATATAATACTGCACAGAACGTGGACCTGTTTGCGTCGCGTCATTACTATCATCATGTGACGGCATTCGACCAATGAAATATCAGTTAGAGTCGTTTTCGAATGCGGGTTGCCCGTGGTACATGTACATCATATCAGTGTCAATGCCTGATATATCATTTCGTTATCATTCAGCGTGTAAATGGTCAATGAACAGCTATGCACCTGATCAATACATGTACATATATGTGGCTGTGACTGGATAAATGGGGATTATGGGTTTTACGACCAGTGTAGATCCAGCTCAGCCTGTGCATCCGCACAGTCTGATCAGGATCTTCACTTCAATGTTCGCCATTCCACCAATGAAACACCCGTCATGCTTCCAACAAATGATATAGATCGTCACCAGACTGCATGTGCAGGGGCGGATCCGGAGGGCGGGTTCCGGGGTTCACCCCCCCCCCCCCCCCCCCCCCCCCCCACGGTCAGCCACGGAGTTTAAATAGATCACAGTTTACCACCAGTTGAAGTCTGAATTTAAATGCCATAAAACACGAGAAAGTGCATTTCGAAGAACTCAAAATTAGGACAACCCCCTAGTTGCGAACGGTAACTCTTGCAATTACTCCCATACCGTCCGTACCTAGCCGGTACGGGAGTAGATTGCAAGAGTTACCTTCGCAACTAGACAACCCTTCGTTCCCCAAATGCTGGATCCGCCCCTGAGGTGTGTGCTATTTGATCAGCAGCTATGTTTTAAATCATTGAAATATAAAACAGATGATCGTATTCAATGAATATGTATACTGTCTGTTTCACGAAAGCTGCCCAAATTTTACGGCTATATAGACAATTCAAAAACAATATTTTTTTCGATAATATTAAATTAAAGGAACATTTAAGAATGAGCCTTCTTTTTATTTCGTGAAATTTGGTCAAATATTGATTTTATTACGAAAAATTGATTTCTCTATGGGAATTTAACATGGGGGAAAAGAGGTAAGGAAGTGTGGGAGGAGTCAAAAAACGAAAAAAAATTAAAATTGACTCCGAAATCTGACTAGATAGCTTTGATATAATCTAACTAATAAAACAAAAGTTAAATTTAAAAAATCGGTCCAGTATTTCTAAAATTCAAAACAATTTCACCATGTTAAATCCCCAGGAGTGAAGATGTCTGGGGATTTAACATGGAGAAATTGTTTTTTCGCAATAAAATATACGTACATGTGTATGCGCCTCCAAAATATAAAACTAAACTAATTTGTTATGATTTAAAAAAAACTATTTTACGAGGTGAAACGTAGTTATGCCACTGACCCGTTATTTTCAGCCAGCCTCCATGATGGCCACTGATGGCCTCAATGTTGTATGTTCACTGTAACTAACCGATGCTTCTGGAGAATCATCCATTTAATAAGCTATGTGATCTCTGTCACCTTCGAAATGTCTCTGAAAAACTTAGCCATTTTGTTGCGTCGAAAAGTTTGTAAGAGTTTCTCCAACTTGTAATATCTTCAATATTACGCAAAGGATTGTTTCGATACTTGGAAACTTGAATCACCTGAACATTTGCCACACACTCGCTCCACCATTAACATGACATCGACCTTCGAAATGTCGCTGAAACACTTAGACATTTTGTTAAGTCGAAAAGTTTGTAAGAGTTTCTCCAGTTACAGTCCAGTATGCCACGGGGGCATATCCATGTTTTACAAACATAATTCATAGCTCCAGATAATTGCTTCATTGTGTACTCTCACTTTTGATAATCAATGTGTATTCAGCTAAAATAATTTCGTAAAATACGCCAATACGCACCGTATTGGCGTATTTTACGAAATTATTTTAGCTGAATACACATTGATTATCAAAAGTGGGAGTACACAATACGCATAGCAATGTGAAAATACGCATAGCAATGTGAAAAGCAATGTGAAAATACGCATAGCAATGTGAAAATACGCATAGCAATGTGAAAATACGCATTGATTTTCAAATTGAGTAGTGAAAATATTCATTGCAGCTCAAATAAGTGAATGTTTAAATTTGTTATATTTGTTTTCATTTGTTCCCTATTTATAATGAAGAAAATCAATAATCCATTTGTAACAGTAAAATACGCAATGATTTTGAAATCAGGGTGTATAGTACGCTCTAGACACAAAGCTTATTTGGAGCTCTGATAATGTCTACTTTATCTGATAAGATGTACGATTGTTCATGGACATTATTTACAGACCGATATTTTCCTTAAAGGACACCGAAAGTTGACGAAATCTTCATAGCAAAATGCAAATTGCTCTGAATCTTTCGTCAGCTTTCTGCGACATAAATTTCGTAAATAGTTTTCATAAATAATCACACATCTTCATACATACAAAGTCACATTTAGACAGGTTTATTGTGCATTAACGAATACTATTTTCAGACAATCGTCAAAAATGGCGAGTTCAAGATGTTATGTTTATAGCTCTCTTAAGTCACAAGTTCAATTAAATTCAATCCATGTAATATCTAATTTTAAACTACCATTCGGGATGTATGTTCCCTACTATATGGCTGGGACTGGAAACATTGGGCCTATGGGATTTGTGACCAGTGTAGCTCCTGGTCAAATAGCACACTGGTGTAGCCTGATAACGATCTATATTGCTTGCTTGTTAGAAGCATGGCGGATGTTTAATTGATGACAGTGCAGATCCTGATCCCGTTTCACTAAACTTCCTACGACTAAAATGTTCGTAAGTGAAAACTTATGATAGTCTGTAAATTTCACATTAACACTGTTTTCTTGTAAATAATTGTTGGATTTACATGTATTGAGCATAGGCTACATATGCAGCCTATGCTCAATAAATGTAAATCCATCAATTCAAATTTGCAGACGATTCTAAATTTGCGCTTACGAACATTTTAGTCTTAAAAAGTTTAGTGAAACGGCCCCTGAGCCTGCAGATCCTGATAAGACGTTGCGGATGCACAAGCTGATCCGAATCTACACTGGTTTCAAAAACACATAAGTCCCATGTCTCCAGGGGCCTATTTCACCAACATTGCACAGCATACTTTCCAAACAAAGTATACTTTGAGGGAGAAATTTTAGGATAAATTTATTAATTTTTATTATACTGAATTTATTACATTACCACAGCCATTTTGGCTGTGATAATGTAATAAATTCAGTACAATAATTCTGCATAGTTTTAATCATCAAATATATGCAATCATTAGTTCTGTATGAAATAATGCATTTCGGAAAAATCAATGATTACTCCCTCAAATTATACTTTGCTGGACAAGTATACTTTGCAATTTTGATGAAATTGGCTACTGGTCAGCTACATATCTGTAAATCATATACGGTGTCTTTGTTTCTTTGTCGGAATTACAAACATATGCTATAAATGATAAATAAATAAATTCGTATAATTTCACGCAAATTGTATTCTATGTTGGTATTCACTTTCAGCTAATAAAACATGTTTACACTTATAAATACACTTTGTTTTCTTCTGCGACTTGCCATCAACACCATTTCCCAATTCTTAGTTTAGTATTCTTGTTATAGAATCTTCACAATTCTGCACAACCATTTGATTATTAAGGACTTACGTTATAGAATAGATACACTTGGCTTCAATGATAATTGCTTCATAAGAGTGATGTGATAGATGAACATAAGATATGTGAATATTGTCTTGTTCCTGTATACTGTATGGTACCGTACACAGAGTTGGCATCTCCGCCATCTTTGTATGTACAAGCCATCGGACAGTTTCACCAGCCGGGTGTTTGACACATACATGTACAGCAAATATATAATATGACAATAAAAGTAATAACAGTTGGTACAATACATCATACACAGACATAACAACAGCGTGCTGTAAATATTTTATGCCAGCAAACTGTATAAAATACGAGATATCTGAGCATTCACTCATCAATCACCAGGGCTCCAGATAAGGAATTAGTAATTGAGTATTGTCACTCCATCATTTCTGAAGCAATTGGGTATGTCAACATTTTAATTGTGTAAGCTAGAATCACACTACTGTTTACACATCAGCAGACCGCACTTATTGAATAGTTTGCTTCTAAATGAAAACACATCTTGGTATTTCATTAGAATTGTCTCCAAGGAGACAATTCTAATGAAATACCAAGATGTGTTTTCATGAAAAAATAAGAAAATATGCTATATTTGTGGTCTGTTTATTGTTTTCTGTAGCATGATAAAGATACCACAAATTTTGCATTGCTTTTTGATACTCACTACTTCTGATTTCAATTGGGTTTTTGGCAATTTTAATTGGGTATTTACGCAAATACGCAGCTTATCTGGAGCTCTGAATCACAAAATAAATTTCAAAGCGTAAACTTTCAATCTGACGCACACTAATTTGTTACCCATAGGATGATCGTAGGAAGCCCGTGTCTGAGAGTTGTGCATGCCCATCTTTCAGCCACGGGTTATACGACGCCCATACCGGTCCAAATCGTAAAGGCACACGGTATGCCGTGCGATTACCCACGGTTCTAGTAGATATTGTTTCGGCCCTTACGAGGCCCTTAAACTGCCCGGGAGCTCCATGTGACTGATGCATAATAATGCAACGAATATTACACATACCTCCAAACATAGAAAATATGCAGTCCCAGACGTGGGAGAAAGATGAACAGGTAACACAAGGTAACACATATGAGACACGCCACGTGATGTTGTACCTTCGGACATCTGCGTAATTTCACGTAATACGTTTACAAAATTTACTACATTTTCCGTAAATGGCGTCAAAAGTTGACAAAAAATTGTGTCGACTTTTGACTTTATGTACACATCTTATTATAAATTTTGTAAACGTATTTAATGAAATTACGCAGATGTCCGAAGGTACAACATCACGTGGCATGTCTCATATGTGGCAATGATACCGGCTTGGAATGGACGGTTCAGTATTTCACTAATTTCGTCGCATTTTTATGCCACCTTATGCGATCGCGTAATAAAAATTACACAAATGACGCAAAATACAAAAGTTCCATGTTTACTAGTATAGCCTTTATTATTGCCATGCTTACATTTTATCGCGCGTTCAGTGAATTCAAGGCGTATGATCACGTGGTACTAACAACAACAACACGTACCGATTCAAAGTACGTATTATTTTATAGTGTCCTTATTACGTAACGGATTTTGATGAAATATGGCGCATCAAACGCGTCTTGTTAAGCTGCATTTGGTGGTCTCTTTATTTTCGCCCAAACTTCTGTCGTTTTTGCGAAGAATCGATTTCCGTGTCTCCGACACGGAAACCGATTCTTCTCAAAAACGACATTAGTTTGTGCCAATCTCCCTAGACCACCAAATGCAGCTCATGCAGACGCGTTTGCTGCGCCATATTTCATCAAAATCCGTTGCATATTAAGGAAAATATAAAATAATACTTACTTTGGAGTGGGCGACGTTGTTGTTGCTGTAACCACGTGATCATGCACCTTGGAATTTGTACATCTGTACATGAACAATGTTGGAACAGTACATCATTTTTATATTCACCGAGTTATATCAAATTTCTACGGAGCCCCACAGGGGACATGGATTTATTTTTATTAATTCGTTCCCACGAAATAACAATTCGTTCCCTCAATTTAACAGTTCGTTCCCTCGATATAACAATTCGTTCCCACGAATTAACAATTCGTTCCCCCGAATTAACAATTCGTTCCCACGAAATAGCAATTCGTTTCTCGTTCCCACGAAATAACAATTCGTTTCCTCAATTTAACAATTTGTTCCCTCGAATTAACAATTAAAAATTCGTTTCCAATTGTTATTTCGTGGGAACGAATTGTTATTTCGTGGGAACGAATTAATATAAAATAATTCTACGTCCCCTGCGTGGCTCCGTACATTTCTAATACCGTTCGATATAAAGTCTATATGT
This sequence comes from Conchocele bisecta, assembly GCA_029237695.1. NCBI lineage: Eukaryota > Metazoa > Mollusca > Bivalvia > Lucinida > Thyasiridae > Conchocele > Conchocele bisecta. The sequence continues at coordinate 33,596,220 of CM055272.1, forward strand.
GTTTTACAGTGGCGGATCCAGGATTCGGTGAAGGGGGGGTCAATCAAATTCAAACAACTCATTTTCATTAGATAAGGGTCATATGACGGGCCCTATATAATAGCTGTACTGTGATCTGATTTTTTTACAGAATCTTCTCAATTGGAAAAAAAAGTCTGGAATCGTGAAAGGGGGGCCCGGGCCCATCGGGCCACCCCCTGAATCCGCCACTGTTTTAGTAATTGAAACGCGCCTGATGGATTTTATGTTATACGCATCAGGTAACAACATACACAGCTGGTGGTATAAGTGCAACCGATACCACAGGTGGATGACTCGGACCTAGGACCCAATACTTGGCTCATTTGAAAAAGGTTACACCATCCATACTTTTCAATACACTATACATTACAGCCTTTGGAAAAGGCTGTAATGTATAGTGTATGGAAATGGGTGGGTGGTGTAACGTTTTCCAGATAATCCAAGTTTGAAAAATGTTGAGCATAGTGTATGGAAATGGGTAGATGGGGTAACGTTTTCCAGATGGGCCAAGTATTGGGTCCTAGATACGAGACTTCCACCTGCGACCGATACGTCTAGTGCATTGGACTGGCTGTTATCAGTGCATAGAAGATCTTAAATGAATGATGATTTAGTATGATAATTATTAAACGAGTTTAATTATTTCATAATGTCACAGGGCGAAAAAAGTGTGCACCGGCCCGGGGTCGAACCCGGGACCTCTTGTTTACCATACCATCGCTCTAATTGGAATTCGTTCCAGACTTCGTGATTTTAATGGGACAGAGATCTACATTGTGGTTGATCTCGGAGTCTATATCCCAGTGGAGCACCAAATGGCACAGGGCGAGAAACATGTGCACCGGTTCGGGTCTCGAACCCGGGACCTCTGGTTTACCGTACCATCGCTCTAACCGACTGAGCTAGCCGGGCACGAATACACTTCTGCCTATCGTGAGTTGCATACATACCGTGACACTGGTCATATAACACCCACCATGCTCCTAGCAAGCAATACAGATCGTTGTCAGCCTACATGAGTAGGTACTATTTGATCAGGAGCTACACTCGTCGCAATACCCATTATAGGAATGAATGGCCTTTTTGTGGAATTTATCGGGGTATAAACTTGGAAAGGTCGCGGGAATACTGGACGAAGGTCGGAAGGCCTTCGTCCAGTATTCCCGCGACTTTTCCAAGTTTATATCCCCGATAAAGTCCACAAAAAGGCCATTCATTCCTTATAATTCCAGCATTTGAAATAAATTCATCAAGAAAATGTGTTTATTTTCCGTTTTCTTAAGAATTATTTCAACTGCGCCTCACGATTACGGAAAGTAGTTCGGCGTGGGAGCTTACTGGGATATAAATTTTGGACAGAGACTTGCTACGGGCCAATCAAATGTTAGGGAATTGTGTAAATATTTTTGTGCTGGAATTATAAAATTATGTACTTTTTTATCACATCTTTGATAAATTCTTCAGTTTTGTTTCTGTTTTTTTTAAGTCCCATATTTTTGGTAGATTTTGTGTGGATTTGGGTGGATTTCGTTGGTTTTTGGGTAATTTACATAGTTTTGTAAATACTCAAACATGACACGCGACAGAAATCGCCAAGTATCTACACATTCACCGTCCCGAACTTTCAGGTTCCTTTTATACTATCCAAATACCATATACATGTACGTGTAATTCGCGGGACGTGTCGTAATTTGTATGTTGATAACAATGCACCCGAACCACCAGAGATACCGAAATAACCCATAAAACACCGTTCTTCAAGAACCTGCGGTATATGGGGTGTATTGTGGATGTGTAACATAAGGTGTAACCCGAATATTCTGTATGTAACTCAGAGCGTAAGTCGCCCTACATTACAGACAGAAAAGTCGGGTTACATAAGGTGGTGGTGCATTTGGTCATTTGTGGCTGTGACTGGAGAAATGGGACTTATTGTTTTTTTGCGACAGTCTGATCAGGATCTGCACTGTTCGCCATACCATCAATGAAACACCCGTCATGCTTCTAACAAGAAATTTAGATCATTATCACATATTTGATACATTTTCGAGTTTTGTTTCTGTATTGACACGGCACATGTGCAATGTATGAACATGAGGATGTGATAATACAGTTACATCACGTTCGTCCGCATGTACGATCACAGGCGATTTACCACATACTCCTTTATATAAATCCATCTGGTCCGACTATACTACGTATATAGACTATTTATAATAGTATGCTATAGGGGGTGGGGCGGAGGCTCTGGATGTGGAGAGGGGACTTCAATCGCCTGTGGTACGATCGGTAAATGTACGATCGCTAAAGCTCGTGGATTATCTCCTCGTACATGCGGACGAGCCGTGATCGAACTGTGGTTTATCAGGCTATACGAGTGTGCTATTTGATCAGGAGCTACACTGGTCGCAAACCTACGGAAGCCCATTAGGGCCACTTCACTTTTTTCTATATTTTCTTGAATTTTCGAGATCTTTTCTTGAATTTTCATGAAACTTTCTTGAATTTTCGAGATCTTTTCTTGAATTTTCAAGATGTTTTCTTGAATTTTCAAGTTCTGTTCTTGAATTTTCAAGATATTTTCTTGAAAATTCAAGAAAAGATCTTGAAAATTCAAGAAAAGAACTTGAAAATTCAAGAAAACGTCTTGAATAAATGGAAATTAAAAAAAAAGTGAAGTGGCCCTAATGGGCTTCCGTACAAACCCCATAAGCCACATTTCTCCATTCACAGCCACATTTACCGCCAAAGCAATTGGACAGACGGTTCATCTGGAGATGGGATGTAGATTTCCCGCTGTACATTTCCCGCTAATACTGTCAATCAGCCTAACAATCGTAAACCGACATTACACCTCCCTGTTAATATCACCAAGAAGACGTCTACGTCTATGACTCGCCTGGTGTCCGTTGCTGGGAAATGATTTTAATGGAGGTCACGTTACGATGGCAACAGATAAGTTAATCCAATCACGAACTAGAGATATATACGAGCTGTGTCTGTATTTGAGTCTGTTATTACAATATGGTCGTTTGTAACATAGTTACAATGTACACGTTGTGAACGTAATAGGGTTACATGTACACTGACCGAATGTCGATGGCGATATGTCAGTGACCATATCTGGTTCATATGGTGTCATAGATTTCATCTGTTTGACGATTTTCTGCAACAAAATTATGTTATTAAATACATACTCAAACGTAGGTACGTATATTGTGGATTATAAACACTGCATTGTATTTTTCTGTGTTGTATCGTATTGTTCAAATGATAAAATGTCGCCCACCTAGTCAACGAAGACATTTATACATAACGTAATATTTTATCATACGAGACCCGCATAGCGAGACATGCTAACATGGTATATCTACATTCCGACATAAGAGTATAGTTTATCATAATTTATATTGTCGAAGTACCGTGATATTGTATTACATGTCGACATAGCGGAATATCGTATTACCAAATGTCGAGATAATTGGATACTTTATCACGCCATGTTGGCATAATGAAATATTGTATCATGTCAACTCGACATTACGGAGCATTATAACCTCGCAAGTGGGTACAGATACAATGTGCATGATCACGTGGTTATAACAAGCACAACGTCGCCCACTCCGAAGTAAGTATTAGTTGATAGTTTCCTTAATATGCAACGGATTTTGATGAAATATGGCAAACGCGTCTTCATGAGCTGCATTTTGGTGGTCTATGGAGTTTGGCACATACTTATGTCAAAACGACAGAAGTTTGGGCGAAAATACAGAGACCACCAAATGCAGCTTAACAAGACGCGTTTAATGCGCCATATTTCATCAAAATCCGTTACGTAATAAGGACACTATAAAAGAATACGTACTTTGAATCGGTACTTGTTGTTGTTGTTAGTACCACGTGATCATACACCTTGAGATAGTCGAAATAACTAGATTTGTTATACAAACGGTCGACATAGTGAGACAGCTAACCTCAGACTGTTATAAAACTGGACACCGCACGGCGTAATATCTTCTCTTATACGTGTGACAGCATGTCGATATAACGTAATAAATTAACATAGCAAGTTGAAATAACTATTTCATAACAATATGCTGAAATAGCAAATGCTCTGTCATAGCAACCACATAGAGCGATATATTAGACATGTAGCTTATTTAATCAACTCCCCCAAAATATAATTTCGGGGTGTCAATGAAATATACTATAGGTGTCGAGATAACTGGATATTATATCCCAATATGTTAACACAACGAGATATCCCCCCCACCCCCCCCCCCCCACCCTGACCACATTACCCGTGTACCAGAACGTGCATGACATTGAATTGATACTCATCTTTCGTGAGGACAACTTTTGTGCAGAATGATGCAGGATAATACAGTAGAACCCCTCTAAACCGGACACCCATACAATATATGTCTGCTTAATTGTATCTGTTTATTGTCATCTCTCACCGTTGAAAACGTCTGTTCATGATCGCAAAGCACATATACAATGTACCTGTTTTGCGGTTCCCATTTACAGTGGAGCCTCTCTAAATCGGACACCCTGTGGACCTCCCAGTGTGTCCGGTTTAGAGAGGTTCCACTGTATTACAAAAACGGGAAAACTTGTTAGGATATATATACAGCTTATTTAATGTCTGATTGTCTGATTGCAATATGAAGAAGAATTGGAAAATATAACCCTTACAACGCTGAATTATTTTTTGTCGCCATTTCATATTCACCACACTGTGCCTTCATGCGTCTCCGCGTGTATCTTGTGTAACATTACAGTCTGATCTATCGAGTATTACCGAGTGCAGAATTTGTTGACAGCAGACCTCAGCGATGGTCAAAGCAATCCAGTTTGCGTTGGTCAATACGATGAATTCAATATATAAGGCCGTCTGTTGGAGCATGCTAGGCACTGTACAGATTTCTCGCTAGTCAGATACACGCAGTTTGTCTGGTTGGAAGGTCGGGCTCACGCTTGGGGGCGCCCCAAGCGTGAGTCCGACCTTCCAACCAGGCAAACTGAGCGTTTGATAGTCTGGGCACGGGTGCCGACCAGGGACTCTGAGAAGTACGATAACTCCACTATTATGAAAGGTAATATCCGCCATAATTCTATGTGACTTGATGCTTGCGTGCTGATGACATTACAACTTATATTCATGTTATTTCATTCGTCATTTGTATTGATTACATTTGAAATCTGCTTGTTGTAATTGTATTTGTCTTTCTTACATGTCCATTCTGCTGATTGCTTTGTTCATTCGTCTTATTTACATTACAATTATTGATACGTCCTTATTCGTGTCCCTGTTTTATTGCACTAAGCATTTGCAATAGAAAGTAAGAACAAAGCACTTAGCACTTTGAATAAGGCCGAAAGCAGTAAGGACAAAGCCGCAGGAAGTAATAATCAAGTCACAGTCCGAAAGCGGAAGCCCGCAAGCAGAAAACATCAAGCTACACGCAGAATGATGCAAGCAATATATGGGTTAGTAAGTGCGTCATTATGACGTCAGATGGCACTGCTGTCTGCTCAAGTAATTCTCCCTCTAATAAATTATAGTCCGACATCTGATTGGCTGTTCAAGTCACACCTCCAATGCCGGTGTTGATGTAAGATTTCACCCACAAATTATCACAGTATAGTTTTAATATATACTTTAACCGAATCCCATCCAATAAGGCCAGTCTCTCCTACTTTCACTATTCGTATGAATGTTGTGGGACCTACTTGTACATGACATGCAGCCGGTCTGTACTGGTTCTGCATGAATTAAACAATAGGTTCACTTACTCCTAAGAAAGAAAAATCCAACCTCGTCATGTCCCCCAATATTGTTTACATTGTATTGACCACGGAAACTCTGTTTACATCACATGACCAACACCCCCACATGTACCTCAAGTGAAACTGGGTAGTAAAACTACCTCGTGTGTCACGTATGTGGCTTAGAGTGAATAAAATGTATTGTATTGTATATAATAGATCAAGATTTGCAAGCAAACTGTGTAAGTGACCTCAAAACACCCGCACGATTTTGTTCATACTGGACTACTATTACCCCCTTGACGATTTCGCACCATTTATTATTCTCTAACCTATATTAACTAAATTGCATACGTATGTATGGTGTTTGACTTACTAATGTGTTTTATACATACATGTATCCTCATAATTAAATTACATATGTACGTAATTGAAAACAATCACATTTTTATAGTAAGTTACACATATGGTAACTTACACAGGTTGACTGTCAAACTGGCCCGTTACCGATGCAAACCAATAACCGTCAAGGATCAGACTAAGGTGGCCCATCACCATTAATTTTCCCTAAAACACTAACCCGTTACCACACATTTTGCTATTCTCTGCTACTTTCATTTTTCTTATAGATGTTGGGGGACCTATTTTCCAATAACCTGCACTTATTCTGCTCTGGATCTTGACCAATTAAAATATAGATTTAATTATTGTTGAAGATGGTGTCCCATCTAGTAGGTACACATTTTTCTTTAGGAAAATTAAATAAGTGTATAATTGCAACTAGTCCACCACTTTTAAAAATTACGAGTGCCAGCTACACAGATATAATTATTTAATAATCTTTAATGTACTCATAGAGACTCGCGGTGGTATCAAGCTAGTTCCATATGCAAATGATGCAGTATTTTTTAATTATTTATATCAACTAAATGCTGAATAAATATTTTTATCGACATAGTATAAAGTATGATATTGCACATCAAAAAATAAAGAAATGGAATAAATAGTTGCTTCCGTTATCATTTTAAGGAAACACGGTTATCGCCCCTGATATCAAACTGGCATTTCGCGTTTGATATAAAAAGTATAATAATGTCAATTAGTACGTCTGATAATGGTAAATCAATGTTAATTTTGCTAGAAAAATGTCAGATTGAAAGAATAAAGAAAAGCATGTCTCCCTATATTATAACCTGGCATGTAGCACTCTAGGTTTAAGGTTAGAGAAATTGACACCAGTTTCAGCATATTTGAAGCATTTAAAAGAAAACACTGAGCCTGTTGGTCACGAGATGTAAAACAGAGTTTCCGTGGCCAAATAATGTAAACAATATTGGGGGACATGCATGGGCGGATTCAGGGGGCGGGGCGGACCCGGGGCCCCCCCCCCCCAAAAAAAAAAAAACAACAATTCGCCGAGTAAATATTGTTTACAAGTTACAAGGCACGTTTCTACGTTCGCGTTGTGAATTTATTGTTTATTTGAGGGTGCAGCCAAAAAGTAAACGCGGGGCAGCAGCAGCAGCAGCAGCAGCAGCAGTATCATCTGACAGCAGCCACAACGACAACAACCTGAAATACGACCTACGCTCGTTCGATAATATAGTCAAGTATTAAATAAATAGTTACGCCCCCCCCCCCCCCCCCCCCCCCCCCCCCAGCCCCCCCCCCCCACAACCCGAAATCTTGGATTCGCGCGCCTGACATGACGAGGTTGGTCCCACAACATCCATACGAATAGTGAAAGTATGAAAGACTGGCTGGGATTCGGTTAAATTATACAGTAAAACTATTTGGTGTCTTTTAACCTAAACATGGCGCAACAGGAAATGCGGCATCAATCTACATCAACACCGTTAGGGACATGGAACCAATTTAGAGAGCAACGCATTGTAGGACAGGTACCAGCATATTACATACTTTTAGGGAGAACTATTTTAAGTTTTAGCAGCGCACCTGGCGTCATAATGGTTGTTCCAAATTAATGTTGCAATTATTGTTGTCAACGGGCGTGGCTTAGCGAGCTAACAAAAGCGCATAGCAAAACAGCAATGTAATAATCAATAATGGAACTCCGGATGTCACTACCAGTGAAACATCAAGCTACTTAAAATGTAATCAACACAAACGCATTGAAACAGTACGAATGAATAAAGCAACGAGCCACATACATATAAATGTAATAAGACGGATAGAACTTACAATGTCATCAGCCAGCAAGCATCAAGCCACATATAATTGTAATAAGACGGATATAACTTAAAATGTCATCAGCCAGCAAGCATCAAGCCAAATATAATTATGGCGGATATGACCTTTCATACACTATACAATCGATTGTGTGCCAATAAAGTATGATTGCAAAACTACTACGTAGTAAAAAATAGCAGTTATAGTATGAATGATGGTTCGCATTTTAAAGGTACATGCCCACTCAGTAGGCACGAACTGTTCTTTATAGGAATTAAATACGTGTATAATTGTGTCATTATTCCACCAGTTCTAAGAATTACGAGTGCCCGCTATACAGATATAATCATTTAGTAATATTTATTTTACTGATAGTGAATCGCGGTGGTATCAGGCTATTTTCATATGCAAATGAGGCATGATATTTTTAAATAGTTATACTAATTAAATACGTCACATGAAAACAATAGTTTAGATAGATTATAAATTATGATCATTGCACATCAAACACTCAATACAGAGAATTAATAGTAAAGTCCATTAACATGGTTATCGCCCCTGATATCAGTGTGCAAATTTACGTCCGATATAAAATGTATAATAATTCCAATCAATGCGTAGGGTAATGGTGAATGAATGTTTATTTTGCCAGAAAATGTCTCGGATGATGTCTCTGATAAAAAGAACAGTTTGTGCCTAGTGAGTGGGTATGTACCTTTAAATACCACAGCGAACAATATGGCTGGCAAGATGGCCTCTGTGTTTTCCAAACAGAAATAATGAACGGCGAAGCTTTAATTGTAATTTCAATGACCAATGTTACACCGTCGTATTCATCTAGACGAAGAATGCATTTATGAGATAGCTCTAAGTAGAGCTGAGTTGCATCTCGTCAGGAAACCGGTGCATTTTTCGACGTGAAACAGTTTACGCCGGCGCAGAGGGCAGCGCCAGTGAGATTCATTAGTTCAATTAACCCTTTCAACCCTAAGGAACTGGAATGGACTGTGATATGCTAATGTTCCGACCAATCCAATGGTCACAAAATGATTTTCAGATTCGTCCATTTATGAAAAAGGGGTGTTTTTGTTCTCAAAAATATTAAAATTACTTTCAAAAAGTGCAGATCCTGATGAGCCGGCTCGTAACGAGCCGGCTCATCTGGATCTGCACTTTTTGCATAAACCGATATAGCGGGATTTCGGGTTCAAAAGGTTAATTCACTATTCAGCTAAAGTCGAGCACTTAATTCTATTTCTATATTTATTTATTATCAATGTTTCACAACTAAACAGCCTTATCTTTCACAATCATGTTTCCTGGTACAGTGGAGCCTCTCTAAACCGGACACCAAGGACATTCTTATTTGTAATGGGTTTCTTGGTCATTCACCTCAGGTGTTAATGCATGTTCATGATCGCATAGCATGAAAATATGGCTCAGAATGATCAATTGCCTGATTGAAAGTGAAACATCTCTAAACCGGACACCCTGGGAACCTCCCAGGGTGTTCGATTTAGAGAGGTTTCACTGTACATTAATAGAGACATCATCTGAGACAAAGTGCCTTTAAACTGATCAATATCAATTAATTGTGTCGTAGATCCTGGGGGCCGTTTCACTAAACTTCGTACGACTTAAATGTTCGTAAGTGCAAACTTGTGATAGTCTGTAATTACATTTATTGAGCATAGCCTGCTAACTGAATAAATATAAATCCATCCATTTAAATTTACAGACGATCTTAAATTTTCACTTACGAACATTTTAGTCGTACGAAGTTTAGTGAAACGGGCCCCTGATGTTTAACCCATCGTTCAGCTCAATCATATTCCGCACTCACTGACGGATGCGTGCTCGCTGTCTCAGTGGCGAACAGTGTATGCCCTGACCAGTCAACGCGAACGCCCAGCTTCATCTATATACGCTGGTTGCACATGTATTAGCTATTGTTTGTACTTTTCGGTCAAAGTAATTCCCCTTATATATTATTCACAAACGAGTACTTATATACTCAGTAGACCATAACATAATTGCATACCAGTATACATGCATGTTGTGTGTTTTTTTAAACTTATGGGATTTGTCTCGATGGCCTTCCATATAAGTCCAAAAAAGGCCGAATTTGGAAGAAACGTAATTTTGAAGTAATTAAACAATCCAAAGTAAAATTGCCAGGACTGGTACGCGTTAACGTAGGTCAACCTTGTCGGCCACAATTCGTGACCTAGAACAGGTTCAGGCCTATGCCTGGGTAGAACCAGCCTCTCCCCTGCACCAATGGCCCTGCTGTGCGTTCCCCTTGTGGGCACTAGTGGGTGAGCATTCTTCTGGCATCTTCCGCCAGAGTGCTGCAGGCGTCGAACATAAGTGTTTGGCACGTCTCGATGATCTTGAGGTGTGTGCAGCGCCTGATGATCTGGCGGTAGCGCAGCTGGTGGCGTAGGTGGCGCTGGTAGTTGTGGTGGTATGGTACGTAGCATGTTTGGCCACTGGTGACCCCGTGGTGGACCCCATGTTCATCGGATCCAAATCGGAAATCAGCAGACTGATCTTGGAGCATCGTGAAACCAGGTGGGGTCCGCGATGGTCTAGGAATGGAGCCGGTCGCCACGGAAGAGTATGTAGAAATATCCGGTGCAGGAAAGCTGGGTGCCGCCTCACGCCGTGAAGGCAGGCTTGGTGTACTCGCCACCATGTCCATCCTGCTGGCCTCTGTTTTCCCGCCAAGTCCATTGTTGTCGATCTTATTTCTCCTGGCCCTTATTTCTCCTTGTATCTCCAGTGAAGGTATAGCGACCGTTGTGAATACGAATCAGTGGTTCGTCAACGTGTCTCTTCATCAGAGGCTTCAGTAAAGTCGTCAGTTTAGCGAGAGTCGGGAAAAAATCGACGTCTTGACTGTACAGTCAAGATGTCGATATTCCCGACTCTCGGGAGACAGTGACAGTCAGCGTCAGTGACAGGAAATGATGATGTGTGACTAGTACACGTACCACATTCCAATATAAATATAGTTCATGAAACAATAACATATTGTAGAACCAACTCAGTCATGAAGAGTTTTGCTGCCAATGTATAATTTACTAGAATTACAGTGTACAACTGATACGAGACTCTACTCAGTGCCAGCTCATTATTCAAAATTCATAGCTCTGTATTCAGATGATACTATAAACATGGTACTGAATAACGATCAGGCTGCCAGCTTCACATTCAGTTACGCATTCGCTTAAATGTTGATCTGCAAACTGCTCTCTCTCTCTCTCTCTCTCTCTCTCTCTCTCTCTCTCTCTCTCTCTCTCTCTCTCTCTCTCTCTCTCTCTCTCTCTCTCTCTCTCTCTCTCTCTAATACTACAACTGAATTATGAATGAAAATAGTCACCAAGTTGTTACCAGTCATTGATAAACGCATGGTTCATTGTACGGGAAAGGCGTGATATTCTTTAGATTCAATTAATTTACAATGTTCATCTAAACTTGGAAGAACGCCATTCAAACTGACAGTTTGCCAGTCGCTCAATTTAGCATTCAAACATTTCGAGACATTTATGTTACCGATAAACCAGCAAGAGTAGGAAGAGACGTGCCAAAGTTCTATGAAATTAATCAGGAGAACGCAAATGTTCCACAATCACCCATTGACAAGTTCTGTTCGTGTCGTTAAATGTGTGCAACTTTTTCAAATCAGGGTTACCGTACTAATACGACTTGTAATTATGAAACGCCGCATTCTCCACTATTAAAGGCACTTGGTCACAGATATGCAAAGAAATGATAGCAACAGATCAGGTTAATGAGTATTGTAGATTTGTATAGTATTTTTGAACTTAATTGTACAGATAAGTCGCCTGGAAATAAAATCGGTGATTGTGTGTGCAATTCACTAAATGTAAACAGATCCACTAAATATTTGTTAAGGTCGCTAATCAGTGCTAATGGTTTTGTAAAGCTAAATTTTGTATTTACGAACATCATCGTACGACGTTTAGTGAAACGGACCATTGGTTACTTAATGTGACGTAAATAAAACGTTTCTCAAAGCATATATGTATATGCTTTGAGAAACGTTTTTTTGGGTCACATTAAGTATATTCTGTCCCTATCAGGCATGTTGACATAGAACACTTGTCTCAAATCAATGTGTGGCAGGAAAACCATGATTATGTCAAATCAATCTGACATCGACAATATGTGTCAAATAAATGTGACATAGAGAACATGTGTCAAACCAATGTGACAAAAAACGAGTCTCAAAATTTGAGATTACATGTACTAATGTTGATTTCCTCTCAGAGAATGCGAGTTAACAAAGAATCATGTAAATTACTCAACATATTCCAACAAAGTTTCCGACTCAACATATTTTGATTTATTTCCCTACAAATATCTCAAATCCTATGATTTCCAATGGGATGACAACGAAAATATGTCTCAAATCAATGTAACATCTGCGTCTCCGTCTCAAACCATGTCGATTGCACAACCGGTGTCAACATATTTATCCCGTCAACACAGTGCGCATGTGCCGTGAAACACGGTGCCGTGAAACATTTTTGATATCCAGTCAATACTATTTTTGCATTTTACAGCCATTTGTAGGTGTTGACGGGATAAATAGAATAGTAGGTTAGTGCCGTGAATGGGAAAAAATATCTGGCGCGGCACGGAAACGAGATGTGCTCGGCAGAGCCTCGCCCATCCCGTTTCCTGAGCCTTGCCAGATATGTTTTCCCATTCACGGCACTAACCTACTATTCTCTATATATACACTAGCCGACGGGGCAGATTGAACAGTGTTTGATGTATTGCCTTACACATACACCTGTCTCAAGGTGCATGATCACGTGGTTACAACAACAACAATGTCCCCCACTCCAAAGTAAGTATTATTTGATACTTTCCTTAATATACAACGGATTTTTATGAAATATGGCGCAGCAAACGCGTCTTCATGAGCTGCATTTTGTGGTCTATGGAGTTTGTCACAGACTTATGTCGTTTTGACACGGAAATCGATTCTTCGTAAAAACGACAGAAGTTTGGGCGAAAATACAGAGACCACCAAATGCAGCTTAACAAGACTCGTTTGATGCGCCGGGGTGTTCTCACTTTCCCAACATTCTGTATTTAAGGTAGAAATTTGGGTTTTTTGCATGTTGTGAAAGTGAGACACTATTGTTATGCTTAACAATGGACTTAATTGGTGATAATTGGTCAAAATTGCTATTCTGCACAGCAGAAAGTTACATACCACAATTTGGGTTAAAGTAAAGTAAACGTGTGTATAAACATGACTGTATTAGCTACAAATGTTTTAAATATGTACATGTAATGAATTATTAAATCAAGCAGGAAACACAAACGTCACAATTTGTATTATGTAGATCCTGATCAGCTATAACTACTAAAGTTAGCTTACCACATTTGTACACTATATTCTTTTAAATTACAGTGTAGTTCCTGATCAGAAGTAACTTTTATTTAGCATACATATGTAATTTAAAATGTGTAGATGCTGATCAACTATGAGTTTTAACACAACAATGTAGATCATAACAACACCACTAAACAACTCAGTTGTTTTACTCAGCACATTTGCGATTGAAACAATATATTTCTTCATAAAATGAAACACCACCTATTTGTGTTTATTGTCGTAATTTAATCAGATGTGACGCTTCATCAGCATACTCTGTAACGTTATTATTAACACAATTACTGTGATTTTTAGTCATTTTCATCACATACATGTGTTTCATCTTAAAGGTACATGCCCACTTAGTAGGCACGAACTGTTCTGTATAGGAATTAAATAAGTGTACAATTGTGTCACTATTCAACCAGTTCTAAAGTTTACGAGTGCCCGCTATACAGATATAATCATTTAGTAATATTTATTTTACTGATAGTGACGCGCGTTGATATCAGGCTACTTTTATATGCAAATGAGTTATGGTATTTTTTAATTATTTATATTAATTAAATGCGTCACTTGAAAAAATAATATTTTCGACAGATTATAAAGTATGATAATTGCACATCAACACATAAATACAGAGACTAAATAGTAATGTATGTTAACATTTTAAGGAAACACGGTTATCGCCCCTGATTTAGTGTGGGAAGTTACGTCTGATATAAATGTATAATAATGGCAATCAATACGCGGGGTAATGGCGAATGAATGTTTATTTTTGCCAGAACATTTCTCAGATGATGTCTCTGATGTAAACGACACTGAACGCATGTTAAACTTGTTAATTTATAATTAAATATGTGTGTAACGTAACTTTAAGCCCAGCAGTATACCCAGCATACAGGTAAGTCGAAGGTGTGAAAGTCAAATGTTGGGAAAGTGAGACAGTCTAGACAGACCAAAAATCAAAATGTTGGGAAAGTGAGATACAACCGATGCGCCATATTTCATCAAAATCCGTTACGTAATAAGGACACTATAAAAGAATACGTACTTTGAATCGGTACTTGTTGTTGTTGTTAGTACCACGTGATCATACACCTTGTGTCTCAAATCATGATGATTTTCAACGGGTCGACAAAGTAAACCGGTCTGTCTCAAATCAATGTGACGTCGAATATTAGGCATACACTATGGCCAAAAATCACTCTCGATAAAATAAAAGAAAAATGTTAAATTAATAAAACTAATAAAAGTAAACAACGATATATGCATGGTATGTTCGTGTAAACGAAAATGGCCTGCCTCAAATCATGTCGATTACTCAGGAAAGCTAACACAGACTGGCAAACATTTTATGATAATTCCAGCACAAAAATATTTACACAATTCCTTAACATTTGATTGGTCCGTAGCAAGTCTCTTTCCAAAATTTATATCCCAGTAAGCTCCCACGCCGAACTACTTTCCGTAACCGTGAGGCGCAGTTAAAATAATTCTTAAGAAAACGGAAAATAAACACATTTTCTTGATGAATTTATTTCAAATGCTGGAATTATAAGGAATGAATGGCCTTTTTGTGGAATTTATCGGGGATATAAACTTGGAAAAGTCGCGGGAATACTGGACGAGGCCTTCCGGCCTTCGTCCACTATTCCAGCGACTTTTCCAAGTTTACCCCAATAATTTCCACGAAAAGGCCATTCATTCCTATGATGTATTCCCCTACACAGAAACCTGTCTTGAATCATGTTGATTTCTAGCGGATCGACACAGAAAACATGACTCAAATAAATGTGACATTGACAGTAACATCATGTCGATTACTCAGTCGGTTAACACTTGCTAACGTGTCAGACTCCAGGGCTCCAGATAAGTTTTGTATCTAAAGAGTATTACACCCCCATATTTCAAATTTAATGCGTATTTTACTTTTACAAATGTACATGTATAATTGATTTTTCTTCCTTATTAAATAGAGAACAAATGATAAAAAAGAAAATAAATTTAAGAATTCACTTATTTGAACTGCAAAAAGCAACTGAGCTTAGCTTTTTGCAGCTCAACTAAGTAAATTTTCCACTTTTTTACAGTATTTTCACTACTCAATTTGAAAATCAATGCGTGTGCTGCTAAAATAATTGCTTATAATACGTCAATACGCACCTTATCTGGAGCCTGACTCAACATATTTTGATTTGTCCCCCTACACAGAAACCTACGGAAGCCCATTAGGGCCACTTCACTTTTATTTATCTTTTCTTGAATTTTCGAGATCTTTGAATTTTCGAGATCTTTGAATTTTCGATATCTTTTCTTGAATTTTCAAGATACTTTCTTGAATTTTCGAGATCTTGAATTTTCGAGATCTTTTGTTGAATTTTCAAGTTATTTTCTTGAATTTTCAAGATCTTTTCTTGAATTTTCAAGAAAAGATCTTGAAAATTCAAGAAAAGAACTTGAAAATTCAATATTTCAAGATATTTTCTTGAATTTTCAAGTTCTTTTCTTGAATTTTCAAGTTCTTTTCTTGAAATTTCAATATCTTTTCTTGAAAATTCAAGAAAAGATCTTGAAAATTCAAGAAAATAACTGAGCTGAAATAACTTGAAAATTCAAGAAAACATCTTGAATAAATGGAAATTAAAAAAAATTGAAGTGGCCCTAATGGGCTTCCGTAGAAACCTGTCTCAGATCATGTTGATGTTTAACGGATCGACACAGAAAACGTTTCTTGATTTCTTCCGCTATCATACGGGTCATCGGACTGCTGCTCCTATCGTCGTGGCGGATCAAACGAGGCATTAAAACATGCTAATTTCGATCAGTTTAGTTGGAACAAAACCATTTCACCAAACAATATTATTGGGAGATGCGACGATGTTTAGCATTCCAGGAGTGTCGCTCGAGATGATAGTAGCTGCACACTTTCCGCTTTATATGCAACAGGTTGCACTATATCGCCACACCACGGTCAACGGTAAAATATTATAGGAATGAATGGCCTTTTTGTGGAATGTATCGGGGTATAAACTTGGAAAAGTCGCGGGAATACTGGACGAAGGCCAAGTTTATATCCCCGATATTCCTTATATTCCTTATAATTCCAGAATTTGAAATAAATTCATCAAGAAAATGTGTTTATTTTGACAGACGGCAGCCATTTGTTTACATTGACAGCACTGACATCGTACCTGTCGAAAGTAGTTCGGCGTGGGAGTTTACTTGGATATAAATTTTGGACAGAGACTTGCTACGGGCCAGTCAAATGTTAGGGAATTGTGTAAATATTTTTGTGCTGGAATTATTGCGTAATAGCATTAACATTTCGCATACATACTAAAATATAGAAAAATTCTGCAAGGGCGTTGACGTTCATACTTCGCTATATTGTTATTGAGAGACAATTCTACAATATGAGACAAAAATATTACAATAAACTTACACCTAATAAAGTGTGTTTTAGCAAAATTCTAAGGTCACTCTCCATGAAGAAGAAAGTAAACAAAAAACGCTTCAAACGCACATTTTGAAAGACTACTCCGTCATAACGTTTATGTAATGCAGTGTAATGAGATGTAATTAGAGTGCATGCCCGTACGCACCCCCCCCCCCCCCACCCCACCCCCTTAACCCGTTCAACCCTACAGGCCTGTATAGTGGTATTGGCAACAAGTGTAGATCCAGATGAGCCGGCTCGTGACGAGCCGTCTCATCAGGATCTGCACTTTTTGAAAGTAATGTTCATAATTTTGAGAACAAAAGCATCTCATGTTCATAAATGGACTGGTCTGAAAATCATTTTGCGACGATTGGAATGGGTTGCAAAATTAACATATCAAAATCCATTCCAGTTATTTAGGGGTGAAATGGTTAATCTGCCGAGGTCTGTACGTGAATGTGCAAACAAACAATGTTTAGCCCTTCGCTCCGTCGATAACGCACCCCCCTAAATTAATTCCTGCGTACGGGCCTGGAGTGATGTACTCAGAACTAGAGATGATAGGTGTTGTGTGGTGTAAGAGAAACTGTACAGTGAACCATCAATAAATCAGACGCCCTGGGAGGTCCCCAGGTAGCCCCAATGTTCAGGCAATGTATAAACGTTCAATTGTATAATCACTGAGAGAAGCGTCCATATTTAGCATTCCAGGGGTGTCGCCTGAGAGGGTATGTACAGAAACAATACAGTGAAACCTCGCTAAACCAAATACTCTGTGAGGTCCCCAGGGTGTCCGATATAGAGAAGTTCCAATGCTGTAATTATAAATACTGGGAGAAGCACCCAGATTAATCATACCAGTAGCCGATTTCATCAACATTGCAAACTATACTTTTCTAGCAAAGTATACTTTGATGGAGAAAACATTTATTTTTCCCGAAATGCATTATGTCATATAGAACTAACAACTGCATATATTTGATGATTTAAAGTATGCAGAAATATTATACTGAATTTATTACATTATCACAGCCAAAATGGCTGTGATAATGTAATAAATTCAGTATAATAAAAAATAATAAATGTATCCATAAATTGAAAATTTCTCCCTCAAAGTATACTTTGCTAGATAAGTATACTTTGCAATGTTGGTGAAATAGGCTACAGGCGTGTCGCTTGATATGACAATAGGTGTTGTGCAAGCGAAGCAGAACAGTGAAATATCTGTAAACCCTGTGACGTTCCAATGGTGTCTGGTTTAGAGAGGTTGCATTGTTGAAATCTGAATTAGTTCGAGAAGCGTCGAGATTTAGCATTCCATGATTTTCGCTTGAGTTAATAGGCGTGAGCAAACTAAACAGTAGCCGAAGCCTTCCTAAAGAAGACACTCTGTATGATCCCCAGGGTGTCCGGTATAGAGGTTTCAATGTTGTAAGTAGAAACTTGGGAGAAGCGGCCAGATTTAGCATTCCATGCGTGTCGCTTGAGATGATACGTGTGGTTCAAGCTAAAGATTACATTGACAACTCTCGCAATCAGACACCCTGGGAGATCCCCGTGGTGTCTGGTTTAGAGAGGTTCCATTGTATAACAGAACAAGTGTATCCATTGTAATGATTAGACGCACTGGGAGAAGCGTTGTGATTTAGCATTGCACGGGTATCAGGTGATAAACATTGTGTCTGGTTTAGAGAGGTTCTATTGTAGTATTTAGTTTGAAAAGAAATAGTACAATGGAACCGCTCTAAAACAGACACCCCTGGGCGTCCCAGTAGTTAACATTAGTGAGAGGAGCGCCCACATTTAGTGTTCCAATGATATCGCTCGAGATGCAGGTATGTGCAAATTAAACAGTAGAGTAAAACCAGTCAAAACCAGACACCCTATGTCATATATAGAGAATAGTAGGTTAGTGCCGTGAATGGGAAAAAATATCTGGCAAGGCTCAGGAAACGGGATGGGCGAGGCTCTGCCGAGCACATCCCGTTTCCGTGCCGCGCCAGATATTTTTTCCCATTCACGGCACTAACCTACTATTCTATTTATCCCGTCAACACCTACAAATGGCTGTAAAATGCAAACATTGTATTGACTGGATATCAAAAATGTTTCACGGCACCGTGTTTCACGGCACATACGCACTATGTTGACGGGATAAATTGGAATGTACAACTTCCAAGTATTAAAGGTACATGCCCACTCAGTAGGCACAAACTGTCATTTATAGGAATTAAATAGGTGTATAATTGTGTCACTATTTCACCAGTTAAAATTACGAGTGCCCGCTATACAGATACATGTATATAATTTTTGTAATATTTATTTTACTGATAGTGACTCGCGGTGGAATCAGGCTATTTTCATATGCAAATGAGGCATGATATGTTTTAATTATTTATACTAATTAAATGCGACATCTGAAAAATAATATTTTCGACAGATTATAAAGTATGATCATAGCACATCAAAAAATAAATTCAGATAATAAATAGTAGTGTCCGTTAACATTTTAATGAAACACGGTTATCGCCCCTGCTATCAGTGTGGAAATACGTCTGATATAACATGTATAATAATGCCAATCAATACGTGGGGTAATGATGATGAATGAATGCTTCTTTTGCCAGAAAATGTCTCAAATGATGTTTCTACTATAAAGAACATTTTGTTCATACTGAGTGCACATGTACGTTTAAACGACAATCTCCCACGTAGTACAATCTGGTCCGCTGTCCTACACATTTTTTCTTGACCTTATCTCATAATTTCCTCCCGAATCCAACGCGAAACGTGCTTGAGTGCGTTACAAGGAACCGAATAATTCAGGCTCAGTATATTGTTTATGTAGACACGGAATAGGCTCCCGTCCGATAATAGGTCACTTACGACGTTTGCGACCAGTGTAGCCCCAGATCAGCCTGCGCGTCCGCGCAGCCTGATCTGGGACTACTCTGGTCGCCATGTAGTAAGGTTGACACCGTTTATATTACTATTATTATGCCCACGAATACTTTTTGATCTGTTTAATCACTAGATTATAGATAGTAATACACATGACCCCAGCTCTCGTGTTGCCTCCCTTATCACATCGCCGTTGTTCGCCGATATTGATTTCAGAATGTCATATTATGATTTTCCGTAAATGATGTCGAAAAGTGACAAAAAAACTCACAACAGCTGGCTCGAATGTGTCGACATCAATACGGCGAAAAGCGGAGATGCGGTACAGCCAAGCTAACATGACGATTATGACCTACATGAAGTCACTGTGGCCTGGTGGATAAGGCACCCGCCTCGCAACTGAGAGGTTGAAGGTTCGAGCCTCCGCTCCGACTGGTGTGGCCGGTTGGTGAGCTGCCATGTGACCATTTCTGGAGATATGGGGCTTATGGGTTTTGCGACTGGGAGGTCGAAGGTTCGAGCCTCCGCTCGAACTGATGTGGCCGGTTGGTTAGCCGCCATCTAGTTAAATATAAGGGTACCAAATGCCTTCCTGCTTGGTGCCGGGCATAAAGGATAGGAATCGGGAAGTATTGCTTGCTACCCATTTTTCGACGAACATGTAATATACAATTTATTCCACTGCCCTTTTGAAATACCGGATATATTTCCCTTGACATCTGTAAATCCGACAAAAAACTCGTGCTCCGCACTCGTTTCTTTATCGGATTTCCAGATGTCTCGGGAAATAAATCCGGTATTTCAAAATGGTAGTGGAATACGGAATTTATTTCCCTTGACATCTGTAAATCCGACAAAGAAATGAGTGCTCCGGCACTCGTTTCTTTGTCGGATTTCCAGATGTCTTGGGAAATAAAGCCGGTACTTCAAAATGGTCGTTGAATAAGCTCTATATACTGTGCTACACATGTGCTATGGGCCATTATCTCGGATAGTGGTCCAAATTACGTAGGAGGTGCCCTTTGCAGTCGCGGGCCCAAAATGGACATTGCCTATAAAGTATCCGCACGGTACTAGCCTTTCAATGGCGGCTTTTTGTCTGCCAATATAAATAACTAATGGACCGCAGCGTGATGACGTCATAATGGAAGTGGTCACGGGACCCGTGTCAGAAATGATCGTACATAACTCGTCCAGAAAAGAACACGTGTTGAACTCGTCACATCGTTTGACAGTAATGAAATATGAATCGACAAAAATAGTATAAAATACGACCCCAACACAATTACTCATATATATACAGTGCGACTTAATCTGGATTTCAAATATATGCCGTCTCTCGCTGACAAAAAAAGGAACTGCAGGACGTTTTCGATCAGCATCTGATGCATCTGATCAGGTCATATTCTGTTCGCCATTTAAATATTCACAGTCACTAGAAGACAGATTTATGCACCGATATGATATATGTTACGGATAAAAGCTCATGAGAGCTTTTAATCATATATGTTTGTTGATATATTGTCGACGTGAAACAATTGTATCGTATCGTTATTATATTGTGTTGCGTTGCGTTGCGTTGTGTTGCGTTGGATTGCATTGCATTGCATTGTATTGGGTTGTGTTGTATTGTATTGTATTTTGCATTGTATTGTATTATTGTATTGTATTGTATTGTATTGTATTGTATGACGGGACTTTACAGAAACTGCCTGAAGAATCCCCCCGTCACCAATGAGGGGACTACTCCGCGCTTTAACGGGTGACGCCATGTTCCGGGCCGGGACTTAGCCTGGCGTATATGAGACACGCCATGCCATTTTGTATCTACGTGCATCTGCGATATTTTATGAATATATTTACAGAAAATGGGATATTTTTCGTAAATGACTTCAGAAGTTGGCATAAATTTCAGAGTACATGCGGAATATAATTTGGAAAATTTGTTAAATTTTATAAATGTATTTCATTAAATATCACAGTTGTCAGAAGGTACAAAATCACATGGCGTGTCTCATATATGGTTGTCACTGGAGAAATAATGGAATATGTGACCAGTGTAGCTCCTGATCAGCCTGATAATGACCCATAGAAGCTTCTTAGAACCATGGCGGATGTTCCATTATATCCTTCGTCTGACCTTGGGCTACAATGGGCGCAAATACCGCGAATACTCGTACATACACAAGTCAGCGCCCCGAATAAAAAAGAAATTAATATATCATATGGATTTTACTAAATCTAAATAGCGTGGGCAGCCTATTCACTTGACGACAAAACTAATATCGCTCGG
This sequence comes from Conchocele bisecta, assembly GCA_029237695.1. Taxonomy (NCBI): domain Eukaryota; kingdom Metazoa; phylum Mollusca; class Bivalvia; order Lucinida; family Thyasiridae; genus Conchocele; species Conchocele bisecta. The sequence continues at coordinate 33,618,258 of CM055272.1, forward strand.
CTTATTGAAATGACGACAATTTACATTGTATATGTAGAACATTCAATAAGGGCCTCTCCATGAAATTATATTTCCCGGCTGAGAAAATGAATATTAGCACATTTTCCACCCGCGTAACCCCAAAAAAACGTTCAGTCTGATCAGGGCCATCACTGCTCACTCTTGCTCATACTTGGGTGTTGAGATTCGCTGATGAAAATACTATTACAATGAAACCTCTCTAAACCGAATACCCTGGGAGGTCCCACGGTGTCCGGTTTAGAGACGTTCCACTGTAAATCAGGCATATGACCATTATGATACGTATTTGCGTGCTTTGCAGTCATGAACATACATTAACATCTGCGATAAATGGCCAAGAGACCCATCAACAATTAAGATAACACATGTTGTATTGGTGTTCGGTTTAGAGATCTTCCACTGTAATCATGTTCATATTTCTGGACACCTTCGTGTGTCGGTGGCCTACGAAATGGATAATATGGCCATGCGACGAGTAAATTATCAAGCATGCACATCGTCTGATTACGGTCTGCACCAAATGTGGAAGTCTCGGACCTGTGACACACACAAAAACTGTCCATTAAAATAAATCCAGACTCGGACCTGTGACATAAAACAAAAGGCCCATTACAAAAATATCCATTACCCCACCCACTTGGTCTCATACAGTACTATGTTCTTGGAACATAGTACTGTATGAGACTAAGTGGGTGGGGTAAAGGGGGTTTTGTAATGGGCATTTTATTTGTGTCACATGTCCGAGTATTCCAGCAGTGGTCAAGCAGTTATCAAGCTGTCAGAGTCTGCTAGCAGATCAGGAACTACACTGTCCACAATGTCATCAACCACAATTCCCCCTTAAAATTCTAGGAGCTGCTTTGCCAACATTCTCACACACTTATGCATTCATCATTCAAGTGTGCGGTAGGTTCAATTCAATTCAATTCAAAATGCTGTCAAAAATGCAACATTGCTTTATGAACACCCCTCGTACATCATTCAGTAATTTCGCGAGCATCCGAATTCTGACGCCTTGTTTGTAGAGAGATTAATCAGAATGAACATCATTATCACACCCCAAAGTTGTCCACGTATTAAACGTCAATGTCAGTTACCTGAGCAATACCTTAATCGTCGTGAATGTCAATATCAGTTTGCATTTATTCCAGTATTGACGCCACATTCGTGTAATTTGAGGTGTAATTTATCTCATTAACGGTATTAACGGTTTTCTAAAACAATTGGAGTGATAAGTGACGTTGACTGGAGAAATGGGGATTTTGGCTTGTGCAAGCTGTGTATCAGACAGCGCATTCGTCCCATCTTTAACGTTCCTTGGTTTCTACGTCGCGTAAATACGAAAAATAAACTTTTTAATTTTCGTCGCATTGAAAATTAAGAAGTTTATTTTTCGTATCTACGCGACGTAGAAACAAAGTAACTTTAAAAACGTAGAAACGTAGTAACGAACGTTAAAGGTACATGCCCACTCAGTATCACAAAATGTTCTTTATAAGATTTAAATAAGTGTATAATGTTGTCACTATTCCAGCAGTTCTAAAATTACGAGTGGCCGCTATACAGATATAATCACTTAGTAATCTTTAATTTACTGATAGTGACGCGCGTTGGTATCAGGCTATTTTCATATGCAAATGAGGCATGATATTTTTTAAATTATTTATACTAATTAAATGCGTCACCTGAAAAAAATAATATTTTAGACAGATTATAAAGTATGCTCATTGTACATCAACAAATAAATACAGAGAATAAATAGTACTGTCCGTTAACAGTTTGAGGAAACATTTGTTATCGCCCCTGATATCAGTGTGGAAAATTAACGTCTGATATAACATGTATAATAATGCCAATCAATACGTGGGGAAATGGTGAAAGAATGTTTATTTTGCCAGAAAATGTCTCAGATGATGTCTCTGATATAAAGAACATTTTGTGTCTACTAAGTGCGCATGTCCATTTAAGGTTCTTACTCTTCTATGATGCGAAGGAACGAAGGGGCGAAACGTCCGTTACGAGCCACCACAGAACCGCCATTACGACTTCCCGGGAAGTTTGGACTCCCTCGGGAAATCAGTCGAGATAATTGGTGAAATAATACTCACTTCAAGGAAGGGAAATTTAAATTCACATCCAGAGTTTTAGAAAACAAACAAGTTAAGTTCACGTTTCCCGGCGCAGTATCATGTACAACATGTAAAAACCATGGTGGCTGCATCACTATATTGTGGAAACAGATTAGTGCGCAATCCGGCATTCTTGATTGGCTGAACTACCGGTAAGTTGAAATGAACAGGTGAGGATAAACGAACACACCCACACCTGTCGGACACTAGGTGTCGTCGGATTTTCCTCTTCGCTGGTTTCAAATTGGCGGGTACAGTTGTACATTTGTAGGATCATTTATATTCAAATCTGTCTCAGTATCAACAACTTGACGGCTCATGACGAGAAACAATCGCCCTAGATTGGAATAATTCCGCACCACTCTGACAAGTCTGGGTTTGTTTCCTAGCGACAACTGCAGCATTTTCTGTATGATTCAGCGAGAAATGTCAAGATACCTCTGGAAATTATGCATTTGCTATGCGGGCCGTTTCACTAAACTTCGTACTACTAAAATGTTCGTAAGTGCAAAATTATGATAGTCTGTAAATTTCACAATAACAATGAGTTCGTGTAAACAATTATTGGATTTTCATTTTTTGAGCATAGGCTACATATGCAAATCCATCAATTGAAATTTTCAGACGGTCCTAAATTTGCCCTTACGAACATTGTAGTCTTAACACGTTTAGTGAAATGACCCCCTTATTATGTTTTAAGGAAATCGCCATTTATGCTCCTGGTGGTCAACACAAAGCATCGTAGTTGTTTAAAAGCAGGTTGTTCTCATGCTCGTCTCGGCAATAAACATACATGTAGCAATTGCGAAACTAGTTTCGGACACAGTTGGAAGACTCGGACCTATGACACCAAAACAAATGCCTATTAAAAAGATCCCATTACCCCACCCACTTGGTCTCGTACAGTACCATCTTCTATATAGAAGATGGTACTGTACGAGACCAAGTGGGTGGGGTAATGAGATTTTTTAATAGGCATTTTTTTGGTGTCATATGTCCGAGTCTTCCACCTGTGGTTGCGGGCAGTTACTCTGCATAGAGACATTGAGTGAGAGACGTCTAACTTAAACTCCTTGGTCTGCAAAACTCCCGCAGTTTTTGTCCGCAACATTTTTGCTATGGTACGGAGCCCCGCAGGGGACACGGATGTTTTTTTTTATTGTCGTTCCCTCAATTTAACAATTCGTTCCCTCGAATTAACAATTCGTTCCCACGATATAACAATTCGTTCCTTCGAGTTAACAATTCGTTCCCACGAAATGACAATTCGTTTCCTCAATTTAACAATTCGTTCCCTCGAATTAACAATTCGTTCCCACGATATAACAATTCGTTCCTCCGAATTAACAATACATGTATATATATGCACACACAACACTGTGTATTTATCTTAATGTTACACAGGGTAATTTTACAAGGAATGTATCGCGTTGCAATACCCTCACTGCTTTCAATTTCCAACGCCATACGTGAGCATGGGCGGATTCATCGGGGGCGGACCCGGCGCCCCCCCCCCCCCCCCTAAAGTAAAGATTGTTTACAAGTTACAAGGCACGTTTCATGCCAAGTGCCATGCATTCCATGCATTTTTCGGTCGTTTTCTTATTGTTTCAAAATTTAAACGTTTTCAATCAAAAATCATGTCTAAACATACTGTGACAGTGTAAATATTTTTGCTCGAAAATGCGCCAGAACGCAGGAAATGCGATGTAGATTTCAAAAACTGTCCGGGCGGGAATGCCCCCGGACCCCCCTAGCGCTATCCCGACTATTTTGCAATACTTGACTATATTATCGAACGAGCATAGCTCGTTCTATAATATAGTCAAGTATTGCAAAATAGTTACGCCCCCCCCCCCCCCCCCCCCCCCCCCCCCCCCCCCCCCCCCCCCCCCACCCTAACCCGAAATCCTGGATCCGCGCCTGCGTGAGGGTAAAACGATTGGAATGGCATAATATGACTTGGATAGCCAACCCAATATCCATGCATACATGTAGTTTCAACTAGATTGGTCAGTAAGCGAGGCTTACGGAATACCCCCCGCGTGGGCCCAGGTACCCCTAAAATATGTACAAATTTCCAAGTGTGTGGGCTTGTGACCTTGACTCTGGGATTAGCGCGAGCGGCATGAACGTGAATTTGTCACAGGGTGGTAGAGGTCCATTGGAGCAATGAGTGTGTGAAATGTGAAGCAGATCCAAGCAAGGAAATAGAAGTTATAACCGATTTCTCTGATGTTAAGTTTTGTAAAGAGACTACCGTATAACCTCGAATTAACGCCCCCGGAGGCGTTCCATTTTACAAAAGGGGGGGGGGGGCGTTTATTAGCCATTGAAAAAAAAAAAAAAAAGAAAAAAAAAAAGAAAAAAATTACCAAAGACCGCCAATTTCAAACACAAATAAGGATTTAAGGATTATTTGTGTTTGAAATTGGCGGTCATTGGTAAAATTATTATTATTTTATTTTTTATTGGGGGGAGGTGGGGGGGGGGGGGGGGGCGTTTATTAGCCAGTAAAAAAGAAAAAAAGAAAAAAGAAATTACCAAGACCGTCAATTTCAAACACAAATAAGGATTTAAGGATTATTTGTGTTTGAAATTGGCGGTCATTGGTAAAAAAATTATTATTATATTTGGGGGTGGGGGGGGGGTTTATTAGCCAGTAAAAAAAAAAAAAAAAAGAAAAAAAAAATTACCAAGGACCACCAATTTCAAACACAAATAAAGATTTAAAGACTATTTGTGTTTGAAATTGGCGGTCATTGGTAAAAATATTATGGGGGGGGGGGGGGGGGGGGGGGGGGGGGGGGGTGGGGGGGGGATGGGGGGGGGGGGGGGGGGGGGGGCATTTGTTTATTAGCCGTTTTATTGTATATTATTATTATTTAAGGGGGGGCGTTTATTAGGGAGGAGGCGTTAAAGCCAAGGTTATACGGTATGTATGCGACGTTGACCTCGAGATGGGGATTTGTCACAGCTTATGAAATATTAAGTTATATTTTCCATGAAAGAAATAGAAGTTATAACATATTTCTCTGATGTTAAGTTTTGTAAAGAGACTAAGTATGTGCCTTGACCTTGGGATCAGCGGGGTTGGACACTGTAGATTTGTGACAGCATGATAGTACAACCTTAGAGGAATGCACAAGTGAAATAATAAGAATTTTCAATGAAGGAAATAGAAGTTATAACTTATTTCTCTGATGTTAAGTTTTGTAAAGAGTATTTGACCTTGACATTGGGATCAGCGGGGGTTGGACGGTCATGGATTTTGCACAGCATGGTAGTAGAGCCTTACAGGAATGCATGTGTGAAATATTAAGCATTTTAGATGAAGGAAATAAAAGTTATAACAATATTTCTCTGATGTTAAGTTTTGTAAAGAGACTAAGTATTTGACCTTGACCTTGGGATCTGCGGGGGTTGGACGGTCGTTTGGATTTGGCACAGCATGGTAGTAGAGCCTTACAGGAATGCATGTGTGAAATATTAAGCATTTTAGATGAAGGAAATAGAAGTTATAACAATATTTCTCTGATGTTAAGTTTACGGACTAAGTAATTGACCTTGACCTTGGGATCTGCGGGGGTTGGACGGTCGTGGATTTGGCACAGCATGGTAGTAGAGCCTTACAGGAATGCATGTGTGAAATATCAAGCATTTTAGATGAAGGAAATAGAAGTTATAACAATATTTCTCTGATGTTAAGTTTATCCGGACGGACGGACGGACGGACGGACGGACAACCTGACTCCAGTATACCCCCCCTCAACTCGTTGCGGGGGGTATACAAATGTAAATAATCAATTATTGCGTTATATGCAGTTATTGACAACCTCGTGAAATTTATCGACGTCAAACGAAGTTTAGCCAGTCAACAACATGGCGCGACGTCACGTGGGTCTAATGTATTGTATTGGGACGTAAATGCAATACATAGAATGGGCGTTTGCATTATGAATTTATAGAAGGTGTAAATATTTTTATTTGTAGTTAGGACAGTTTTTCGGACGTACATGATGACTAAATTAATTTTATTTGTAATGATTAAACCATTCTCTAGTTCAGTAAAGTATGTAAATGTCTAGTAGCGAAGATATATGCAAAATTGATATTTTCGGCTGAAATATGTTCACCTCAAAGTGGACATCTTTTGACGTCAAACGTTTTTCCTCAATGACGTCCATCAGATTGGTATCTGTTCGTCAGAAAAGTCATGTAGCCTATTTCACCAACATTGCAAAGTATACTTTTCTAGAAAAGTATACTTTGAAGGAGTAATCATTTATTTTTTCCGAAATGCATTAAATTATATAGAACATACCACTGCATATATTTGATGATTAAAAGTATGCAGAATTATTATACTGAATTTATTACATTATCACATGATAATATAATAAAGTCAGTATAATAAAAATTAATAAATGTATCCTTAAATTGAAATGAAAACTTCTCCCTCAAAGTATACTTTTCTAGCAAATATAGTTGATGATTAAAAGTATGCAGAATTACTGTACTGAATTTATAACATAATAGAGTCAGTATAATAAAAATTAATAAATTTATCCTTAAATTTCTCCGTCAAAGTATATTTTGCAATGTTGGTGAAATCGGCTACAGAGACAATGTAAATATAGACGTCACAAAACATCATAATTACATCTCACATCATTGGTGGGTGTAGTTTAAAAACTATAACATATTTCAGGCTCCAGTGAGGATCGAACTCACGACCTCCTGTTTACTAGACAGGCGCTCTAGCCACTGAGCTATGGAGCCACTTTATGATTGAATTTATTTTGAATAGTGCACATATAAATATTGTTTATGCATCCAATAATATTACATATAATATTTACACAATTCCCTAACATTTGATTGGCCCGTAGCAAGTCTCTGTTCAAAATTTATATCCCAGGAAACTCCCACGCCGAACTACTTTCCGTAACCGTGAGGCGCAGTTAAAATAATTCTTAAGAAAATGGAAAATAAACACATTTGTTGATGAATTTATTTCAAATACTGGAATTATAAGGAATGAATGACCTTTTTGTTGAATTTATCGGGGATCTAAACTTGGAAAAGTCGCGGGAATACTGGACGAAGGCCTTCCCTTCGTCCAGTATTCCAGCGACTTTTCCAAGTTTATACCCCGATAAATTCCACAAAAATGGCCATTCATTCCAAAAATGGACATCTCAGATTATACTGTGAGTGTGCTATAAAATTACAGGCTCCAGTGAGGATCGAACTCACGACCTCCTGTTTACTAGACAGGCGCTCTAGCCACTGAGCTATGGAGCCACATATTGATAGACGGGCTATTATGGACAGTTTGAATAGTAAATATTGATGTATGCATCCAATAATATACTTAGCAAAACAAGAAACGTCCCTCTTTTAAATGAGAAAGTATTCGTGTCCACGTACATGTACTATGGGCACTGTATATATATGTGAGATCCTGGCGATGTTGAGAATACGACTGTGTACAGTTTACCAGTGTCCGCCGTGTATATTTCGCTCTCGAAGCGGAACGCTGTTTACCACCTATTCCACATGGAAGGTGAACACAAGGTAAATACATCGTACACATCGTACGATTCGTTTGAGATTATCTTATTGAAAAATTAAAAAAGCTTCTCATTGATTCTCTGATTTAATTATGCCACGGCTTTGTGAACAGGACAGAAATCAGGCAATTGGGATGTTGGAGGTTGGCGTGACGGCACGCGACTTGTGGCACGCTATATGGACACTGGAGACGTTCGCTACCGCCCTCGAGCTGGTAGGCCTCGTGTGACGACGGCAAGAACGGACCGTTACATTACGTTGACGCACTTGCGTCAATGCCTTTTGCCAGCCATCGTTACGGCTCGGCGTTACGGGGTCTCTGGGCAGACCATCAGCAATCGGTTACGTCGTAACGTGCAACCAATCAGAGCTCGACGCCCATATACAGGCGTCACCGTGCCGTACCATGCTGTTGTTGTGTCGACACCATCTTAATTGGAGGCGGGCTGACTGGGACAGAGTTCTGTTTACAGACGAATCTCGGTTCACCATCAGCCACGCAGATGGCAGATTGCGTGTATACAGACGCAAGAACGAAATATTCGCGGACTGCTGTGTGGTGGAGAGGGATAGGTTTGGAGGAGGAAGCGTAATGGTTTGGGGCGGGACTATGGAAAAGCGCAAGACAGAGCTGGTAATTATACAGGGCAACATCACTGCCTAACGTTATATTCGTGACGTTTTAAGGCCACATATCTTGCAATTCATTCGTAATCATGGTTCTGGTGTGACGCTGATGCAAGATAAAGCACGCACGCACGTTGCCAGGGCCACCACACAGTTCTTGGCAATGAAAAACGTGGACGTCATGCAATGACCTGCGGTTTCCCCCGATCTCAACCCTATCGAGCACATCTGGGATGTACTCGGTCGGAACACTAGGGCAAACCACCAGATTATCAATGCTCGTCAGCTTACGCTGGATTGCAGCGCGAATGGCGTAATCTGCCTAACGCCATGATCATGCGTTACGTCAGGTCAATGCGTCGGAGAATTACGTCAATCATTAGGCGCAGGGTGGGCACACTCGCTATTAAGGAATTTCGCACAGACTGTACATTTTAAATCAAAATGTATCCTCTGAAATTTAACAATCTAGTGACAAACAATTTTGTGATTTTTGATTTCGACCCCTACCAACTTTGCAGATGAATGTTTTATCAACTACGTATGCGATCAAAATTTCAAAACTGGTGTCGATCCAGAAATGAATGAAGTTTATTTTGATACTGGATTTGGCCCTGTGAATTTTAGATTTCTGGCAATCGTCACTTAAATAGGGAGGGACGTTTAAATTTTTTGCTCAGTATAGTATCGGCTTTTATTAGGCCCCATATGGGATATAGACCGTGGTCTACTTTTTGTACGGCCTCTCTATCAGGAGTTAGTATACTTCAGAGTATTCATTAGGTTTTAGACTTGATTCTGGTAGAATGGCCATTGACAGTAAAGAATCAAAACATTAACCAAAAATATTGGTGTAGTCTGACCTTTTTAAAAGGGCAAAGGTCAAATGAGTGCAAACAATCACATGTAACATACACAATCTTTAATTAAAATCATAATTTTGAACAGAACAGCTCTTTGACAATATCATCAGTTACAGAAATGAACATACTTCGGGAAAAATCGATCCAGTTTGTTCCAGCTCACGGATGTGTAGAGAAATTCAAAATGGCGTCAAAACATTACGTCATTTTTTAAGTAAAATGGTGAAACTACCATATACATATGTTTAAATAAATCAACACATATGATACACAGCCTGTACAACTTTATATCCAAACGTGTCTTAGTCTGTGTGTATTCAGAATTTATAATAGCCAAAATCACATTGATTTAATATTTTGGACAAAATCAAGATGGCGCCCAGATTACGCATTTGCACATTTTTCGGAGATGTTTTCTTGCGTGTGTTTAGGAAAGTGTGTTGACATTGTCAACTAATTCAAATGTCAGTTTTGGTGAAAAATATGCTGCTGTATTGGAATAATAGCAATGTGAATGTGTATTGATATGTTTGAAAATTAAAGATGCCGTCCAAAATGGCCGCCATGAAGACAAAACTCGAAAAACTACCATATATATGTTTGAATAAATTGAAAAATAGGATACAAAGTTGGCCAAGTTGTATATCAATAGTTTCAACAAACCAGTATTGAAAATATGCATTCAAAAACTCGCATTCATGTATGCTTATTGAAAAAATGCAGATGGCATTTAAAATGTATTTAGTACGTATAATGACGATTCCTAAATAGGTCGAGTTAAGTTGGTAAAATAATTATTTCTGTAATAAGTGTAATGAATGGGTAAAGTTATATGGATGGGAATTATCTAATATTATTGAAAAATACGCAAAGCTACAATGGATCGGTGCAGTATTTGAAGATAGCAGTCATGTCATATGCTTAATTGCCACGATTATTCGCATTTCAATATATCTAAACATTTAGTGGGCAGCACAGTACATTGTTGAAAGAGAGGCAGTGGGGTGGGTGAACAGAGTACATCATATTCAGGATATAAATTTGCCATAGTTTGAAAATAATGCACATAACATGTAAATGGTAATATGGTCACACATATCAAAACAATATATTCACTAGTTTTAGTTTTATGGTTATACACTTCAAGTGTTAATGCTAATATTGGTCAATTACCATTCGCCATGTGAAATGCGTACACTTTTTTGGCAAAGAAAATAACCAAATGACTCAAAGAAGTCCTCCGGACGGTATAGAGGATTTATACTTATCAAACAGGCATAATACATTGCAATATATAATGATATTTCAGCACAAGCTAACAATGTATCACTTGTGCTTTAAAATTTAACAACAATAGATTCAGCAAATTTCCAAACTAAAACAACCCAGTGGAATTACCAGTATGTGTGTACATGTTACAATGTTGTCGACACCATATTCAGCAAATAGTACTATGGAGTAGAAAGTTTTACTTGATAAATAAAAACAAAATATGGATGCCTTGAATAATGTTTCATTTCGCAAGCATAATTGCTCTTCAGCAGAATTGATCATTTTATACAAATGTATTATGTGTCACATGAGAATTAAATTTGACGCTATTTCACAATATAAATATACATGTACATATCATTAATAAATTGTAATATACCAGTATGTAGTATTTTGTAATGTATGTGCATTTCAGTATAATATGTTACTGCTTAGTATTATTTGCCGAATATTATGTTCAGATTTTCTACAATAACTATTCTTCAGCTTTGATCTGCAACAGTGCTTTGCACCTGCTGTGGTGTGTGTCAATGGAACACATACATAGTTCATTCAATATCAGAGTCCTCATTGTCTGAAACCGTATCATCTTTATGTTAGTTCAGACACACTGCGCTGTCACACTTGCACATTTGAGTGCACGCAAGATTGTTCTTCACGGTCACATGTTTTCCGGCACCCGAAGCTAACTAACTTCAGAATGACATGTGGTCATCCACTTGATAGTGAGCTGTTGCTGATCCACTTGCCACCCACGATCGTGTGGAGGTGGAATATGTTTCGCCAAAGTGCTGCTTGGTAGTTTGCCCGACTCTCCCATCATAACGTATCACAGTTTTTGTAAATAGTTGTCATAAAACATCGCTAGTTGTTTGAAGGAACAAAATCATATGACCCGTCTCATATATGGGCCTGGCTCTGGAGAAACTTCTCTTACGGTATCGCCGTATTTCGCAAATATTGATTTAAAAATAGGTTAATTTTCAACATTTGTGTCAGCATTCAATGTCATATTTTAAATAGTTTTGATTTTGCAAAATCGCTATCGGCGAAATATGGCGATGCCAAAAGAGTGGTTTCTCCAGAGCTGGACTATCATGTTGTATTACTTTCAAATTATAAAATGAAAATAATTATAACATTTAAGATTGTCGTAAGTGTTATATTTCATGTATCCCTAACATGTATGTATATGGTAAGGTGGTGTATATTTGGATGTAATGAGCCTCGAATATGTATTTTCCACAAATTATTTGGTGCAAATATCGTATATAGAACAGCGCAAACGTTTGATAACGCGCCATAATTCTTGTTTAAATACAGCTGATTGTAGATTGCTGATTGTTGCTCAGGCAGTCACTCAATTACATACTTTTTAATTGCCAATATATGTACATGTAGTTTAGCAAAAGCACAAGCTTGAAATTTAATAATAATTGTGTTTTGGAGCCTTTATAAAAACGGTTGCTATGGCAACGTTAAATATATTTATACCACCAATACATCCACACATAAACATATTTATAATAGATTGTGCTACCATACTGTAACGTTTATAATTATATCTCAAATGATAATATTTTTAACAAGATATTTTTAACAAGATATATCCGAATAGTGTAGTAATAATATAATGCATGTCTTAAAAGTGGGTGGGGTAATCTTTTATTATTTTCACACAAAATATAGTTTCATGAATTGACGCATCTCAATCCCAATCACACAATCACGTTGCTTACTGACATCGATATCAGTACCACTTAGATATGTATACAGGTCTGTGAGAATCGTGAACAGATTACTTAAATATAAAAAAACACTAATTTTGGTCCGGTTAACGGTTACCATGGCAACGAGTACTCATGGCTATAAACGTTTCATACATAATAATGCTTCTCATAGCGATTGCTCTCATCTCGTGAAGTTTCATAAATATATCTCGAATGATAACATTTTAACGAGATATATCCAAATAATATTGTAGTAATTCAATGCATGTCCAGAAAGTGGATGGGGTAATGTTTTCATATTTTTATCATAAAATAAGCTGTTTTCGCGAATTTAACCACACCAATCCCAATCACACCATCCCTCCGAAGTATAAAATGCACTATATTGACAGTATTATTTGTTCGGTATGTATATAAAGTAACCCATATATGAAAAAACAGCATTTTTTCATGCATTTTCTTATACATTTTTCCTTTTTTCTATAGAAATATCCAATACTAGTATCAAAAGTTGTATTTTCCTGTATTATGAACCAATCTAACATAATATGCATCATATTTTAGAGGGATTGAAGCTAAACCAAATACGCAATGCCTTGCCTTCTGAGACATATACATTTTCGTAAAATTGTTTGGCGGCCATTTTGTTTTTCAAAATGGCGGGAACAGTCACATGACTTGGATCGCGTGACCAATTGTGTTTAGACATTGGACCACCCACCTACCAATATCTGAAGTCAAACCGAGGGTACATTTCAGTGCACACTCAACCATATCAGGACCCTAGACTAACTATTATATTTATCCCGTCAACACCAACAAATGACTGTAAAATGCAAAAATAGTATTGACTGGATATCAAAAATGTTTCACGGCATCGTGTTTCACGGCACATACGCACTGTGTTGACGGGTTAAAATTGGCACACCCTCTAGATTTATTTTGAGTAACCCAAAGAACATGTGTGCAATGGTTGGTGCTTTAATCCAACAGGTCACGATTTTTGAAGGTAGAAGTATCTTTTGAACTCGTTGTACAGAGGTATAGCAAACTAACATTAATTGTGTATAAAACTGGGGGTGGGTGGGGGCATTTTGAATTACATTTGATGTTTACAATATCCTCTATTCTGTAATTAACACGAATTAAGGAATATTGCTAGCATTAAATGTCAAACAAATGGGGGCCATTCTGCATTACAAGATGGTGATTGTGTTTACATCGGTTAATATTTTAAGAATGCTGTAAGATTGAACACATGTGTGATCTAGTAGTGAATGTACTCAGAATTGGTAATTTGGCGGCCATTTTGTTGTTGGTGTTGTGTGTTGTTAACATTACGTATCATCGAAGATCAGTTCGGAAGTGATTCCGGGATGTCAATAGATAGACCACAAAATGGACTTCAAAAAAAAAAGTCAGTACTTCCGGACATCATTAGTTGTCAATGTATGTGGTATAAAAAATATAACGAGGCTCCAGTGAGGTTCGAACTCACGACCTCCTGTTTACTAGACAGGCGCTCTACCACTGAGCTATGGAGCCACATGAAGAATAAAACAAAACGTCCGACAATTTAATATCGGACAAACTTCCAATTGCACGCTACCTGTAATTAATATTGGACAAACTGCAAACTACACTCTACTTTGACAGATACACTCTACTTTGACAGATACAGTGTAGTTTGCAGTTTTCCCGATATTCAGAATACAGTTTATTCAACCAGGTGAGATGATTATCGTGAAATAATGCCCGAGTGATTAACTGCTTCTGCTAAACAAACGAGTCAGTGTAGCGATTTGTTTTTGCGTACTATGGGAATTTAACATAAGTGGAGTAGTTATATAGGGGGTAAAACGAAAAAAAAGGAAATTCACTCCGAATTGATCTAACAACACGAGCTAAAAAATTAAAAATCGGTTCACAAATTCCAAATGTATTCACAATAACTACCTGTATCTCCCATACTAAAAAACCGTACAAACATGTTTTCGCAACAAAATCAATAATGGCGAAAGTTCATAAAATTAGGCAGAATGTGCAATGAATTATGTGTCAGTAAACACGGAAATCGAATATTTGCAAAAACGACAGAAGTTTGGGCCAACTAAATGTAAATACCACCAAATGCAGCTTAACAAGACGCGTTTGGTGCGCCATATTTCATCAAAATCCGTTACATAATAAGGACAATAGATAGTAAATATATGGTTAGTGCCGTCGAATATAAAATATAATCGGTTGAGCCTTAGACAGCTTTATTGGGGCGAGCCCCAATAAAGTTTTCGTGGCGAAACCGAATATATTTTATTGGCTGACTTTAGACTCCACAGTTGTCATAATACGCATTATAATCATGACGGACATGTCCGTGTCCTTGGTTATATCGCATATACTGTAAAAATGGACAAAATTCGGCTGAATCGACAGCGATTTTGATTTTAAAATCCGCCGCCATCTTGAATTTGCTGTTGAGAATGACCAATCAATCGACAGCGATTTTGATTTTAAAATCCGCCGCCATCTTGAATTTGCTGTTGAGAATGACCAATCAGAGACCGCGATTCGGGGTTAAAGTTGAAAAAATGAAGGCAAAAATCGGCACTTTATGTACCTTGAACCGGAGGCGCTGCTGGAAGTTTCAGTAATTGTTGTTGTTGTTGTAACCACGTGATCATGCACCTTGAATGATGATTTGTGCAATAATGACACTACATAGCATGGGCGTCACCAGCATTTTTGAAAAGGGGGTTTGACTTTTAGCTGTGTTCATGATCGCATAGCACACAACTACGACTCAGAATGATCAAATGCCCGATTTATAGTGAAACATATCTCAACAGAACACACAGGAGAGAGGCTTCACTGTTTTATTTTTATCATAACTTTCTAATTATTCCAGCGATCTAGATGAAATAAAACTCTATACGGAGTGAGTAAAAGTGTGTTGTATGCCAGGTTGCTGGCCTTGATCTTTCCAACTATTTCCCCAATGATCGCTTCGGAACAGTTTTTGAGAGAAAAAAGCAACACAAATGCATGTAAGTCACATGAAAACAATTGGGTTTGATAACACAGCTGTTTTAATTACGAAATATAGTAAGCGTTGCAAATTTTAATTACGAAATATAGTAAGCGTTGCAAATTTTAATTACGAAATATAGTAAGCGTTGCAAAATATGTTGTTACAGACGGAATAATCAAGAGCAATGTTACCAAATAGGCATTCATCCCATATACATTTGAGAGTTATGCCTATATACTAACTTTGTGCCAGATGAATGTATACGAGTCTATGAGTATGATCACGTGGTTACAACAACAACAATGTCGCCCACTCCAAAGTAAGTATTATTTGATATTTTCCTCAATATGCAACGGATTTTGATGAAATATGGCGCAGCAAACGCGTCTTCATGAGCTGCATTTGGTGATCTATGGAGTTTGGCACAGACTTATGTCGTTTTTGCGAAGAATCGATTTCCGCAAAAACGACAGAAGTTTGGGCGAAAATACAGAGACCACCAAATGCAGCTTAACAAGATATATTTCATAAAAATCCGTTACTTAATAAGGACACTATAAAAGAATACGTACTTTAAATCGGTACGTGTTGTTGTTGTTAGTACCACGTGATCATACACCTTGTGAGTATATGCAGTGTTTTTCTCGGTGAAAATAAAATGGTTGATGTGGTTGTTATATATTCGTTTCCAGTCCATAAAACGTAAAAACACACGTTGAATATCTGATACAACATCTGTATGGAACGCCAAACCCAGCCAGCATTTGATATCCGCCCGATGTTGGGCCGACATCGCACACGACATCGGGCCATTTTCCCAAATGTGCCCAAATACACAAATGGGTGGTATCATTTTTGTTTGCCTCTTGGGAGGCCAATTTTTTCTACACTTTTTCCAATTGTGTCCAAATACACAAATGGGTGATATCATTTCTGTTTGCCTCTTGGGAGACGATTTTTTTCTACACTTTTCCCAAATGTGTCCAAATACACAAATGGGTGGTATCATTTCTGTTTGCCTCTTGGGAGACGAATTTTTCTACACTTTTCCCAAATGTGTCCAAATACACAATGGGTGGTATCATTTCTGTTTGCCTCTTGGGAGACGAATTTTTCTACACTTTTCCCAAATGTGCCCAAATACACAAATGTGTGGTATCATGTCTGTTTGCCTCTTGGGAGGCGAATTTTTTCTACACTTTTCCCAAATGTGTCCAAATACACAAATGGGTGGTATCCTTTGCCTCTTGGGAGTCAAAATGATACGAGTTCTAATTGTGGATATATCGTGTCCCAAGTGTGTATACTCGCGTCCCAATTGTGGATTGCTCGACCTTTTTCCTACTCTCGTATGCCATATTTCTCATATTTTGGCGATTTTTGGTGTGGGTAGGTGGTAGTACGCTTGTGGACGTTTTCGTCCCAATTGTGGATACATACCGTCATACGACAGAAAAAAATGTGGATCCATGCAGAATGGACTAGAACCCCCATCCACTATTGGGCGAAAACGTCGTCTCTTGTACTACGGGTGCAATTGTGGATATCGTGTCCAAATTGTGTATACTCGCGTCCCAATTGTGGATATTCGTGTCCCAATAGTGGATGTCTCGACCTTTTTCCCATTCTTGTAGAGTTAACATGCAAACAAGATGACAAGATGGCAAATTACATAATATATTTGCAACTTGATCATACATCACGTAGTAACACCTACTACCTATCCAATACCAATTAATATACCTCATTATATATACATGTAAGTATACGAAACCACTTACATGTGTAATTCGTGTGTAAAATCGACATGCGAAAACACCAGTGTACGAAACGATCAGAATTTCCTTTATGGGCCTCATTACAGCGGATTTTTCTACCAAATTGTGACGTAATTGCAGAGTTGTTCTATAAATACAATAAATTCTATAAATACGATGTTTTTCCAAGAAGCGAATTGTGATTGTTTTTTCTGCAGAACTACACAATGCTGTTTACACTGGTTTTCACGCGATAAACTTATGATTTAAAGGTGAGAATACAAGTTATAAGACGGTTATACATTTGTCCGGATAATTGATTGTCGAAGTTAATTTTGGGGCAATCTTACGACTGATGATCTGACCCAATTTTAAGTGAGAAAGATGGCACAGTTTAGTAAATAGTTTGCATGCGTTGAGAAAGTAAGAACCGACGATTGTTCTGTGAAAATGTTATGCCCGTATCTGCTATTTTAAGAAAAATATCATAAAAAAACTGCCATTTGTGTCCGATAATCTAGAGGGTCCCTGTACAGTAGCTCCAATTGGAAATTGTTAACCATGAAAAATGTTAATTTCTCGAGAACAGAAATGTTGGCATCGCTTGATAAAAAATTTGTTCTTTTAGCCATCTTCTTGAAGGTTCTTCCGGTTGTCAGATTGGTTCCGGGCTAATTCATGGGAGATTAATTACGAAAGGATTAAAGTTCGTTTCTTATGCCAAGTTATGGTAAAGTCTCCTATTACATTTTAGGGTATGGTCATGAACTTTACGATGATAATTTATAATATTGTATATTATGAGTTAAATAGTTTGTCTGTGGTTTCTGTTGGTTACGTCTGTTTGCGAGCCAGTCGGGAATGAAAATAGAGAATAGTAGGTTAGTGCCGTGAATGGGAAAAAATATCTGGCGATGCTTAGGAAACTGCATGGGCGAGGCTCTGCCGAGCCTATCCGGTTTCCGTGCCGAGCCAGATATGTTTTCCCATGCACGGCACTAACCTACTATTCTATTTATCCGTCAACATTCTAAAACATCATTTAAATCAACTTAATTTA